>CM053788.1:315004553-315149553 GCA_028749045.1 Cupressus sempervirens
ATTTTGCATGCATTTTTTTAACCACGTTTTTGCAAAAACGACTCAAATTTTTGCATTAAAAAGCCATGCTTTTGTTAAAAAAAGTTTTAAAAAATGGTGTTTCAGCTCATACATTTGGATGAAGAGGGATCATTTTTTAGTTTTAATGCATATTATTGCCTTTGGAGACTATGTTTTTTGGCATTCTCATGTCAAATTCGACCATTGAATGTCCATTACATGCAAGTACAGAAGAAGTCAAATTATTGTTTGAGAATTTGGATTTGGAGGAGAGTTGGTCTTCAAAATCTATAAACCTTGCTATTTTGACTCATAACCTCCAAGTAAGTGGACATTTTCAAACATTCTCATCAGTTCAAGCTTGTCTTGTTATTTCCATGCATATTATGGCTTGTTGTTGCACATTTGCTCAAATTTATACCATATAAATTGCAAATTTTCTTTAAATAGGATGAAAACATTCATTTTTAAGTGTTTGAAATTCCCCCAAATTCCAAATTCCTAATTGCACTTCAAAGCAACTTTCTTCTTGACATGTTTGAATCTAAACCCAAAGACATGTTTGTTTTGTGCTTATTTTTGTTGTTTTCTTGCTTCCTTTCTCATTTTTCTTCTTTTGGAAGAAGTTGCAAGTTCATTCCAAAGAACTTGAGCATGTTTCACTTCACTCCACCTTCCACCTCTTCATGCAAGTGAATTCTTTCATTCCATATTTTCCATTACATGCCAAGGAACATTGCATCCATTCCTTTCATATGAAATTACACTTCAAGAGCAATTACATGTAATTCCACTTTCCATGTCATGACACACTACATCTTATTCTCAACATGTGATTACATGTAATCTCACCCTCCATCCAAATTTCATCCAATCTCATCCTTTGTTCCCATTTACATGTATTTCCATCTTCTAAACCTAAATATTTATTTATTTTACATGTAATCCAATTTACATGTAATGACATCCAAAAAACCCATTTTGACTAAAGCTCACACATTTAAAGTCAAAAATTCTCATTTGCACACATTCATATGCATCCTAACTAGCATTCTCAGTCATACCCACAAAAACCCATCATTGCTCACATGCAATCCATCCTTCCAAGTCTAACTTTGGCCCTTTTCATCCAAATGCATATGCTTTCCAGTTTATTTCCAACCACCACATGTTTTCCATGAGTATCTAATCCATACTCTAAATACCCACTCCTCATGGATTCATCATTGTAACTCAAATCCAAAGGTTTTCATGAATCTAATTTCATTGAAAGATGTTTTCATCTTTATGTTGCAGTGCACTTTTCAAGATATGTAACAATTTCTTCAAAAAATAGTGACAACATGTCAAGAAGACATGCTTTACTTTTCAAGAAGTATTATTCACATGGTTTCCACTTTCTCAATGTCAGCTTTGGAATGTGAGTTCATGAGAGAATGTGCCAAGCACTTTGCTTCAAATAAAAATAAAAATTAAAGATGCTAATAGAAAGTTGTTTCAAGTTTACCTCTGGACACCTTTGAGAAGGTTTTCAAAGTGTCAAAGACTCCAAAATGTGCCAATCTATAAAGGAGAATTCACGAAAACTTGAACAAGAAAAGCTCAATCACATCAAGTTTTCAAATGACAATAAATAATTCATCAAAGAGAGGTAGAGGCTATCAATAGGCACAAAACCATGGTTATCAAGGTGAACGTAGCAGTACAAAATACAAGAACTCTCGATCCTGTGATCATTTAGGATTGCATCACGAGGTACAAGGCCCTCAAAATAATCCCTAGGATTGTTTCAATTCTTTTTCATCTTTCTTCTTCATCTTATTTCATGTTTCAAGTAAAGACAATGTATTACATGAAAATATGTAATTATACGTAATGTGACTTACATGTGTAATGACATGTAATCCAATAATTTCTCTTGTTAGTTAGACTAGGTCAAAGTTGGTTGAGTTTCTCCCACTTTTTTCTCCTTTTTTCTCAACTCTTTATGCCTATATAAAGGAGTTCCCTATCATTGTAAAAATCATCTTTTTTTGTATACGAGAAAGCTCTGCCAAACTTGTGCAAGCATAACTTTGATTGTGTGGTACAAATTTGGGAGAAAAGTGAATAAAATAAGCAATTGGATTCGAAGCTTTGACTAGTAGCAATTTCGATAGAGAAAATTAGAAGGTTTGACTATAATTTGTGTCTATTGAGTTTGATTCATGTTATTATTGTTTGTTCAATAATAAAGCATAATGAGTTAACAAGCAATTAGAGTTGAAGCTTTGACTTGGAGCGGTTGTGGTAATACATAGACTAGGAGCTTTGGTTGTAGCGTGTATTACAATCTCAAATTCATGAAAAATAGTTAGAATTCCCTACTTATGGAAGTCTTTGTACCCCAATGGTAGAGGTTATTCCTATGGAATAGGTTAAAATAGGACTTAGACCCAAAATGGTATGCTTTCAGCTATCCTTTGAGTTAGTGTTGGTTTATCAGTATTGCTATTTACAACTTTAAGATAGAAGTGCAATTTGAGGTTTCATCTTGCCCATTACTCGCTCTGTGAGTAATGTGGGTTCTTTCCTAAAAGCTAAGAGGAAAGAATATTGGTAACACCCCTTATAAAATCTCTCAACTTCTTGCTTACCTTGAGTTGAACCAAGGAACTGTGAGAAGGGGGAGCCTTCCATTCAATGTAGGAGAGACTTAGTCTTATACGTTGTGGCTGGTCTACCTATTTTGTGAACCGATTTTACCCAAAACTGTCAGTTGCAAAAATATCCACCCAACAATTATTTTTACAATGAGGTGACACTCCTTTATATAGGAAAATGAGTTGAGAAAAAGGAGGAAAAACTGGGAGCAACTCAACCAACTTTGACTTGGTCTAACTAACAAGATAAATTATTGGATTACAAGCTTTGACTGGAAAAAATTGTGATAGAGCAAATTAGAAGCTTTGACTCTAATTTGTGCCTATTGTCTTTGATTCATGTTATTATTGTGTGTTCAATAATAGAGTGTAGTGATTTAAGAAGCAATCAAAGCTGAAGCTTTGATTGGGAGCAATTGTAGCAATACATAGACTAGGAGCTTTGACTATAGCTTGTATTACCATCTCAAATTCACGAAAAATAGTTAGAATTCCCTACTTTTGGAAGTCTTTGTGCCCCAATGGTAGAGGTTATTATTATAGAATAGGTTAAAATATGATTTAGATCCAAAATGGTATGCTTTCAACTAGCATTTGAGTTAGTGTTGGTTTATTAGTATCATCATTTAGAAACTTAAGATCGAAGTGTAGTTTATAGTTTCATCTTGCCCAATGCTCGATCTGCAGGTAAGTAGATTCTTTCTTGAAAGCTAAGAGGAAAGAATATTGGTAAAACCCCTTATAAAAATCTCTCAACTTCTTTCTTACCTTGTGTTTATCCAAGGAACGATGAGAAGGGGGAGCCATCCCTTTAATGTAGGAGAGACTTGGTCTCATACGTTGTGGTTAGTCTACCTATTTTGTGACTGGATTTTACCCAAAACTATTGGATGAAAAAATCCATCCAACACATTTGAACAAGACTATACTACAAAAGGGTATCCCTATAAACTACAAATGAGAAGACTAGGACCATGCAAGATCTTGGATAAGTATGGGAAAAATGCCTATAAGATAGACCTACCCTCAGATCTAGTTATTTACCAGTACTTAATGTGCAAGATTTAGTAAAATATAAAGGTAATGATATAGTATAGAAAGAATAGAATACATAAGTTAAGATTGATGCATTGGAGATGAATATTACACCCAAAGTAAATCACAAGCTTAAAGGATCCTAGACTCAAGGGTCAAGAAGGAAACTAGGCATGGCATATACATGGAGCATCTCATCAAATGGAAACATCAACCTAAATCAGAAGTTACTTGAATAGAAAAGAGTGAGTTTAAGAAGTTTGGCATCAATGCTAAAATTCTAACTCCATGGGTGACTTGACTTCCTTGTTGTAGGGGGGAAATGGTACATGAGCACCTAGGTTTTTGGGATAAACACTAACCCATTTTGGCTTGTAAATGACCCTAGCCAAGTCACTGAATTATAATTAATTCAAATAAGTCCCATAGGTGTGTTAAGTGTATTTGTATGGTTAATAGAGTGTGTGGGAAAAGCTTCCCAGGTGTGGCAAAAAGTTGTCAATGGTTGACAATAAGTTGCACTATTATGCAAAATGTGTCAAGTAGGAAATATAACCTTGAGATGTGTGATTTTGGTTGGATTTGTGCTAGATAGGTTTAAAAATGTTTATACACTCATTATAAGGGTTCATGAATTGTAAAAGTGTAAAAGTTGTTATAGTTGTAAATAACAACATTGCAACTTTGCAATGTTGTTATGATAACACTTGCCATTTAAGTGCAAGTTCATCAAGAAGAAGTTTGAGGTCAATACCAATAGTTAGAACATGAAGATTAAAACTATTTAAGACCATGCAAGGCCTATACATAGGGGTAGAAGTTTGTATGAATAAATTTTGTATAACAAACCTATCAATTTTATTGAAATTCTTGCCATGCTCTATTGGCAACTCGAGCATCTCTACCTTAATGAATTGACTCAAGGATTTTATTGGCATGAATAGTTAGGTAATTTTATATTCTTACTTGGTGTGCATTTGCAGGCATAGTTCAATTATTTTTCTAGGCGAATTATTATTCTCCTCTCTCTGATTGGTTCATTGGTCTATATAGAGTAAAGGGGACAAAAATGACTCTACCATGAAATCCCATTGTGGGACCTTCATGACCACTTGGTATATGGTAGAGTACTCTATACATAGTGTAAATATGTAGTTTTTTTACCATCTTTCCCTAGGAAATTTTTATAGTACTCGACTAGGAGCAAGAGCAATAATAATGGATGGATGGAGGGCTTAATGTATTGAAAAGGGAAAACTAAGGTCATAGATGTAAAGGTTGGAGTATAAGGGAAATGTTTTGTGAAGGATTCAACAAGTTGAACCCATTTGATAGGTGTTTTCTCCTAAAGAAATCATTAAAAATGGTTAAATATTTAACCCCTTATTAATAGGCACGAATATATGAATGGGTTGTATAGATGCCTTGAGGGTTTGAAACACGAAAAATCTTGAAGTTTACTACAAAGAGTGTCAAGAAGTGTGATTTGTTTGGAGGCTTTTTTTAAGTTTTGAGTTATTTTCTAAAAACTACATTGGGAGGCCTAATTAAGCCTAAAAAGTCTAGTAGATCTATTACAAGGGACTTCAAGAAATTGGTAAGGAAACCATAATTAGATTGAGTAAAATAGTGCTAAATTTATGCGATTTGTGTAGTTTTGAAGCCCATCCATCCTATTTGAATGTGACCATGGTCATAGAGAGTTGAGAGTTAAACTTGGTTGATAAATTTAAAGGATAATGGGTAAATTATGAGAAGTGTCAACTTGGTAGAGAGATCTAGGTGAGAAGAGGAAATGAGGTAGGAATTCCTCTTGAGAAGGGTTATCGAGAGAACCCTAATAAGGTTATGATAGAGGCCTTAAGCGAGTCCAAAGGTGGTGGGACTCAAGAAAAACAATCTCCCTATCATTCACTACCAATCAAACTAAATGTAAGCATAATGTATTTATATTGTTAAACCAAAAGTGGAGCAAACATGTGGTGAGATGGGGGTTTCTACCCTTCTAATTATTTTGTATGGTAGTCCTTAATTGCAAAGATAAGTACTATGGGATTTACTTCATATACCTCCAATGACTATAAGGAAAGGATTGACCTTTGGAAATGGATGACTCAGATGAAAGATATACAATGAACTATAAGGAGGATTTCAATATGATTGAGAACCCCTCAAATAAGGCATTTGGTACCAAATTTTAATGGAAGGGAGATGAGATATTTTATTTGTATAGAATGATAAATGAAATAAGTTTTCTTTATCTCGTGGTTGGAAAGAAGAATGAGTAAAACTCCATTTGGTTTGCTACAACTTTTTTTTTGTGGGGGTGGGGGGGGGTCTACAACAAACTAGATCAATTCAATACCAATAAATATTTGACCAATTTTGTCAAAGATGGAGGGGGAAATAGTTTTATGTAGTTATTCCATTCTTTTTGTTAGATCACCATCCAATCCAGCAATTTTGTCTTGTCATGATTCACCCCATATGACACAAAATAGTAAGAATATTTTTGTTGTAAATTACATTTTTTGGGGGATGGGGATCTTAGACATGAAATTAATCACGTTAGACTATTTAATGTAATATTTATGACCTAAAGGATCAAACGACTAGATAAATAGAGATTGTGGAGAGTTGGAAAGTGTTGTTCCATACTATTAGAAGGAAGAGAGACAAGAATAAGAGAATGATAGAAATTGCATTACACGATGAACTCTTTAAAGATATGTTAGAATTATTTTAGAATAACTGAGAAGGGGGGTGAATCAGTTATTCAAGGTCCAATAATGTCTAGTACAATTTTTTTAATAAAATGGGGGTGAATCAGAAGTACTAGCCTTTTTACTTTCTTGTCAAATCCTTAATGGAAAATAATTGAAATTATCATGCATGCAATTAAACACTAAACAATCATGAAAATTAAACATGCATCACCACATAACACTTGAGATTTTGGTGACCCAAAAACCCTCTAGGAATAAGAAGGTAAAACTAGGGTGGGGATGACACCCACAAAATTACCTGCGCAATTGATTTCAACCACTTCTAATGGTTTGCCTTGTTAAAGGCTTTACACACTATCAGATGTGACCCTATTAAAGGATTTCTACACCTTGTTAGGAGTATGCCCTATTAGAGGACTTAAGAACATTCAACTTAGAATGCCACCCTGTTAAAGGATTTACATAGAGTTGTTAGGCCCACCCAAGTCCATGGGATTTATAGTCACCTTCTCAAAAGAATCTTTTATCCCTCTCTAAGGATCTCCTATCCTTCTCCTGAGGATCTCTTATCCTTCTCCTGGGGATCTTCTATCCTTTTCTTGAGGCTTATCCACCTAGTTGTTAAGCTAACCTAGCAATGTAGGATTTCAATGTCTAATACAATGGTAAGAAAGTATTAGAAAGGTTTTGACCTGATAAAGATTGCAACTCTAACCTTGCAGGTTTCAGATCACTCTTCAGTTCTTTTCTTTGCTTGGCTTTTCTTCCTTGCAATGCTGACAGCTTGTCCACCCTTCAAGATCTATCTCCTTGAGTTCTTCCACTTGTTATTCCAATGCACTCTATGGTCACTTGATCAACTCAAAGTCTTGATCCTTTGTGCTTACTCCTCACTGTGTTCTCTTCTTGACACTTCACACTAGCCTTCTCTTGGCTTCTTCACACGACAACACTTATGACCAACTCACTCCTCACTTTCAATCTCTAACCTATAACTCCTTATAAAGAATTTTTATTCTTCATTTTTTGCTCAAGTCTTCCCACTTATCAATTCGAATTGATTTTTGAAATTGTTTTCCCTCCAAACTGTTTCTTCTAGAAAATCCATCGGTATTTGCCTTGAATTGGTTTGCATGGATTACATAAAATTTCGTGACATCTACTCATCATCCTTATCATCCAACTAATTCACAAAATTCAATGTAACAAACTTATTGTTACTGATCTGGCAATTCTTTTGACTTAACAAATAATGCAGCAACTCGACATCATTGGTTTACAGATGCTCGACATTAACTGGGTTACTCGGCTTCTATTGCTATTTACTGATGCTCGACACTATCTAGTTTTGGATTTCTTGGCATCCTCTATAGTTTTTGCTTTACTCGGCACCTGAAGCTTTCCTGTATTGCTTAGCTGCTACTATTTTTTTGAATCACTCGGCTTTTATTTACTCTGTAGTGCTCGACTGTTGTTGGATCTTGAGTTACTCGGCATATACAATTTTTTAGATCACTTGGTACCTGAATGATTCTTGATTTTCTCGGCATCCACTACCTTTTTCTGATGTTCGACACCTGAAGGATTGCTTGGCACTCATAGATGAACTTAGTTAGTCTTTGCAAATGGTTTAGTCAATCCTTTCATTTTGTAGTTTCCATTCCCTTTGTCTTAAAGTATGTCATTAATTCATGATTTCTTCATTGTCTTAGCTGATCCTTATACTTCATTACAACATCATAACTTCAACCTTTCTCTAGGTTTTCTAGTTACATCTTGTTGATTAACTCTTCCTTGTCAATCAACTAAGTGATAGTATTTGGATCACTTAAGCAATTGTCATTCTTGTAGTTAGCAAGTTTGACATCAATGACAAAACAATGATTGAAAGAATTCTTTGCCAATTCCATCATTCTTCATTCAAAGATCTTTTCAATCATTTCCAACAAGATAAAGAGCGCCTTCATAAGGACTTGACAATACATGAAGCACAATATGCTCTTAGGATTGCAAATAATACAATGGGGAGGATATAGAGTGTCAAGATCATGACACTTAAAACTAGTGCCAAAATGAATAGGTTTGAACATGGGGATAAGGGATCTAAATAATTCTTTCATATCCTCAAAAGTAAATAAGTGTAGGATAAAATAGATTGTATATAGGAGAGGAATAAATGAACATATTGGATGATTTCAAATAGTTCTACAATAATTTGGTTTTTAGAAGACAATAAAATTAGTGAGAAAGAAGCTATAAACAAGATTAAAATAATTATCTCTTGCAAATTTATTGATGATGATATACAAATATTGAGTAAGTGAATCTCTGTTGATGATATTGTTCAAGGGGAAAATGACATCAATGATAGAAATATGAACAAGACTAGGTAAGTTAAACTCTTTCCCCTTGAGCCATTCAATACAAGAGAAAGAGGGGCTTCCAAGCATAACTCTCAATAATACTTAGATTTTATTAGCAAAAACCCCAAAAGGATAAAGGGATTCCAATGCAAAACTCAAAAACTTATCAAGGTACTATGCTAGCAAGTTCTCTTTCATCAATGTAAATATATAGATCTAAAATAAACCCAAATAGCCCAATAGAGATCTGAAAGTATATGTATGCTAAGAGGGAAAATAAGAGATGAGGTACTTATTTGGAAATGTGTAGTGGATGATGTGATTTGGCTCTATAACTCACAGATCTGAACTATTTTTGAACTTTTGACTATGGATCTTGGAATAAAATGTCAAAAGGAATAAAATCCAAAATCTCCCCAGAATCTGAGACTGAGGGAATAGGTTGACTTGGAAGAATGACCTTCCACCAAGTTAAAATGGTTTGCAACCTTGGAACTGACAACTTCAAAAAATTCTCGAACTATAGGTTCTAGATCTATAATCCTTTTTGCTCCCACCATGCAAATCTATAATAATTTTGTATGTATGGGTGGCAATAAAGGGGTTTGGCTTAGTCAACCCCTACTTTGGTGATTTCCACCTCCACAAATAACCATTAGGAAAAAAATTGTGTGTGTATGTACACTATCTTAGATGTGTAGATTTGGAATATATATATGCTAAAATGCTAAAGAGTATACTCAGTGAGTGAAACCCTAGCATGTAAGTGTTCATGTATGTAAATATATGAAGATGTAAAGAATCAAATCTGAAGAATGATGTATAAATCATACCAAGCCCCCAAGGATAAAGTACTATAACCATCTTTGAGATCCGTATAGAACTCCATGTTTGATATATTTTCCTTTGAATGCTTAATTGAAGATTGGTTGCCTCACTTGCAATGAAGAGTATAAACTAACCTTTGTTTCCAACTTGCAATTGCTCTAAGTTAGATTGGGGTGTCCACTCTTTCTTTCTCCTCGCTCTTCTTATACCATGGCATGTCATGTTATGTGCAAATGAGGGATTGGATGCCATTTATAGTGGACTTTTATAATAATCATGAAATTATACTACTGAGGCCAACTGCACAAGCAGGATTATAACAAGAGTGTTAAACATATACAAGCCCAAAATCATTGGAAGCACTAGGACCAAGTCTAACAAGGTCAAACTAGTACAAAACTGACCTTCAAGGTCTTCTTTTCTAGATTCTAAACTAGTAGAGGTTCAATGATGGAATATGTGTCTCGTATTGTTATCCAAACATTCAATCTAGGGTTTTGGGGTCCTATGAAGAGATGATACTCACATATTAGGTCCTAATTCAATGATTGAGGCAAATCAAGGAGGGTCGGTTAGGTCCTACCTTAGTTTCACCTAAGAGAAAGAAGAGAAAAGACGTGAGGTGTGTGCTAAAGATGTCAACATGAAACACAAAACAAACTAAAGAGGAGCTAAAGGTTTTAAATCAAAGTGTGTCCAATTTAAGATGGTACATATATAATTGAGGAACTGAAATCCTCAGGCAATGATAAGTCCCTAGGATTGAATAACATCCCAATGGAATTTTAAAAGGAACATCTATAAAGGATTGAGCATGACTTACTATTGATTTATATTGAAGCTTTTGAAAATGATTCCTTTGGAAAGGACATATAAAATGGACTTACTAAATTTGTTCCTAATGAGGGGGGCATAAATCTTATTAATAAGTGGAGGTCTTTCACCCTCCCAAGTGTCTCGTACAGAAACTTGGAAAAGTTCCAAAGATGGTGAACTACTCAAACTGCATTTTTGAAAAGTAGTTACATACTTGAGAACATTTCAACCTATTGGGAGATTATGCAGTAGGCTAAAGAGGCTAAGAAAGAGGCTTATGTGTTGTTGATAAAGAGGTTTGTGTGTTCTTGATTGATTTTGAAAAGTCCTACAATAGAATTGAGTGGATTTATATTTCAAAGATACTTGAAGGATTTGGGTTTCATATATAGTGTTGCAACGTAGTTGACACTATTATGCAAAAATTTAGGACATGTGTGGAGGTGAATGGTGCAAGATCTATAATAATAATAATTCCAAGTCAATTAGATAGGGATCCTTGCTTTCCCTAATGACTTTTGTTACTATAACAAATTCCATGTTCTATCTTTTGAGAAATAACCTCTATATAAATAACAAGAGTGTTAAACAAATACAAGCCAAAAAACATTGGAAGCACTAGGAGTAGGTCAACCTAGTATAAAAGGTTGACCTTAAGGGTCTTCTTGTCCAAATTCTAGACTACTAGAGGTTCAATGATGGAATATGTGTCTCATACTATTAGCCAAACATTCAATCTAGGGTTTTGGGGTCCTATGAAGAGATGATACTCACATATTAGGTCCTCATTCAATGATTGAGGGAAATCAAGGAGGATCAGTTAGGTCCTACCTTAGTTTCACCTAAGAGAAAGAAGAGAAAAGACATGAGGTGTGTGCTAAAGATGTCAACATGAAATGCAAAACAAACTAAAGAGGAACTAAAGGTCTTAAATCAAAGTGTGTCCAATTTAAGATGTACATATATAATTGAGGAACTGAAATCCTTAGGCAATGATAAGTCCCTAGGATTGAATAATATCCCAATTTAATTTTAAAAGGAACATCTATAAAGGATTGAGCATGACTTACTATTGATTTATATTGAAGCTTTTGAAAATGATTCCTTTGGAAAGGACATAAAAAATGGACTTACCAATTTTTTTCCTAATGAGGGGTGCATAACTCTTATTAATAAGTGGAGGTCTTTCACCCTCCCAAGTTTCTCATACAGAAACTTGGAAAAGTTCCAAAGACGGTGAACTACTCAAACTGCATTTGTGAAAAGTAGTTACATACTTGAGAACCTTTCAACCTATTGGGAGACTATGTAGTAGGCTAAAGAGGCTAAGAAAGAGGCTTATGTGTTGTTGATAAAGAGGTTTGTGTGTTGTTCATTGATTTTGAAAAGTCCTACAATAGAATTGAGTGGATTTATATTTCTAAGATACTTGAAGGATTTGGGTTTCATAAATAGTGGTGCAACATGGTTGACACTCTAATGCAAAAATTTAGGGCATGTGTGGAGGTGAATGGTACAAGATCTAAAATAATAATAATTCCAAGTCAATTAGATAGGGATTTGCTTTCCCCAATGACTTTTGTTACTATAACAAATTCCATATTCTATCTTTTGAGAAATAACCTCTATATCCTAGAGTATAGTGCACTTTGCTACCTAATGGAGAAGACCTAATAGATGTGCAATTTTTAAATGACAAAACAATTATAGTTAACTTAGATGAACACAACATTGCTCAGTTGATGGATGGATTAGGCCTTTTTTATGAAGTCCCAAGTAGAAATATATCTCTACCCAGATGTGTTATGCTTAATTAGGAACCTATTCAACCTTAATGGTTTGATAAATACTTGGTGGTTTGGGGTGACCTAGAGTAATAGGTGTGATGCATTGACATATTATCTATTTTCAACCCCAATCTCAAAGAGATGCATGTTTGTGTAAAGTTAAATGTTAACAAGAATTTGGAAAAATGGAACAATAGAGTTATTTTTTGTCCCTAACTAGAAGACCATAGGTATGTCAAATTATATTATCTTTTGATAATGTTTACTATACTTCTATATGGGTATTTAATATTTATTAGCTCAATTACATCCAAAATTAAATTAGGGATTTATTGTGATTAGACTATAAATGAAACATGAAAAAGCATGTTGTTAGGTGGTCATTGTGTGCCATGAGTAAATATAGAGGGGTCTTGGTCTTAAATATCTTAGAGGTTAAGGTATGTCTTTAGCAACCAAATGGATCTTTACGGCCTTGTAAGGCAATAAACCATGAAATTTTTAAATCACAAATAACATTACTAGGTTTATCCCCAAACAAGACTCCAAATGGAAAGGCCTCCCACTATACAATTTACTTGTTGGACTTTTCTCGATGGAGCCAATAGGGTCTAAGCATGTAAGATATCCAAAGAAAAATATGCTAACCCTATCACAAGGGTGTTGTGTTAGAAATGAAAGAGGAAGAGTATTAGATATTTTTGTAATGTCGTTGTTGAAGGGAAATTGATTTATTAGATTGATATTTGTGATAAATTTGACACTATCGAACATAATAGATGACTTTCTTCATGCTCAGGGAAATATCCTTAGCCTTATCCCTCCCCAAACATTGTAGGAGCTCAAGTGACCACTTTAACCTTTTCTATTTTCCTAATGGATTCATGTTTCCTAATATGAAATCTAAAACTATTTATTCTCCCTTATTTAAGCTCTCTCTAACACTTTCACTAGTCTCCTGGCATAATACACTTAGTAGTCTTTGGGCCAGGTTGTATATGTGTGTGTGTATGTGTGTGCGAGCGTGCGCGTGTGTGGGTGGAATATATTACTTCTTAAGATTTATTTACATACTTCCATGGGCAGCTTTGACATTTCTCTTATCTATAGTCTCTCAAACACAATCATACATACATGTTATAGATGCTGAGGTTTGGAACTCATTTGACATCACTATTAATGGAAATATTAAAACCTAAGAAATCTTAAATTGTTGTGTTTTTGTGATTAAGAAATACACTAATAGTTTTTTGTCTATTTTTTTGTGAATTTTTTTGGCTTTTATGAAAATTTTGGAATAATGACATTTTTAGAGGTAGAAATGGTTTCTTACTGATTCTCTAAGGAGGCTTTTTATTTATGACTTTTATTGGATTGTTGTATTCACAATGATATTGACCAAAAGTAAATTTGAAAGTATTCTAAAATATGGCATGATACATGTGTTTAATTGGAAAATAGCCAATGGATACATCTAGAAAAAAAGAGGACAAATGAAAAAAACCTTTCAAAGTTGGCCATGTTGATCTTGTGGAGGAACTTGATGAAAATAGAATGAAAATAATGAGGACACAAGGATTTGAATAAGTTTTTGTAGTTGCACATGTTCCCATCAATGTTCTCCCTTCAAGAGTGAGCATCATAAATTTTACCAAAACATTATCAAGCGATGCGAAGAAATAAATCTAGATGTCCAAGTGGTAATGGGGTGGACTACATATATTAATGGAACATAAGATCCATATATTTTCCACGTTGTGACATGTAATATATTTTTTTAGAAATATAATATTCATATAATATTTAGACTAATTCTGAGATACTCTACAATTATAGTTTTGTAGTAATATAACTTGAGTGCAATACACTTGTTAGAAAAAAATCAAGAATACTCATTTATCTCCAAACCCGATAATTGAATCATTATAATTAATTATTTAATTGATATTCTTTCAACATTCTCCAATTATTTTTCTAAACAATAATTACATAAAAATAAATATTTAATTAATATCTTTCTTTAATTTACAATCATTTTTTTTTACCTCTTCTCATCTCTAATGGCCCAAACCTTTGAAGGATCTATTGCAACACATACAACACACACGCTTCCCAAAATCCATCTACTAATCTTTTTGGCAATCTATAGACCAACTACTCTTCTATGTAACACTTTAGAGATGCATTTCATGCTTTTAGTGTATTACTTCCTCTTGCGCTAGTACCCTCAATAATCTTTTCTCTTGAAATTCTTTCATCATTATCTCAACGATCTTTACAACTCAAGAAGATAATTTATTTGCTAGCTTATGTCATTACAATAGAAACCTTAGAGCCAGATCTAATGTCAAAATATAATATTAAATAATAGCAAAGAGGAATAATAGAATTGCAAAGAACTCATTGGAATCACATTCATTATGTATAAACATTAATATATATTCACAATACAAGGAGAGACAACAAAAAAAACTTAACAATCTTCCTACAAATCTTTTAAAAAATTGAGAAGAAACTTGTATAGGGGTAAAAGCACAAACCTATGTCACCTTTTATAAAGAAACGAGATATTGTGACAGTTCAACATTAATAACAAAAAAAAGGTATTTGTGTTTAGAATTTGAAGATGCGTAAACTAATGAGATGTGTAGAACTGGATGAATTTTATGGCTATAGTTTTTATATTTTTTTTGAGTAAGAATTTATTCATTTTCTTTTATTTTGAAGTCCCTTATTAAACTGTAAAAAATCTGGGTTGTAGTTCCCATCAAATAAGTATATGCAAATCATCTTTTTTTGTTCTAATTTGAAAATATCTTATAGATGACATGTATAGATAGGGAAAAATAAAAAATAAAAAAATTTTGATGTATATTTTCTTTGTTATAGGTACTTAAGCTCGACCTTATCAAAATCCAACAATTTTTTCCTCTCGTCAAAACTTTCCTATCAAATCTACACGTTCTTGAAAAAAATTACATATTCATGAAGAGGACTCTCTCTTCGTAGGAGGGGACATCAGACAACACCATCCCTTTTTAACTTGTTTTTTACAATAGTATTCATTAGAGGGTCCAAAATATTCAAAACCCCTTTACCGCCATTTTGAGATAGAAAAATCTCCTTAATAGCCCTTATGATTTTGTAACCAACCACCTAAGATGGGAATTCCCTGATCCTGAAAATTTGATTATTCCTTTCTTTCCATATACCCAAACACAAGTGGGGTAGAGAGAACTTCCAAAGAATATTGACTTCAAGATTATTCATAGGGCACTTCCAACTCTGAAAACAACTAGTTCAGTTCTTTGTATGGACCCAAGAGATCTTCCAATATTCTAGAGGGATTTTCCACACTTCTTGACTAAAACAACAATGGATAATCTATACCACTCTCTTATGGTGTATAATCTTTCCATATTCCTCTCAAAATGTTATACACATTTTTATAGAAACAATTCAAATGAAATTTAAATGTAAAATTGCAATAAAGAGATACCTTCTCTTCATCACAATTGTTTTCCTAATGTTTCCTTGATGTTAGTAAATTTCCAATACATGTAATTGTGTATGAATATATAAATAATGATTATTCCAATTTGTGTTTTTCAACATACCAACAAGTCTTAATTTAGTATACCAAAAGCTATGGACAATTCATCTTATTACAAAAGAAAATTCCCATTTCTACCATCACAAAAGCATAGACATCAAGTTATATCATTCAATGCAACACAACTCAATATTGTTCATGTTAAATGGTATCTAAATCATATACTACACATCAACCTACATTGGAGTCCTTCTTGATGTATCAACTACAAATGAATTATATCATCATTTTATGCCAAAAAGTAGCTAGGCTCTATACCTCATGTCAATTTAATCACAATCATAGGCCTCGTATTGTGAACATGAATCTAATGGGTGATGCTTGGAGTCTAATGTCAACAAGATCAATATTTGTGTCCACTAACAATTCAAAGTTGCAACATATCTATGCAAAGGTATATATGATAGATGATTTGACAAAGTCAATTTTCACAAGAATCTAATAGGTTTAACCTACACATTTGAAGGAAACACAAATCCTTCTAATTCTTATAAGCTTGATGAAAATTCAATCTTACCAACACATAACTACAAATAAGCTATGACTAGAAATAAACAGTTGTAAATAATTTTGATTAATTTGTGTTATGATGTATGCTATAAAACTACCAAAAAAAAAAATCTTATTTAAAAGTGTATAATATAGAAATCATTAATGCAAATAAGTTTATTGAAGAATATCGTTATTTAAACCCCACCTTTTCAAGTGCTTATGCAAACTTTGCCTTGAAATATGCAAAAAAGTAGCTCCTATTGGAAATATAAGAGGAGTAACTGAGAGGGAAGGGGTGAATCAATTACTACAAAAATAAATCCTAGATCCCTTAGATGTCAACACAAATCAAAACTCTGATTAAACTATATTCTGATGTAATTCGACAAACACACATGCACTCAGTTTACTTTGGCAAATATTATAACTCCGTAATAACTGAATTAACAATAGTAACTCGACAAATGCAAATCATAAGATGTTTTCTATGATTATCCTTAAGATTAAATTAGTTGCATACACATAAAAGAAATAACATGAACACAAGTGACACCAAGATTTAACATGGAAATCCAATTTGGGAAAAACCACCAATTGCAACTAGTTACTGATTTTCACTCTTTTGAAGTGAGCCCTGTTAGGAGCCAACCCTGTTAAAGGTTACAAAACACATTGTTAGGTGTGACCCTGTTAGAGGATTTAATCACCCTATTAGGAGTGGCCTTGTTAGAGGTCTTTAAACATTTCAATCTAGAAATGCCACCTTGTTAGAGGACTTACAAATAGTTGTTAAGCCAACTCAGTTAAGAGATTTAGATCACTGCTATAGTGGTTAGAAAGTAACAATGAGATGACCTGATTTCTTATGTAACTAAATTGATGATTTAGGATCTCAATTCTAGCTTGTATACTTGATCCTTCCTAATCAAATGTATCTTTGCGGCTCAACAAGGATATTTTGCTTGTCCTTCTAATTCGCTTCCTCTAAGCATCATCAAATCTTCTATTCCCTTCCATACATTCAATCATCAACTTGACCTTATATTTATATCTTAGACATTGTCAAGTCATCTTGAATACGACTTAGAATACTTAATATTCATCTTCTCAGTCGGCTATAATCAACAATTAAATCAATTGAACTTAACATGCCAAAACAAGAAAATATTTTAGATCACTGCTATAGTGGTTAGAAAGTAACAATGAGATGACCTGATTTCTTATGTAACTAAATTGATGATTTAGGATCTCAATTCTAGCTTGTATACTTGATCCTTCCTAATCAAATGTATCTTTGCGGCTCAACAAGGATATTTTGCTTGTCCTTCTAATTCGCTTCCTCTAAGCATCATCAAATCTTCTATTCCCTTCCATACATTCAATCATCAACTTGACCTTATATTTATATCTTAGACATTGTCAAGTCATCTTGAATACGACTTAGAATACTTAATATTCATCTTCTCAGTCGGCTATAATCAACAATTAAATCAATTGAACTTAACATGCCAAAACAAGAAAATCTTTCATTAGTCGACCCTACTCGATAGACACTAACTCATAAATGATTTTCTTGGGTTAACCAAGTGGACTCGGTTAACACTGCATATTCACAAAGTTCCTTTCGTAACCAAGTAAGCTCATTTAACACTGGTTCTATCCAACATTTTCTTCATTAGCCAAGTGAGATCGGTTAACACTCAACTTCTACAAACTTTCCTTTGATGATCGAGTGAATTCGATAGACACTGTCTTCTAGACTGTGCAAACTTTGGAATGCTCAACAGACACAAGAAACTGTCTTCATCACCCAAGTGAGCTTAACATACACTGACTGACAATGATATGACATTTTGTGTAACATCAAAGACAATACACAATTAATCAATTATTTTCAACAATCTCCCTCATTGAAATTGATGGGAACACAACATGTCATAATGCAATGAAATTTTTAGAGCAAGAATAAAGTAAGGAACATATCCTTAGTTTCATTCTAATTCTCATCCATGAGAGCTCCCTCTATCAGTGTGAAATCCCTCTGCCTTCAATTTCTCCCTCTGTCAGCAAAACTATGTCTTTAACATCTTCTGATATCTTTGAAGTATAAAATTTCTATGAGATATGACAACAAACTTCTCCTCTTTGACATCTCATGCCAAAGGCAATATTTAGTGAATATCAATGTACCTCATGTGTTGATTCATATGCAATGTGCCTTATCAATACTGCATCAACTGTCTAATTTTCAACATGCTCTGGTAGATGCATCATTAAATTGTATTTAATGAGCTTTAGATAGGGGAATGAACCCTAACTTACCTCTTAGATACAAAAATGAATACTTAGGTAATGGATTAGTGAATATATTTTCAATTTTCTCTTTAGTATTCACATATTCCAATCTTACCTCTTTATCTTGTACTAATTCTCTCAAAAAATGATATTTTATAGCAATGTGCTTGATTTTGGTGTGCATCACAAGATTCTTTGATATATTACTGCACTTGTGTTATCACAGAAGATTACCACTAGATCCTTGATCTCTAACTTCATACCTACCAATAGTTGCTTGAACCAAACAACATTAGAACAATTAACTGTTGCTGCCAGACACTTTGCATTTGCTATGGATTGAGAAATGCAATTCTACTTCTTGCTTGTCCAAGATACTTGTCTTTTACCAAGAAAGAATACTCCACCACTTGTACTCTTTCTGTCATCAATGCTTCCCGCCCAATCAAATCTGTGAATGATTTCAAATCCAAATCACCTCTTTTTTTGTACCATAATCCATAGTCTTTAGTACCTTTCATATATCTTATGATTCTCTTGATTGCCATCATGTGATTTTCTTTGGGATTTGCTAAGAATCTTGCCACCATACCAGCTACTAATGCAATATCAGGCCTTGTGTGCACTACATAATACAACTTTCCAATCATTGATTTGTATGTGGTTTGATCTACCTCTTTGGAATCATCATTTTTGGAAAGCTCATGTTTAGTAGACATAGGTGTTCCAATAGGTTTTTAAACTTCCATTCCAAACTTCTCTAGTATCTCCTTGATATATTTGGATTGAGTAATATATATGTCATCTTTCTTCTACTGGATCCACAATCCAACAAATAATTCTATCTCTCCGAACATGGACATCTCAAATTGTTTACTCATCTCTACTAAAAATTTCTTGCATAAGTCATCATTTCTTGTAAATAAAGTGTCATCCACAAATATTTTTGCTAACACAATCTTCCTGTCTGGTCCATCTTTGATATACAGATTGTTGTTATCACTTGTTCTTTGAAAACCAATCTTTATCAAGTAGTTACGAAGTCTTTCATATTAAGGTCTGGGAGCTTGTTTGAGATCATACGATGCTTTGTGTGATTTGTAGACCATATTTTTCTAGGATCTACAAAACCTTTAGGTTGTTCTATGTAGACTTCCTCATCGAGAATTTCATTCAAGAATACAAATTTTACATCCATTTGATAAACTTTAAATCCTCTATATTTTGCATATGCTAGTAAAGTTCTAACACCTTCTAATCTTGCAACACTCTTTTCTATCATTAAGGTTCTTGCACAATCCATGATGGATATGTTCCTTCTTTTAGCTATACGATTCTGCTGAGGTGTACTAGGGACTAATACTTGTCTCTTATTTCTTTTTCAATGCAAAATTCATTGAATTCATTGGAAATGAATTCACCACCTTTGTCTGATCTCAAACATTTAAACTTCTTTCTAGTTTCTTTCTCTACTCTTGCTAGATACCACTTTAACTTTTGAAAAGCCTCAAATTTTTCTTTTAGATATATTATAGTCATCATTCTAGAATAATCATCAACAAATAGAATAAAATACTTATCTCCATTGTGGCTCTCTATTCCAATAGGTCCATGTAAGTTTATATGTACTAGTTACAAGACTTCTTCTGAATGATGGTCTTTGCTTTTAAAACTTGTCTTGCCCATCTTACCAATTTGACAATTTTTGCATAGACCCATATTAGGTTTCCTCAAACTAGGAATACCTCTTAATCTTCTATTTTTTCTTATCTTGACAAGATTATAAAAGTTCACATGACACAACCTTTTGTTCCATAACTGACTTTCTTCTACTTGAGCAATAAAACATGAACTTTCACTGAGATCTAGGTAGAATAGGTTACCTTTTGTTTGTTTGCCAGACCCAACTAGATTTCCTTTTCCATCCATCAGTTTGGCCTTCCCATTCATGAATTCCACCTTGAATCCAATGTTATTCAAATGTGCCACACTTAGTATATTGTGCTCTAATCCTTTAACTCAATAAGCACTGTCACATCTAAGTTTATTGGTTAGTGAAATACAACCTTTTCCCTTTATATAAAAAGGTTCAATATTTTCAAATCTCAGACTGCCACCATCATAATGTTCCATGTGTTCAAATTTTGTTTTATCACCAATCATATGATGTGAGCAACCGCTATCAATGATCCATGTATCACTTTTGCTAACGTGAGAGATAAGTGTCATTTTATCTCCTTCATCATCAGATTCATCTTTTACAACAATATAAACCATTTCATCATCTTCACTACTATCTGAATCTTTAGCCATAAAACAAGATTCTTAGCTTTGTCCTTGTAGTCCTTGAAGCTCTTAAAATCTTTCTTGCCTTTGTACTTGCTATGCTTCTTTTCATCTTTGTGTTCTCTATTTAGGCACCTTGCAACAATGTGTCCAACTTCTTCACAAGAGAAACATGTTAGAGGAATCTTACATTTATACTTTCCTTTGCCTTTGGGATACCTTCTTGCAAGCAATGCTTCGATGGCTTCAAGATCATTGTCAAAACTATCTTCCTCTTCACTTTCAGATTGTTTGCTCTTAGATCTTTTAGCTTTCTTCTTGAGTGATACCTTGGTTTCAAATGTAGGCTCAAGATTTCTAAAACCATGAATATAATTATCACAGTTATCTAGTTTAAATGCTATCAATCTTATGACTAGAGTGTCCAAAGTTATAGTATTATTTGGAACACATCTCATTTCTTGAATAGCAGACACTCTAATTGCATAGATAGGAAGAAGGGTTTTGAGTACCTTTCTTACCACTATTACATCATCAATTATTCATCTAGAGGCTTTGATAACACTGACACTGGTTTTGATTCTATCAACATATTATGCAATATTTCCATCCTCTCTCATTTTCATCTCGTCAAACTGTCCTCTAAGACTTTCAACTTGGCTCTCCTTATATTATCATCTCCTCCATAGATGGCTTTTAGCTTGATCCACATTTCATAAGTAGTTCCACAATCTTTGACCTCATCAAATTTGACATAGTTGAGAGATGAAGCAACATCAATCATCATGATATTATGACTCTTCTTCTCTTCAATTTCTTCAACAATCATAGTTCCAACAAGAGCCTTATATTTGGCGTCTAGATTCTTTAGCCCTGTATCTCTAATGGTTGTCAATTGTAGCCTCATGATTTCTTGCCATGCCTTGAAGTTATCTTTATTCAGCTTTGGGATCTCCCTTCTGTAAGACATCCTGATCTTTAGCTTAGGTCCTTGAAACCTTTTTTTACCAATTGTTGGAAATATAAGAGAAGTAATTGATAGGGGAGGGGTGAATCATTTACTACAAAAATAAATCCTAGATCCCTTAAATGACAATACAAATCAAAACTCTAATTAAATTGTATTCTGCTGTAACTTGGCAACCACACATGCACTCAGTTCACTCTAACAAATACTGTAACTTAACAATAACTAAAATAATAATAGTAACTCAACAAATGCAAATCATAAGATGTTTTATGTGATTAGCGTTAAGATTAACTCAGTTGCATACACATAAAAGAAATAACATGAACACAAGTGACACCAAGATTTAGCATGGAAATCCAATTTGAGAAAAACCACCAATTACAACTAGTTACTGATTTTCACTCTTCTGAAGTGAGCCCTGTTAGGAGCCAACCCTATTAAAGGTTATAAAACACACTGTTAGGTGTGATCTTGTTAGAGGATTTAATCACCCTATTAGGAGTGGCCTTTTAGAGGTCTTTAGACACTTCAATCTAGAAATGCCACCTTGTTAGAAGATCTACAAATAGCTGTTAAGCCAACTTGGTTAAGAGACTTAGATCACTGCTACAATGGTTTGAAAGTAACAATGAGATGACCTGATTTTTGATGCAACTAAACTCTTGATTATAGATCTCAATTCTGGCTTGTACACTTGATCCTTCCTAATCAAATGTATCTTTGCAGCTCAACAAGGATATTTTGCTTATCCTTTTAATTCGCTTCCTCTAAGCATCATCAAATCTTCTATTCCTTTCTACACATTCAATCCTCAACTCAACCTTATATTTATATCTGAGACATTGTCAAGTCGACTTGAATACAACTTATAATACTTAATATTCATCTTCTTAGACAGTTAGAACCAACTACTGAATCAATTGAACTCAATATGCCAAAACAAGAAAATCTTTCGTTAGTCGATCATGCTTGGTAGACAGTAACTCATAAATGATTTTCCTATGTTAACCGAGTGAACTCGGTTAACACTGCATATTCACAAAGTTCCTTTGGTAACCAAGTGAGCTTGGTTAACATTGGTTCCATCCAATATTTTCTTCATTAACCAAGTGAGCTCGATTAACACTCAACTTTTGCAAACTTTCCTCTCACGACCAAGTGAACTCAGTAGACATTGTCTTCTGAACTACACAAACTCTGGAATGCTTGAAAGATACAAGAAATTGTCTTCATCGCCCGAGTCAGCTCAATATACAATGACTAGCAATGATATGACATTTTGTGTAACATCAAAGACAATACATAATTAATCAATTATTTTCAATAGGTCCACATTGATTATCACTTTGTTTTTATGTTTTGATCCCTTACATCTCTTATCTCAAGAAGCATATGAGAATAATGGTAACACATCTACCTAAATTATCAATAAGGGTATACATGTCAATTTTAAGATAATTCAACATTGATTAAAACATTACCATTCGTTTGAAGATTTTTGAAAATTATAGCTATCATACTATGTACCAACCTATTCCACCATCCTTGTTAACGTGTTGGTTGCTTATTGGTCCACATCTCCATGTGGATAGACTCACATGATTACATGCTTGAATGACTTTGCTTGTCAATTTTCAAGTAAAAAGACATAAATACGTGAATCCCTGCGTAGAGCTCCTTCCTCGTGATAACTTGGATGCAATCATAGTCTGCACATTATAGATGTAAATTTAATTGGCGACACTTGATACACAAGCTTAATCACCTCAATATATAAAAGAGAAAAAAGATAAGGGATGCAAAGAAGTATAAAGTGGAACTATTTTTATGTATAGATTATTTATTTACTTTTTATGGATTTCAAAGACATCATACTCAAGAGATTAAATTTTAATATTCTAACATATAAAAAATATAAGTAGATATGGAGTCATTCAAAAGCTATCATTTATTCATTGAGTCTTGATTATAAACATCATTTATTTGGTGACTTATTGATTAAGTATCATAGCTTATAATTTTTAATTAATTGATCATCCATTAATTTTAGAAGCACTTATGCATTAATGATCTCATATGTTATGCTATTTAAATATATATTTTTCCTAATTAATTGACTCACTACAACTTTTAGAAGCATCTATTATACACAATGTACAATTGTAAAACTTATGCTCTTTAAATAGAAGTTACAAATTTAAAATTCAAAGAAGACAACATCTATACATCTTATTTATTTATAATACGATTAAATGCCTTCCACAAAAAATACTCTATAGAAATTATATGATTAAATATCATTCACTATAAAAATTCCTTACCTTGAAAGAGAGGTCACAAGTTCAAATCCCATTGGGGGGTAGGGTATGTACGCCTCGTTTGTAGCGCCAAGCGCCTCTCGAAAAAGATTACGAGGTAATCCCATATCACTGTCACCATACGTAAACCCAAAAACTATGGCATAATGTCGTGGACTATAAAACCCCCTTTCCTTTCCTTTTTTCCATTTTCTTTCTTTTTATTACTAAAATTACACCCATAATTTAACAACTTACACAACACTCTTCATTCATTTATTTTTTAATTCAGAAAAGAAGAGACAAGTTAACCAAAACTTTGCAACTGACTAGTTTGGCTCCTGACTCGGGAGGGCGATTGCATGGGTCCCATAGACTACTTTAATCTCCTGGACGTCATTAAAATCTATCATATCATATCATATCATATCCACAAATTTTATACACACCTTATGAACAATCCCATTTAATTTGTTGTAAATTAACCAACTATCCACACATTTTAGAAACACTTTCTGGACAATAATATCCCATGTTACGATTTTAAGTGAATATCACCTACCCAAATTAGAAGCACCCATCCATTATACACAAGGTACAAGCATACAATTGCTACCTAGCTGGGACTGCTCACCAATGCGCGGCAATCATTGAGAAACCCGAGTTCTAAAAATATATTCAAACAGGTGTCGCCTAAGGGGCAGGGAAGTAGCCGCGCATTTCCAATTCCAAACCCGAGCCCGCTCGGGAAAGAAGAATTCTTTTGTTACGAAAATGCGGGCAGAGGGAGACGAGCCTCTGCTTATGTTGGCCAGGTAGAATGGGTCATTTGATTAATAAATCCTTACGCATATACGTTTGCTTGATGGATCTGGTCATCGATTTTCATTTGCTGCAGGTGCTTAAAAGAACCGGACGAAAATGCTCAGAAGAATCTATTGGAAAGCTGCACGAAGCTTTTTCAGGATGAGAAGTACAAGAGTGACATTGCGATCCTAAAACTTTGGATCCTCTATGTATGAATTTCCAGAAACATTGTTGATCATCTCTGGGTTATCGTTTCTTCATTTATTTACGTTGCTTTGTATTGTATATGGTTACAGGCAGATAGCTGTGAGGAACCCGAAGAAGTATTTTCAAGAATGGAGACAAAGGGCATTGGTACGAATCACTCTTTGTTCTATGAAGCATATGCAACATATCTAGAAATCCAAAGGAAATTATGCGAAGCAAATGAAATATACAAATTGGGTCTCTTTAGGTAGGCATGCTAATAATTATGATTTTTTTTAATTCTAGTGAAATTATTTTAATTTCAATAGTCTTAAATACAATGCCATGCCCATTACAGGAAAGCGCAACCGTATGCAAAGTTGAAGTCTATGTACATCAATTTCCTCAATCGAATGCTTCTGATATCACGTTCCTCTTCTCAAGAGGTACGACTGGACTGTTGTATTGTATTTGCATAAATAATGTTGACGTGATATTTACTTTATTATGCATACCAGACCTTGTCTGTCTTTTCAAGACAATCAAGTTCCTACTTCTTGTGATTCTAACATCCTCTTTAAAGGGGCCATCAGTAATTTTATGGTAACCGACTTAAATCCCAGCGATGGGGTTCACAGTTACGTTGAGCATAACTCAGAAGACACCCATAGATAATAGCCCATGTAACAACTAATAATCAGGATTTGGAATTTTACCATGACAGAATGCCATCGGCAAATCATATTAGTCTAATTCGCTCTTTTGAATTCGTACACAGAGCGCTTAAGGACATCAATGCGCTGGGTGACAGAATTTAGTACTGACAGTATTGTTCTTTAGTATCCGTTACTTGAAAAGGAGAAGCAGTCCAAGGTTAGACTTCCAAAATACTGCAGAATTGAAGAGTAAGGGTTCAACTCTTTCCAAATGGGGGCTTCTGAGCTGGAAGAAGAATTGATTATTGAATTTGAGTTTCGATGGACAGCACATGACAGTACCACAGGAAAGCTAAATCAATCTTTCGATGGTATGTCAGAATGGTAGGTGGCTGTTTAGAAGGCAGAAGCCGAAACGAGGGAAATCATTGGCATCCATTTTGACAATTTTGTAGCACACCTAAGGTTTGAGGTCCCCAAAATTTTGAGCTTTGCTAGCAATCCCCAACAAATTAGGCAAGAACTTAACTTGCTTGGGGACAGACAAGGGAACTAGTTTCGAGGGTGTTGGATGGGGAAGAATAATTATTAGATGTGGTCTAAGCACATGGGAGAGTTGGCAGAGTTGGCATCCTGCTTAGGGCATAATGAAGCACACACATGGATATATGCAAACATAGAGTATACATACAATAGATACATGGATATATCCGGACACAAGGCATATGCATGAAAACACAAAGCATATATATGAATATATTTAGACATAGTTCACTTGCTCTTCAAGAGGTAAGAATGTTCAATCAAGACCAAATTCATCTTTTGGGGCAACTATCTCATTATAATGTCCCTCAGGTTGGCAGGAACATGCTTTGATAGCACTTGTAGTATCCCCTTTTTGGGATTGCCCAAATTGCTCTCTCATAGCTTCAGTAAGATCAAAATCTTCATTTTCTTTCACCATCAGGCCTTTAAATAATGTTTCAAACCTTCTACATCATAAACATCATCACCATTGCTCTTTCCATTTAGAGAAATAGAACCTTTACCTTTTACCATACAAGGTGAGTTGTTTCTGAATTTGACCACACCACCATTAAATTCTTCCAGCTTATTGATTTTTTTTTTTGTGAGATATAACAAGAGTAAGTCCATTTAAATAAGAATTGTAAAATTTTAAGATATATTACTTTACCAATTAGCAAGGTAAGTCCTGATTTAGGTCCCGCAATCACCAAATAAGGGACAAGTGCATATGTGCACACACACATGTTAAAACTAAGAACCAGAAACAAAGTATCAAACACCGTAAGGGATATATCCTGGGAAAACCCCCTTAAACAGAGGGAAACAATCTAGCCTGAGCAAACCTGTAAATTTTATTGAGAATAATAAATAATTACAGAACTTATAAAATGCCATTCAACATCCATTGATGCTCATTAGAGATTTAAATAGCACAAAGAATTCATCTCCAGCATTCAATGATGTGAATCTATTTTTACTACGTTTCAAATCTGTACACATCCCATTTAAGATTTGCATATCTTCTTCTTATTTTCTTCTTTTCTTCTCAATTCCTATTTTAGATCTCTCCTAATATTTCTGCTGTAAATCTTCTCCACTCTTTTTTTCCATTCCATTTGATCCTTCTGCTCCCTTATATCTTCCTGTGTGAGGTCTGGTCACATCTCTTCATAATGTGTGCCTGTTGGCAAGAGTCGTGACCCTTCACAGTCATCCCTTTTTTGAAGAGTCATAACCCTTAATAATTACTACCCTTTTGAAGAGTCACAAGCCTATCAAATAGGCGAAACCCTTTATAAATTATAATCACAACCCTTTCGAAGAGTCACAACCCTTCACCTTTCGAAAGTCAGTTTCTTATTTTCTTAGCTTTCCTTTCTCTCAATACCTCCTTAATTCTTATGCTCCACTCTTTCTTCCTCCTTTCCATTTCCCTTAAATGAAGTTCCAATATCTCCATTTTATACCTTTTATTTGGGGGAACCACAACTTTTCAATTATGCCTATTGACCTTTTGTTTAACTTAACTAATATTTAAGTATTTTAATTTTTTAAAAAATATTTTCAATTCAATTATCATTTTTTATTATTTAGTCCTATTTCAAAAAGGGGTCATGAAGGCTGACTGGTATAGGCAGCAAATGACCCCTGCAATTCTGATATACAAAGCTGACCTCCAAACTCTAAGTGAACAATGCCAAACACTTCCAAAATATGCCAAATCCTTTTGTCAATTTTTTTAAGAAAATAATCCAGCAATTATAGAAATATGATTTCACTTCCAATGGTCCAAAATTAACCTGAATCAATCTGCACCAGTTGGAAAGTATATCAAAGATTGTTTTCAACTTCAAAATTGCAGAAAAATCATTAGAATAGGGTTTTGAAACCCTAGCTTTGTAATGTTCCTATTTGAAACATTAATTTGTTTTCCTCAAACTCCTTACAAACTCTACTCATATATATATTTCTCTATCTTCCTAAATGGCTTTCCTCCTAATATAGATTATTTCTCATCAGTCACGACTCTTCATAATTTAATAATTTATATTGATTATTAATTAGTCTCATTAACACACACACACACACACACACATATTATCCCTTTATAAATATTAAGTATTGTGTTATATATCAATTTATATATAAGTATATATTATTGGTATTATATCCTTATTTATTACTTATTAGATTATTTCTCATTCCAATAATATGTTATTATTTATTCTTCAATATTATATAATATTTATAATTTATAATGAACTTATACAATTTATATATTATTATTTACTTCAATAACTTAGTATGTAATAATAATAATTATATACAATCTTTTATATATTTATTAAAATAATTATTATAAATATTTTATTGCATTTACTTTTTGACCCATCTTGTCATAATTAGGGGACATGACAAGTCCACCCCTCTCAAATTTGCTTGCCCTCAAGCAATTGATGTGGTTCATAGCGCAAATTCATTCTTTTCCCTGCATATGAGTTAAAATACTTGCAAAGTAAACATGTTAGTATATGATAGTTTTGAATGAAGACACAAAGTAGACTCATTAATGCACGAAGACACAATGCAAACACGAGGTAGACACATGAATGCAAGAAGACACAAAGAAGACACGAAGCAAACATAGTAATGCATGAAGACACGATGTAGACACATAGTATACATGTTAGAATCTTACTTACAATTTGAAATAAGAAAAGTTAAGGAATTGTTTTACCACTTTGATCATGAATGTCGTGCTCCTTTGCCTTGTCTCAAAATCAAAAGTTCTTGAAGATACATATTTTTAACAACTTTTCTATAGCTAGTACTATAGTAGGGTGTATAATTCCATAGTGGATGGTAGATTTACTGCTGCTCGAGTTTGGACACGCTCAGCTTGGAGCTCCCTCAGATTTTAATCCATATTAGGATTCTCTTGCCTCAACGTGATCAAATTTACTCCTCCCCTTGTGCACACTCCCTACCCACTAGGAACATGTTTATTTTTTATGTGGATGGTAGATTTACTGCTTCTTGAGGTTGGACAGGCTCAGCTTGAGACTCCTTTAGATCTTTATCCATATTGGGACTCTCTCGTCTCAACGTGACCGATTTACTCCCCCCTTGTGCACACTCCCTACCTACTACGTACAAGCTTAATTTTGATGTGGATTGTAGGTTTACTGCTTCTCGAGTTTGGACACGCTTAGCTTGGGGCTCCCTCAGATCTTTATCCATATTGGGATTCTATTGCCCCAACGCGACCAATTTACTCCTCACCCTAGGCACACTCCCTATCCATCATGAATTGAAGCACAAATATTTTGAATAATGTCTCCTTTTAAGACCCAAAAGGGATTTTTATCCAATTTACTTATCCTTTATCTTTCAATTTAGACACAACATTAGTTTAAATATGTTACACAAAACATTATTACTCATATAATCATTAATATGGTAATCTCTTATTTGAAAAAATCATGTTAATCATTATATATATTCCATGCATACATTTTTCATCATGAATAAAATATTTATTAACCTTATCTTTAATTTTTTTAACATATTATAATTATATTAAAATTTCAATAATGAATACGAAACAATACAAACATACCTCTAGAAGATCAATCACAACTCCACGTCAATGTCCATATATGGTTTCCTTGGTAATTTAAATTAAACTATGAGCCATGTAATATTGTACCTATTTTGGAATTGTGTTCCAAATTTAATACATAACTTTATTCTCCATGCGCTGTAATTACTCTTTCTTTATAACCATTCAAACTGATTTCCATTTTATCATAGTTCCAAGTCTTTTGTCTTTCAATGCCCTTCCCACGTGGTTGTGTTGGTTTTAACAAGTTTATAACCCATTGTTCTTTCAACGTGATCTCCATGTTTCATAAATGTTAACTCTGCCATGTCAACGTCAATGAGAAATATGCAAGGGAATACATATGGTGCCAGCATTATTGTCATCTTCAGTGCTTATATTAGTTTTGGCAATGTTTATAGACCACTATATGTGATGACAGATTCATTTGTTTTTCATCCTTTGTTATATGCATTCCTTTTCGGGTTTGAATTGTGCAGCTTGACATATATATTAGCAACATAAAATTATTCAAAATGATGCCAAGTTGGTGACAAAGATGTCTATCAACAATGAAAACCCTAGCTGTCAATGGAATATAAAAACCTGCAATAAATAAAGCTTCTCCTTGCTGTTCCAACTCAAATCTGCAACAATATGCCCAATGAGAAACAATGGATAGATTCCTCTCTCAAGGTGGAGTTGGCTTCTCATCCAACCCACACATTTTTGAAGGTTTCCATCCTCAAATATGGCTGACCCTTTCAAGACTTCAAGTATTGAAAAAATAGAAAATTAATGGTAATTCTATTATCATTACAGCTTTTATTGCTTGACCTTATAAAATAAATATACATATATCCTGTATAAGTAATGTACTAAGAATCCGAAAATCAAAAAGCTTAACAACACTTTCTCGACTGGAAAATATTTCACTTAGCAATCAAAAAGGCATTGCGCTCCTTATACTTGTCTGAACAAGAAACTGCTTCAGACAACACCTTCGGGATTCCCTAACCCCTCTCATTCTAGGCTAATGTTCTCTCCATGTCAGGCTGACTTAGAAAGGGAATATTAGAGTTCTTCCCTCCTAGAGATTGCTTGTCCTCAAGCAACCTTGAACTTGCATTACGTGGATCCCATGTCAACCTCAGAAACATTGCTCCATCAATCCGCTGCACAACTCTGACATAAAACAACACTATGCCCAGAGCTGTGAAGCAATTCATCATGATCCATAAGGAATAGTGCATTGATCATGTCAATGCCTAGATCCCAAACCAATTTATCCATTCGGCTGTGAGAAAAGAAACAGTTGTCTATCATTATACAAGTATCATATATTATCCATCTATATAAGCTGAGAAACTCCACTATGCACATAAATCAACTCATATGGGCATCATATGCTGCTGTTATAACTTAGGCCAACAATTAGAATGATGTCGAGGACATCACCATACCCATGTAGAGGAAAGGCATCCATCTCATAAGTAACATCCAACAAGAAAACGTGTCTCCACACACTCCCTTGCAACTCACAAGGTGTTGTAGACCATGCCAAATCTGAAAATACAATGGATACTCAGTAGCTATAGGACAGACACTAACCACTGAAGAATCTATGAAGCTTAAATCAATAAACAATTAATAAACATCTGCTCTATTATATGAAATTGGTGACAAATCTAAAGACGAACTATAGATGCCTTCATCACCCATCAAAGACAACTCGAGTAGCTGGTTCACTACAAGTGTCATCAATTAAATCAACATCTCCACCAATGAAACAATCGACATCAAGTGAAATTTCAGAACTAGGAAACTTTTACTTATCATCATCCATCGAGTTGTGAGGGTCATGGATTTGTTGAAGATGAAGCTTGGCTTGTTGTTCCATCAGCTTAGTTTGCCTTGCTTTTTCTAGCCATCCTTCGTTCTGCTTTTGGCATGGTCTATATCAGTTGTTTCAAAGTGCAAAAAAACGAGTCCTATGATAAAAATATATCATCAAATTATCATGTCCCATGCTTGCACCTTGTGTACCATCCATGGTAAAATATTTATCACTAATATCTTCATGACCCTAAGCTGCAAGTGCAATATCTTCAGAAAGAAGAGACATATCACTGCTGTCCACGATCAGGGGATTGGGATCGATTTCATTCTTTTTGTCTTTTTGTTCTTGCCTCTGAAATCTTCCATGGTATGATGAACAAAATCAGAACCTTGTTTGGGGCTGAGATCCACAATATAAACCTCATGCTTATTATCCACAGCTTGAATGCCACAACATGTAAAGACTCATTAGTACCATCATTCTAATGTGAAAGTGCTATTACGTTATTATGATGCAAAAAATATGATTACCGTTGTAAAAATCAAAATTTTTGTCATACATTTGTGTCATGTCCCCAACCTTACAAGCACCTCTTAATTGAAAATTTTATGGCCTACACTTGGACGTTGAGTTCCAATACTTGTAGACTCATCTTCATTAATTATTCCTTGTGTGAAGATTGCAAATCCATGAGAATGAGAAAGTAATCTATTGCTGTCCAGATCAGAATTTTGGGCTTGTCCTCTCTACTTTCTTTGGACTCATCAAACATCACCAAATCTTGACTTGTCACATGTCCTTCCCAAGTTGCTAGAGGTGGTAGAGTCTCAAATAAATCTTCTTCAAATGATGTCACAAGATTGCAAGGTATTGCCTTGTGAAACTCTTCTATCCCTTCATCGACATATTAGATGTCTTTAACATGTAAAATGTTGGAATCATGGTGCCCCATTCCTTCCTAAAGAACTCATGAATCCCTTTTACTATGTATTCCATCTCCTTTGTACCAACTTCTTGTTCCATGGTTAATGAGACATACTTAGCTGGTAGCAAAGATCATCAGCCTCTTTTTCCTTGCCTTCCGTAAACTTGATAGAGGTGGTAGAGTCTCAAATAAATCTTCTTCAAATGATGTCACATGTCCCTTCATCAACATAGTGGATCTCTTTAACATGTAAAATATTGGAATCATATTGCCACATTTCCATCTTAAGAAACTCATCAATCCGTTCTACTATTGTTTTGATCTCCATCTCCCTTGTACCAACTTCTTGTTCCATGGTTATAGGCATTACTGTAGTAGATATGTGGTTTTCTACTTTGTGTAGAGAGAAATGACTTATACTTAGCTGGTAGCAAAAATCGTCAACCTCTTTTTCTTTGTTTTCTGCAAACTTGATAGCGAGATCCCTATCCATTAACAATTGCAAGTAATTTTATTTCATCTTTTGAATTGCTTCTTTGATTGTGTACAATTAAATAGTGGTGACTCCTCTTGCAACACCTTTTTGCCTCTCCTTAATTTGGGTTTTCCAAATTAGATCTTCTATGTATTTATGACAATCATCTGCATTTGTTAATACTTGTACAATCTTCTTCTCTGTGACCGATAATCTATCCTTCAAATCTTGCAATGCTAAAGGTGTCGTTGGTGTTTCTGTAGCCGACGGAGTGATTGTCGGCGGTGTTTCTGTAGCCAACGGGATGATTGTCGTCGATGTTTCTGTAGCCGACGGGGTGATTGTCGTCGGTAAAGATTTTGTAGCCGATGAGTAAATAGTTTGTAGTGGACATAATGTTTGTGGCCGATGGACTCCTTCGAGAAGGTTCGGCAGATAGTATTTATATCCCGTCTGGGATCATTGTAAATCATCATTCATCATTCATCTTATGAAGCATAATGTAATGTTCAGGCATATGCGAATAATCTAAAGAGTTTTGTTGTTCGTGTCCATTATCTGTGTGCATTTCATTAATTAACTTATGTGGTAAACATTTGGCGCCATTGCCCTATGAACCTGGAAGGTGGGAGGAATGAAGATTAATGCCAAATCAGCTTAACAAGGATAGAAATAAGGCTAAGGGAAAAGATGGAATCCGTACTGCACAAGAAAATTTAATTCTGGCACAGCAAGCTAAATGCCGACGGAGATTTTAGAAGATTGCCGACGGAAATTGGAACACGGAAAGATTGTTGGAGGAAACTCGGCAGCGGGTGGAATTGGTGGAAGAAGCACGGGAGGAGTTTTTGAATTTGTGTTCGTCGAGGGAAGAGAATCCAGATGGAAGAGCATCGACTCGCACGGCTCGGAGTGTTGACGGAGCAAGAGCGTCTGGGATATACTTCCGTAGGGGACAACTTCAGAACACCCTTCTTCACCAAGGTTCGCAACTGTTGAGTCTGACGGTGTGGGAGAACAGTCTGCCGGTGTGGGAGTGCAGTCCGTCGGTGTGGGAGTGCACACCGCCGGTGTAGGAGTAAAGAGTGCCAGTGTTGTAGGACCGAGCAACGCCTGTTTACAAAAAACAATCGTGATGGCGGGACCAAAAGAGAAACTGCCGAAGTTAGATGGCGATGGTATGGTTGATCCCATTCGACACTGCAAAACATGTGAAACGATCTGGAGGGCAAATGGGATAACTGACGAAGACGACTGGATGAGACAATTTCCGGCTACCCTACGAGGCATGGCAATTGACTGGTTTACTAGTACAGATCCGCAGAAACTTGATAGTTGGAATAACATTAAAAAGGAGTTTCTAGCCGAATTTCAACTGTTGCGAGATGATAATGAAATTGTAGCAGAGATCTTTAATACTAAGCAGGGGAAGAACGAAACTGTTCGCGTTTACGCCAGGAAATTAAAAGATTTGATAAATAAAATGGAAAGTAAGCCAGCAGACGAACTTCAGAAAAGATGGTTCGTGGAAGGCCTACGCTCGAAGTTGCGAAAGAAAATGAAAATTGTGCTGCCGTCGTCATACACAGAAGCTTATAACAGAGCATTGGACCTTGAAAGTGAGCAGAAAACAAGGAAGAAGAAGAACACTAGCTCATCTGATTTTGATGATGACGAGCCTGTCGGAGAAGATAGCAGCGACGATGAAGGCAGTAGCAAGAAGGTCCGCGCCTTACAGAAGGACATGATCTGCATGATGGAGTTTAAAAACATGCAGAAGGAGCCAAAAGGCAGTGAGCTGTGGTGCACGGAGTGTAAGACCGACGGTCATACTAAAGGATTGTGTCTAACGAACCAATTTTGTGACATTTGTCAGATCGTGGGCCATTCGACAAAAGAGTGCCCCTTTAACATGAAGACAAGAGGACCTCGGTAGGTGCTTCTTACATAGGAGGCTTCCCCGTCGAGCAGTAGCGGAAATACGAATAGCGTAGGTGCCACATCCGGAGGGTACAGGAATAATAACAGAGGGCAAAATAACAACAACAATGCGAACAATAACAATACTAATGGGAGTTGAAGTCGAACCTAGTATGATGCAAACGGACGGCCGATCGTTCAATGCCGAGCATGTAATTTGTGGGGTGATTTTGCGCGGGATTGTACAGCGGCAAACACATCGAAATTATTATGCAAATGGTGCGGACCCGACGACCATGAAGATGCCAAGTGCTCAAAGTCTGGAGTAAACTTGATCACTGTCGGCACGGATGAAGAGGAGGTTTTGGCAATTACGCGGAGGCAAGCAAAACTGTCGGCAGAGGAAAAAAGAAAATTGGGGAAAGCGTAGGCAGAAATTGGAAAGGTATCGTTGGCAGGGACAGCTCAGTTGAAGGACATCACTGGCATCTTGGCAAGAAACTTCGCAGAACAAAACATTGTATGGCAGATCTTACAAACGGAGATACCGGTCAAGATAAGTGACCTTCTCACAATGCTCCAGTTACGGACGACCATTCTAAATCATACACCATTTCCGAAAGCAACGGAAGACACAAGAAGGGACAGTAGTCCAACAACGGCAACAGACCCAATGCTTCTGGCGCTCACGACGGGAAGGCATCCGGCGGTCATCGAGATGGGAAATTTGGGAAATGTTTTGGCAGACACAATTGTCGACGAAGGGTCTGGCGTGAATGTCTTATCGGAGGATACTTGGAAGAAGTTGAGAAAGCCGACATTGTGGCCACCTGCATTTCAGTTGCTCACGGCAGACCAACATGAAATCAAACCGTTGGGAATTTTGAAAACGCAACCGATAACTATTGGAACACAACCATTTTTATTGGACTTCGTAGTCATTTTATTGAAAAGAAAAGGATATAATGCTATTCTGGGACGGAATTGGTTGGTGCAAGAAAAAGTAAAACATGATTGGAAACAAAATACCTTATCAATGGAGCGCGGGGGCAAACAATTCATAATTGACCTGCACACACAAATAGTAGGTGAGGAGGCAGCATCGTTAGACTCAGAAGGTGAAGGCGACAGTGACGACGAAGGAAAGAGGAGAATGGAATCGGACGAAGGAGTATTGACACTAGAAGGAGGATCGTATGACGATGACCTAGACTTGGTGAATGGCCTTCTCCACTGGCAGATAGAAGACTACGAATTGTTTTCGAGTTGTAATATATTAAGGGTCGATGACGGTGAGAAAATAGAGGAAAATAAATGTTTGAAGGAATACATAGCAGCAGAAGAAGGAAAGGCAATTATGCTTGAAGCTGAGGGGAAGAATATATAGTCCAAACCCAGAAAAAAGAAAGATCCCACCATTCGGTACACGGTGAACGGACCACACAGAAAGAAAAGAATGCATCGCACCATAAAATTAGGTGAAGTGTGCCGACAGCAAGGAAATAATCTAGATGCACGACGACTGCAGCCACAGTGGGTGACGGAGGTGACATAGAACAAACATAAGGCGTGGCATGACAAACTCAACAGCTTTCGGTCGGGGCAGTTGGTACTCAAGTACGACGGTCGCAATGAAATCAAACAGGAAAGGTTTAAGGCAAGATGGGTTGGACCATATCAGATCCGAGAGGTTTTGGGGATGTTGGACGGGCAAGATGTATCTCACGTAGTCAATGGATCCTACCGTGCTAGGAAGATGCCGTTGCTGTCACCATCGCAGAATGATCAAATGATTCCCTCGTCGTCGTCGTTGTAGAACGGCAACGCCTCGAGGCAAAATTAAGGTGTTGCAATTTTTTAATTGATAAAAAAAAGAAAAAGAAAAGAAAAGAGAGAAATTAAAAGAAAAAGAAAAAGAAAAAAAGAAAGAATGGAATTAAAAAAAAAAAGGGAGGGGGGGGCTTGGCGGGCTGTGCCGCGGGCACCTGTCCGCGGGAGTTGCTCTGCGGGCTTGGGAGTTCGTGTTTGAGCTGGAGATTCGAAGTGCCGGGAGTGAGAAAGGTGTGTGGAGGATTGAAAATTTTTAGTTGGAGGCGTTGGAGGATTGGAGGAAAGAGGTGTGTGTGTAAAGCCTAGTAGCTGCATGAGAAGTGGAGTAGCTAAAAAAAAAAACAATGGATTGGGGCAATTCAGAATGAGTAGCAGATGATGCCAAAGGGAAGGGGAAGGATCAGTGGTTGCCAGAAAGAGTGTGGAATCGGTAGAAAATGATAGAAATGGTGTGTTCCGTGATTTTTTGAGTGGGTTTCAGAGTGCTGCCCCTTGACCCCGCTAGGGGCGTTGCCCCCTGGACCCCCAATCGTTATGGATATCAGTCGTGAAGTGTGACCAGTTGAGTAGACTTGAAGCTGTTGCAGGCCTGGAGTGTCTGTGTACTAGAGGCACTGGGAGTAGGTGTTGGCCGAGAGGTTGTCTTGGTGGATGCATAGAGAGCTCGGGAGGAGTGGGTCATATAGAAGGTAGTACAACAACACTTAGCTCAGCGGACCCAGTGTTGGAAGTAGAGAAAGTAGCATGGGTGGCTATCAAAGTCAGCTTGAGGAGACAGTATTGTGTTAGCAAAGGCTACAGATGTAACGGGATGAATGTGGAAGTGATGTGACAGAAGCAGATTTTTTGTTTTAGTCACTCTGTTAATGTATTTTGTTTGTTAATTTATCTCAGATATTTTGTAATTGTCGTCCGGAGATGACTTTATCTTTTGGGGGGGATGATGTCGTCGGTAGAAATTGTGTCAACCGATTGGATTGTCGTCGGTGTTTCTATAGCTGACGGAGTGATTGTCGTTGGTGTTTTTGTAGCCGACGGAGTGATTGTGGTCGATGTTTCTGTAGCCAACGGGATGATTGTCGTTGGTGTTTCTGTAGCCGATAGAGTGATTGTCGGTGGTGTTTCTGTAGCCGATGGGATGATTGTTGTCGATGTTTCTGTAGCCGACGGGGTGATTGTCGTCGGTAAAGATTTTGTAGCCGATGCGTAAATAGTTTGTAGCGGACATAATGTTTGTGGCCGATGGACTCCTTCAGGAAGGTTCGGCGGATAGTATTTATATCCCGTCTGGGATCATTGTAAATCATCATTCATCATTCATCTTATGAAGCATAATGTAATGTTCTGGCATATGCGAATAATCTAAAGAGTTCTGCTGTTCGTGTCCATTATCTGTGTGCATTTCATTAATTAACTTATGCGGTAAACAAAAGGCTTTTTTCAAATTCATCTATGGTAAAAGTGCTGCCACACATTGAATTTTCTTGTTTGTTCTTAGCTGTAGTAACATTTTTGCCATCATACTTAATTGTCTCTTTAGATGATGTCATGCACTCGCCATGCAGAACAATGGAACAAAATTATGATCATACATGGATTCATCGAAGAAGTTTTTCTTGTCACTAGTTTTATTCTTCCTCCATATTATCCTGCCCGATTTCAGCTGTATACAAAGCAGTTGTTCTATCTTGCTCCTCACGAGTCAAGTCACTATTCACATTTATATCTTTGTCCTCATCATTACTTGGCTGCAATAGATCTTTTTTCTTATTAACAACACAATCATGATCACGTGTTCCAAGCCTCCTAACATGTGAAACAAATCTGCTCTCTTTTAATTTAATTTTTTCTCTTTTTTGGAGATCCTAAAGCCCATAAACCCAATGAAGTTAGCTTCTCTTCTGTCAATATTTCTTTGAAGTTCTTGATTTTATGCTCAACCGATCTTTTGGAGAATTTATAAGCAATAGGTGATATAACTTGCTCCTTCCTCCAAATGGCCAGCAAGTCTGATTGCTACTGGTTTTAGATATCACTATCCTCATCTAAGATTCAGGACATAATATTTGTATCAAAGTTCCCAGATTTCAGCTCAGCTTGGACTTGGCAAGGTTGACTCGACTCATGGCTCAGCAAAAGAACTTGGCAAAAACTCAGCGAAGTGGAAAACAAAAACTCTCAAATTTAGAGATTTTTATAGAATTTAAAACTTGTTCCATGCACCCATTATTGAATAGAGCTTAAACGCAATAACCTCATTAAATAGAAGCTAATTGATCAAGAACTCTGCTGGTATTGTTAAACTCATATAAATCCGTGAGTTTTGAACATCACCTTAGCTGATTCCAATTTTGAGATATTAGGAATCAAATGATCCTTGACTAAATCAATCATAATTGTTTCAGCCAGAATCTTGTTCTTCTTCCACTGAATTTTTCCAGCATCATCAGATGGCTGTGCAACATCAGAATTGACATATTCCAAAAGATCATTCTCTTCAAGAGCAACTAAAACTCTGGGCTTCCATGAAGCAAAATTTGTAGACCCATCCAACCTATCTTCGACTTTCAAACCATTCACCATTTTTATACACAAATAAAGATAGAATCAAAGAAAGGAGCAGAAAACTTTTAGCACTGGATCAAATTTCTTCAAACTTGCCTCTGGTACCATGTTAAATTTAGATAAGATAGATAAGATTATAATATTAATGTCCAACAAAAAACCACAAGGGTTTATGGGACTGAGCATACAAACAAAAGAGCTAGTCAAAGCAGGAGCATCAAACGGTGACTAAGAAGAAACAAAACAAGAAACGACACAAGGAAAACCAAGGTAAGGACTAAGGATCCTTCCTTGGTACAAAGAAATCAGTCATAGGAGGATATAACTGTGGACAATTCAGAGTCTTAGATTGTCGTCGAGAGCCGTCGGAGGAGTGTCGCTGCCTGGAAAGATTGGTATAGTGTCTGACCGATCTGGAGGGAGTAATACTGGATGGCCTCTTCACACCCCATGGTAGAGACAAAGGGGAGAAAAAGGCAGTGATGAGCTGATCAGAAGTATGTCCCTGAGGTGTGACTAACTGCAAGGTATGCTCACAAAACTAGGAGGCCTCACGTAGATAAAGTGCCAGACACCATTGGTCAATATAGCTGAAGAACGTTGAAAGAGAAGAACAATCTCTAAATAAATAGTAAAATCTCCCTTTGATCTCACATAGTAGATGGGACAACAAAATATGAAGTGGGTCTCAGTCTCAGCCTTTGCTAAAGTACACAGTCTACAGATCCGATTATCTCTATCCATATGGTGGTTGGTCTGGGCCCGAAGACGGTGAGAGCGAACTCTAAAGGAGCCCAAAGAGAATCGCAGGGCGTGACACCAACATCGATAAAGATAAGCAGGACGCACAATAATACCATTCTGAATCTCACGAAAATGCTCTGCATAAAAGATCATCTTAGGACGTAATCCACCAAGAGGATTACTCCAAGTAGTGATAATGTACTGTCTATAGATATCCTGTTTGACATACTCGTTCAACACTTGACGTGAGGGGAGGAGGTGAGCAGGAGCATCCAATGAGAACTGGTATCAAGGAAGATGATCAATCTCAATCCTGATCGAACCCAACAGAGACGTGGCTTGGGCATACCAACAATGCGATCTAGTACAGGTATCAGGTGTAAATAAATTAAATAACCAAGACATAAACATAAACAAAGAACACCGAACTACCTTGGGGAAAACCCTCTTCAATGAGGGAAGCAATTCACCCCACCAAAAACAATGTGTTATTAAGTTCTTCAAATCAATTACAAACACCTCTGTTCTTGATAATAAACCTTCAATACTCAATGATAATTAATGATCAGAGATAATATCCTCACTACATATATATGATAAATGCATTCATAATAGAAGAAGCTTTACAACCTTGACAAAGAAATCATTAAAGTATCGTAGACTATGATATTATCATACCAGACTTGGACAACATATGATGAGAGTTCTGCTACAGAACAATAGATCATACAGAATGTTGATAGATTAAAATAGCTGTCAAAATGATAATATTTCTGCTTCAAATAAAAAAATCTATCACCTTTGCACTTCTATATCTGTTACCTATTATGCATTATGCATACAACCAATCAAATGAATAATCAAAGGAATACAAAAATGAGACGACAAGGGACCACAAACAGAATCTTTTGTTGTAACTGATGATACCCTCAAAACTTCCACCAATGACTGGAAAATGAAAACGATGAGAGAAACTGCGAGCATGGAGAAATGACAACCGCCTTATCTCGTTGATGCCATGTCGGATGAACTACTCGTCAATTTGAATAGAAAACACGAGACATATGATATGATGGCGGCAGATGAATATGAACACTGTAATAATAGGAACACGCGGCTGCATACGAGTATTGGAGATAATGCAAACATCATAGATAATATTAACACCGCAGACGTATATGTTTACCACAAAAAATGTGACGGCACACACAGAATGTTCTCAACAACAGATTGACAAGTTCTCAACACATTTGAAGAAAATAAATCATGAGAATTACTGCTGCTACGTTGAATCATGTCACCAAAAAGAGCAAGGAAAACATGAAAAGAAGATATCAGAACTCATGACAGCAACATAGGTATGTTCAGAAGATCTCTATTGCTGCTACCATTTTCAACAATAAAGAGCGATGAATCTTAGCCCTTTATTCAAAATGATGTGCAATATGTACTTACTTTTTGGGGGTGATGAGGATTATTTAAAGCATAGTTCCAAGAATCACGGCGATTCACGCGATTCGGCGATTCGATTCAAGCCAAACGATTTTTTGTGAATCGGTGAATCGAATCAGCGATAAAGGGTTTATGAAATAAGTTACTCACTAAATTTCAAGGGTTTTTTAAATTTTCCGATTCATGGCCGATTCGATTCCGATTCATGGCCGATTCACGATTTGATTCGGCCTTGCCGATTTCGATCCGATTTCGATTCTTGTTACTTTGATTTAAAGCATATTAAAGAAAAAAATCGATAGAGTAGAGACCTTGATTTAGATGGATGGTCAAGATGAAAAGCAAAAATGGAAAGAAAGTAATATTCATATTATTTTAGGGGATACATATGTAATTTTTAAAACTATTTTTGGAGTTTCAAGATGTTTTAGGTGGAAGTTTTAAATGTGTCATATATATATATATAATTTAATTATAGTTAAAGGTGGGATTACACTGTAAGGATTGTCACTCAAGTTCAAAGTCAAGTTTTGGGGGAGATTGGAAAATGAGAAAGCATAGTAGCCGTGCATAGAGGAATGTCTTTCATCAGCTTTGTGAAAATATTTACATCTGTTGCTATTATTGACTGTCAGATTAATAAATAAGCCATTAGAAGTTTGTAAGTCTTGAACATGTTTGGCAACTGAATAAAGAATGTTCATGGAAGATTAATTGCATGAACTGAAGGTCAGAATTAATTCCCATCAACTGGAATCTGAATATTGTCTTGACACAAACTTAGTATTTTTCAAATATTTTCACGTGGATCACTGTAATTTCAGTGCATTGTGTATATTTTTACTCGAGTTCAAAGTCAAGTTTATGTTTTAAGTCTTCTGTTTTGATGTCCGTAATTTCAAATTTGTAAAATTAAGGCCGCACTTCAATTTTTTTGAAAAATTCGTATTTTCTTCTAGAAGGCATTTTGAAGACATTTCTTGAAGGCAATGAATCATACCTTGCATTGGCCTGAGTTTTTTGTCCCTTAGACATTGTCTTTCAAGTTTTTTTTAAAGTTTTTCTTGGTTTTCTTTGCAATTTCTGGCTTTATTTTTCTGATTGCGAGTACTTGGTTTACAAAATTATTGAGCTTGTGATTGATTTTTCTTGTTTGATTGATCTACCTTTTCATCTTAATTTTTTAATCTTTACCATTTTAAAAGTTTGAGTCAAGTTTCACGTTTATAACATGTGTTTTACATTAAGAAAATCCTAACAAATAACATTTGTAGTTGGGACTTTATTTCCTGATTGTGAGTAATATTCTGCTTCCTTGTGATACTTGTAATTGAGATTTTATTTCCTGATTGCAAATATTATATTGAGTTTGCAACTTTGTGAAGGATTTGTTACTTGGAATATAAATTCCAAAGTCAGACTTATTTTTTGGTCGTGATTTGTGAGCTCCATTACAAGTTAATGACACTTGCAATTGGGTTTTTAAAAACTGATTGGAAGTAGTTGAAGGAAACATGCAAATTGTAAAATGATTTTTGAAGTCTGGAACTTGTAATGAAGCCAAAATCCCAAATAAGTTGATATGTTAGGCTTTTTTCTACATGTTGCAAGTTTTTTAAATTTGTAATTTATTTGACCAAGGCGACATTTTTAACATGAATTGCAAATGGCTTATAAACTTGTAATTGGGATTTTAAATCCCTATTATGATGAGTCAACATTTCAAAATTGTTTTAAAACTTGCAAAGGGCCAAAGAAAACCTAATGGTGGCTTTATTAGCATACAAAACACATTTTTTAATGATTGTCATGCATATCAAAAAGCTCAGAATCTAATTTGGAAAATTTCAAAAAATACTTTGGAAAATTTCAAAAAATACATCCAATTTGGAGCTTAGAAATGAGATCCACCTACCTCAGCTATCTGAATCCGTGCAGGCTGACTGGTAGTTCCTCCTACAAAATAGAAACTCGGGCTATAATTTAAGAACCTCACTCAAAGTACCAAAAAATTTCCTAGAGGTCTCTACTTATCTCCTTAGTCGCTCGCGTGGTCAACATGTTAATTGCCAGTTCTCCCTAAAATCTAGGGATGCTCTTAAACAGTAAGAGACCAAACTTGTCAACTTGTAACTGAATCCCAATGGTTTGTCCTCTGCTGTGTACACCACTAGGATGTCTGTTAGTGAACTGGGAGTTCCTCCTAAAAAATAGGAATGCACTCAAAATCTCCAAAATGCTCATAGAGGTCTCTGGATGCCTCCTAGCAACTGTTAGTCAATCCCTACAAAATAGAGATCCCTCCTAAATATTAGCAACGAGTCATCAACAACTCCAAACTGCCTGGACAACTCATGCATGACTCTATGCCTTGTATGAGTCCCCTCCACACTCTACTTGCCTACAGGAACCCATATGTAGGCCGGCCATGATCATCTACTTGTCTCCTAGAAAATGGGCATTACAACCCTCCCTTCCTAGAGATTGCTCATCATCAAGCAATATATCTACATGCTGAGATCAATTATTGAATCCCATATCAATCTGGAATACGTTGTTCCACCCAACCGCTGTGCTACATTGATATAAACATCTTTATACTTGAAGTGAAGCAACTCATCAAGGATCCACGAAGGGTATGCACCACACATGTCGACACCGGAACCCCACGCAAGCCAAGTGTACAACATTGTCTGCTCCCGCTACTCTCCTCTGAATAAGTGCCATATAGAAACTTCAACATCTGAAGCAACATATTGGAACCCTTGTAAACTGCTAAGTCAAACAAATCAACGCCTGGATCCCAAATCAAAATATAGGCCCTGCTGTATGAAATACCAAAGAAGTATATCACATCAACACAACAAAGTAACCATCCGTGCTTGTAGAACATCCAAGCAATATGAAAAGGCACCCCCATGTGCCAAGAAATCAATTCCAATGGCCACCATGCCTTACTGTCATGACTCAGACTAGCAAACTGAATAATGCCATAGGTGCTAGCATACCAATGCAACCCATGGAAACGTATCTCATGCTTTAGGTCCATCCAGTAATCATAATCCCATATACTCCCAAATAACTGAATAGTTGATGTAGGCCACTGAAAATCATGAAGGGCAACATAATTCGAACTAGGACGGGTACTATCCCATGTAGTATGTGAACCATAAATCACCAATCAACAAGTAGGATCACTGCCATATCATCAGAAAGAGGTGTATCATCCATGAGGAGCTATGGTGACTTCAATATCCATTACAGAGAACATTGGAGTGTTAGATCCACTATGAATGTCATAACATGATAACATACCTCATCAACTCTAGGTAGGAAAGAGTCAACTTCATTCCTAAACAACTCTACCTCAGTGTTCTTCAGTGTTCTGAAAGCAAGGGCTCAAACTTGACTCTTGACATGGAATTGAACCGCTGGTAAATCTCAGAAAATCAATCTTAGGCTTATTCTTTTCCCCTATTTCTTTGCTGCCCTCTTCTTTCCGTGGGAGAAATAAAGACCTAATGGATGTTTCTCTTAGTCTCCTTGGATCGTGTAGCTGATTACAATGTTCTTTGAACCTTTTGAGCTGTTGTCTTGCTTGGGCAGCAAGCATCTTGGCTTGGGTAGCTCTATGTAACTATTATTCATTTAACCTCTGGCAGTGATTTATGTCTACTGCCCCAATGTACTCAAAATCAGACTTATGATGGGCTGTATCATTCCCATCACCATGGCCCATGCTTAAACCATGTGTACTTTCAACTCTAGGATGTGAATCCTTGCCCTCTTCTTTATTGCAAGCTGCCATATATTGGAAAAGAGGAGTTACGTCATTGCTGTTATCAATTCCAGAACTATCGTCATGTGTTTTAGTCATGTTTTTGACCTCTTTAAGTGCATTATCATAGAAATTTTTAGGACCAACATTGGTGTCCCTGTCTTCAGGAGCATTCTCAAGTGAAAGAGTTACCATGTCAAGAGGAGGGTGTAAGGCACCACTATTCCAAATCAGACTTTTGGGAGTCTCCTCCCTGTGTACTACAGGATTGGCTTGTGTAACTTCTTGCAGAGATGAGGAAGCTTAAGTAAGTCACTCCCTAATGTTATTATTTTGTCTTCAAGAAACGAGTCTGCCTGTTTATCAACTTCCTCACCCAAATTCTTGCAAACTTCCTGTATAAATTGATTCCGAACTACCTCCAGGTATTGGTTCTTGGCCCATTCAGTCTTGAACTGTATCTGTGGATGTAAATCCATCTAGTCACTGAAAGCTAGGTCACTCTTAACATATGCAGGGAGAGTTTCATATTCCTTATGCAATTAAACACCACTTTCCTTCTTTCTTGCTGTGTTTGTTGAATTGTTTTCCATGCTTGTTTATTGCTAGACAATTTTGCCATGATTACCTTTTTCTGCTGCCCAAGTGAAACCAATTCCAAACTAACTTGTCCACAACTGATTTTCACACCAACTGAATGCAAGCTTTACAACAAGCTGGCAGGATTATGCTCTGATACCACTGAAAGATCCCCAATGAATGTTTGGAGGAATTTCTGATTTTTTTTTCTCAGGAAGGACTTTGAGAACGGTTCAAGAGATGCTTTTTGGATTGTGTTGCATTATTATTTTTTTTTTTTGCAACTTTTCCAAATTTTTTATTTCCTTTTTGGTATTTTTCCTAGAATTAAAACAAGAATGTTCAATACAACTATGCAAAAGGAAATTCTCTTAACAGACTATGCAAATGCTCCACAAACAAACTAAATGCTAAATGAATAGAATAGCAGATTTAATTATATTTCCCAGATTTGAAACATCCAACAAGCTTATTGAATTTGTATTAGGTAGGATGGCAATGTACATATCAATATGTTGAGAAGCTAAAATATCACTGCAACTGATTCTGAAGCCTGGAAACACAGAGTTCTGGGCAAGAAATTGGGCCAACGCAATGGGCAGGAAAGTAACAGAAACAAATATGTATTTGACTTTCTGGTACATAATTTACGCTGTTCAACCTGCTGATGCCACCCGAATAGTTCCACTAATTTTATCAGATCTGCTGCTAACACAGGCTCACACCCAGATCTTCCTGATTTTAATGTTGTGAGCTGGAGATACTGTTATGTCCAAACCAGGAAGCCTGATCTTATGTATATTCTGATATGCTGGAAATTGATTCTCCAAACCCTATGTCCAACTTGGGATATTCTTGTGGAGCTTGTACAACCAACATCTAATTGCTATCAATTGATAAAATATACTGAATTAAACCACAGACTAGCAATATACTTATTCAATTTGATCTGCAATCACACGTTTGAGGAAGCTTCAATAATGCTCTAATCAAGACCTTGTGTAGATCTTCCACAACTGTGAATTTGGATTTCAGTTTTCGTCGATTCTAATCTTCTGCTGAAACTTGCTCCAGCCTCCAAATCCTCTAAAACACTGATAAAGAAATAACCTGGAATGATGAAAAATGAGCACCCACAACACTTTTGTTCACTTTTGTTTCCAGCCTTAACCCTAATTTCGAGTTAGGGTTTCATTTGCCCCTTTAAATAATAAAATAATTTTGTTTTATTATGCCTCCTTGTAAGAATCGAACCACAAGGGGCAATTCTCCATTACTTTATTCGTCCCCTCATTAAAATAACATTTTTTGCTTTATGACCAAGGAAGGGAAAGGGGCTCAATTATTTATTATAACTTATTCCCTCATAAAGTGATTATAATATTACTCTATTATTATTTTATTAACTCCATACTAAAGAGATTTAAATATTTCCAATGTATTAATAAAATCTAGTTTAGAGCTTAGAATTGAGATTCGTTTGAATGTTGTGATCACCTTTACTATTTGGATTCTGAACCCATGCAAGTTGTGTCGTAGTTCCTTCTAGAAAATAGGAACTCACCCTATCATGTCCCCTCTCTAGTCTGACTAGCAGAGTTATGAGAGTTGGTCTATTATTGGAGTCTCGTAGGCTAGCAGTGGTGGATAGAGACTCATACTGGATACTCAGTGACTGGAGTTAGTTCCACAGTCAGTTTGAGAGCCAATTGGGGCAGTTCCTTAATTTTAGGGATTTTCCTAAAATTTAGGAGGTTGTGGTAGTGATCAGATTTGAGGCTCCTCGGGACCAGTATACGGTTTCAGTTTTAGGGTAACAAGGTATATTCCCTAGTATCTAGGAGCATCACTAGTTTTTAGGGATGGGACTGCCAGTTGGCCCACATTGTCCGACATCAGTCACATGCAGGTGACAAGATTAGTTCACTGGTTATTTGGTTGGTGTGACTTTCCAGTTGAATAAAAGGAAATATTTTGGATATTTCCTAAGTTTGTGTTTAAATAAATTAAAATAAAGCTATTTATATAGCCAATTGGAGTAATAATGGGATTTTGGCTTCATCTGGTTAGGCAGGCCTATGTGTTATAGCTCGTTGGAAAGGTATTGAATTATTATAACTTATTTTCATCATTTGAAGACTTTCGGGCACCTAGAGTTATGTTGTTTGAGGAAAGGGGTTTACCTATACATAAAGGTCTTTTAATTGAGAAGATGCCATTTTATATAAAGGGAAAGGCATATTCTCCCTTTAGGGTTCGATTGGTTTTGAGAGGGAGATAAAAGTAGATGTTGGCTCATTCTTTCATCATCTTTTACATCTTCATTCTTGGTATTTTGCGATTTTGCTTTGAGGAGTGATTGTAGAGGATTGGGACGCAAAACCCAAAGCCTGGCTATTGGGACACAAACCCCAATAGATGGTTTCAGTAGCATTCTAAAGTATTGTTTCACTAGTTGACAAAGATCATTAAGTTCAGCGTTTGGGGGTGCTTGTGCATTGCACGTTGGGGGTCTTGTTTGGCATGTTGGGATCTTTTTGCTGCCTTGGCATGACTATAGCAGCTATATGACTGCCTTTCAGCTGGCATGTGGTTTGTTGGTTGGCTTATGCCAACCATCTCTACCCTTTTGGTGCGTGGCTGGTCCTTTCTTGCAGCTGGCGTCGTCATTCCTTGTTTCTAAACACCTTGCTGGCATATTGATTGCATATCTTGCCTGGTACAATTTGTAGCTATTATGGTTGATTGAATATTATATTATTGCATGTTGTTTCCAGTCTATTTCATATTTGCTATTGTTGTTAATTATTGTTTTACTTATATCTCGAAAACACAAAAAAATAAGAGAGAAAGAAACAATCCTTCTGCAACTTCTGTCTAATTCTCTAAGACCACAAGGAAAGCACAGGGAAACCTATTATTTTAATTAAAAATTACAAAAGTTTAGTGAAAGGATCCTTTTGGGATCTTTCACACCCTTTAACTTAGGAACCTCGCTCAAAGTGCTAGAAACTATTCAAGATGTCTCTACTTATTTGCTCAGTCTCTCAGGCGGTCAACATGTTAACTGCTAGTTCTCCCTAAGATCTAAGGATGCTTTTAAAAAGTAGGATACGAGACGTGTCAACTTAGAATTGAATCCCAATGGTTTCCTGTATGCTGTGTGCATCCTCGGGATGTCTGTCAGTGATGTGAGAGTTCCTCCTTAAAAACAAGCCCATCCCAAAAAATAGGAAATGCACTCAAAATATCCAAAACGCTCACAAAGGTCTCTAGATGCCTCCTAGACAACCCCCAATCAATCCCTAAGATATAGGGATCCCTCCTATGTGTCAATTGCTCCAAATTGCATGGATAGCTCAAGTTTGACTCTACGTCCTGTATGGGTCCCCTCTACACTTGTTGGCGTACGGGAATCCAGACAGTAGGCCAACCATGATTATCTGCCTGTCTCCTAGAAAGGGGACATTGCACTTACAACTTTGTTTTGCTTTTACTTTCTCAGTTTGTGCATATGTGGTGAAATATTTGCTTGAGACTTTGAGTTGCACGTATTTCATCCTTGTTCTTGAATTCTCATAGGGAGTTGTGGTCAGACTTTGAGCTTTTATGAGCTTCTTGTTTACCTTTGCTAAAATTGTACTCAATAAATTGTTGTAAAGATAGAAATGTGTATTTTGAAATAAGAGAATATGACTCAAGAACACCTACATCGAAAGAAGTGAGTGTGGTGTAATGCCTTTTTAATTAGCTTAGTGTACTTAATTTTAGTTGTCAATTTTAGTAAAGGTTGTTTTCAACAGTAGATAGGGGGGCCTCCTTTAATTAGGAGAGACTGTGTCTCACATGATGTGGTCAGAACCATTTTATTTTCCAGTTGATTTTTAAAAACTATCAGTTGCAAAATATTAGCTGACCTCATTGTGCCTTGTTGGTAGATAAAACAAATATCAAGTCAGTTCCTTGTTCCTCTTACAACATGTACAAATCTATTAATGGCCTGTATGATAGGCCTATAATTAGTATGACAACCAATCTTGGGGGTGACAAGTTTAGAAGAACAAATGATTCTTTCTTTGTTAGTTTCCTGAGTCCTTCACTCCACAGATTGAGTCAAACTTCTCAAACTTTCTTTTACTACATGGCATTGTCTTCAAGAGGTTTGGTGACCTCCTTGGATGATGTGTGATATCCCTGTCAAAATAGGGTATAAATAAATAAAATAATAATATAATAAAGTTATAATCATATTATAATATATCAAAGTATCGAGAATTAAATATTCAAATCAATAGTCATAATATATAAGTGAAAATATTATGCCCTATATAATAATCAATATTAAAAAAAAAAATTTATAATAAGAACAAGGTACTCAGAATGGTGGAGAAATAGGGAAGAAAGAAATGAATTATATGAATTTTTGGTTTTAAAAATTAGAATGATTTTTTATAATAAATTATTCAATGTGCTAACAGGAGACATTACATTGGAATCAGAGAGTCAAACTTGCCATCCTGTTGGGTATAATAAAGTTTCATCAGGAAATTATTTAGAAATGAACTTGTGGAAAAAATTTAAACAAAGCAGAAAATAGTACATCATGGAAGCATAGAGACTTTACTTTAAAATTGGGTTAAAATTGTGAAAGGTGCATATCAAGTTTACTGATCGTGAGATATAGATTTCATGTTGCATATCTAAGTCATAATATTTGTTAAGCTGGAGATTAAATTTTCCAAAGAATATATTTCAATATTGAGCTGACTATTGTAAGGATTTCAAATAAACTAAGGTGATATTCCATTTATTTAAGTGAATCTCTAAGTTTTGGGCATATTAACATTCACCAGAAATGTTTTCCAAAAAAATGGCTTAATTCACCCTTGGTGGCTATGCTTCAACCTCATTAGCAAATATGATGAATCATAAAGCTAATAGATTGGTTTAACTAAGTTTGGATATATGATGTTTTAACTTCTACATTGCATTTCGAATTGCTAAAGTATTTGCAGGACAATATTAGGAGTATTCACAGCTTGAACTGAATGCAAGAAATGAGTGTCAAATGTAAACCAACATTTCCAAAAGTATACATTTTGCAAAAATGATATGATTTATTGAGTGAAATATTTTAATGAAAAAATTGAGATATTGCTATCTATTTACTAAGTGCGCGGAGATTTTAGCATCTGTGCCAATACAGGCGTGGGTTAAAATAGAACTGCTGTGGAGAGCCTTAGGTTGCGAAAGCTTTTTATCATATTGATGTTGGGTAGTGCATTGTGACTAGAGTATTTGGTTTGTTAGAATAAAAGTTTGTGGACAACAGCCAAAGTGTGTAGGGTATATATTATTTGTATTAATTCAAACTATAGGCGGTAACCACACTTGTTATTAATTTTGTGAAGGAGCAAACCAATATTGGTTGTGATGGAGCCCTGATTTATAAAATTGGGACTTCCATTTGAGTTCTACTCCTTTTGTTTTGTTCTTGGTTTTATCAATTAAGATACTAATCTGTTTCCATTAGAAATAAACTTTCTTGGGCACAAAATAATAATAGGATGCTGTGATTTGACCTATCGGGACCAGAATTATGTTGATGCATCCTATTCCCAGAGTCCAAAATTTATTCTGCTGTAATACAGCGGTTTATATTGCTGACAGCATGCTGTATTGGGTATTGTTAATCTTAAGCATCACCCGAGTCTGCATAAGAGGAACTGTAGATATCTCTAGTTGTATGACTGGAGTTATTGCAGTGGACATGAAAGTTTGGAGCACGAATGGATTCAGAGATTCATATTCACGTACAAGGCTTGATTGTATGGAGGAGAGTGTGATGCTCACTGTAAATTGGATTGTACAGATGCAGCTTTGAGTAGGTAATAAAGATATTTTATGTAATTAACTGATGGAAGTCACTGGCCATTGCAATAAACATAATAGGATATCAATGAATCCTATAGAACAAGTTCCTACAGTGAAGAGATGTCTTTAGAAGGCAAATATAACAGGTGATGTGCAAAAGGTATAAGTAAATGAAATACCTGGAAATGCAACAGCGAAGTCAGATATTATTGGAAATATCTCGTTCACAAATAACACACAGGCTCAAGATTATTCAGGGCAGTACCATGAATATTCAATCACCAATATCAATTGGATGTTAATCAGCAGCAACAAAAGAATTGACTGGTTTGACATAACACAAGCACTGTTCCTTGTATTGAAGATAGAATACAGACAACAGTATGACATATCAATCTGCAATTATAAGAAAAGTAATAGACAGCGGTGGGTATTATGCAAGTATAAGAGGCATTGCATGTTTAATATGTGCGGTAATTGGCACGAGAGCAAGGGGACATCGAATATGTGACGTAGCGTCAAGAGTCTCAGATGGCAACATTGAGTGCCATGTTGCAAAATATGCATTAAAATAAGGCACAGATTTGTCTAAAAATGTGAAACCATTCAACGCACACTCAAGTGTGTTCTAGTTATACTTATCATATCATAAAAGTATTATCGAAGCATGAAGGATAAACAAACTATTGGGATAATGTATAAACACCGGAATGTGAAGGAATGTCTTTTAATTGTTTATGCAATAGGGAACACAAACAAGTGTGTATTGCAAGACCGGTTAGCAATTGCAGGAGTCCTGTTTGGTGGAGGATGGTTTTTCAGAAGAGTATGGCACTTTTAGTATTTGTCTCCCATCCACAATATCGAAAATTTTAACTCCCAATCTTCAGAGGGCCTCTTGAGCAGGGATATTATATTGTCTATTATGAATCATTTCTCTTAGTAATTCATATCTAATGTTAGTTTGTGTTTTGTTGCAGGCTTGTGAGTGTATGAGGAAGAGAGGAGGATTTGGAGATGCAAAACTAGTAGAAGGTTGTGAAATTGGCAGACCATGCTATAAAGATAAGACAAACCTGCTAGTATGATTGCATGACATAATCCAACAAAATAAAGGGGCCTGATCAATGTATGGACAATGGTATAATCTATTTGCACGACAAAGAAAATTAGGACTTCTAATAGGTTGTTACTGTGTACAATGGATTCTAGAGCAATAGATGCATAATTTTTTTCCATTTTATCGCTCTTGTATGACGTTTTGTTTGTAGATAACCTTTATTGTACTCAAGTGCATAAGGATGATTGCATAACTTCATAGAAGATCCAGAGGCATAGCGAGAATGATCCCTAGGCTATCTATCTGTCAATATAAAGAATTGAATATATTTTGGTCCACAGTTTTCCACCGCTTGATTTGGTAGTAACAAGTATTATGCTGTTGGCTAAAACAATGCTTATTGAGCAATCAACGAGTTAAGTTTATATTTGAAGCTTATACATAGCAAACAATTAGTTTCTTGTTATCAAGGGGCACATCTGTTGGCATTGGGGTGCGCATCCCTTTGTATAAGTATAATAATAAGATGTTAATCAAAGGAGAAATACAATTCTTACTGATACAAAAGATTTTTATATGCATTTTTTGATATATTATATTCTCTCATTCGGAAAGTCTGGAATTTGTACAAAGCCAGCAGGTGGTGAATCATTGAGTAAAATTTTTATATACGATTTTGGAAATGAATTGTAGTGGATCGATCGTCAGATATAAGTGTCTTCATTGCATTTTATTTTCTGCCATAATCAGTAAGCATATTTAATTTATTTGCATAAAGCATTAGAGTCGGAGATATTATTAAGTTTTGTCCTTTATAAATATTGCTTAAATTTTGTAAACAATTTAAATATCAGATAAATGGATAGGATCATTTATAGCAATTAAAATTCGATTATCATAGATATAGTGAAAATTTAATTGTTTCTATATCTATGTCTAGTTTATCTCCATACCTTAGGAGTTAAAGTGCAATCTAGACTAGTTTAAAATTGCATATATATATATATATATATATATATATATATATATATATATATATATATATATATATATATATATATATATATATATATATATATATATATATATATATATATATATTTGAGCCATCGTGTCTTGACTACTAAACTGTTTATAGTTGAAGTGCATAGAACTTTATAAAGTTGTACGCTATAAACTCATAATATTGACTCTGTTTGCCCTTTAAATTTTGGCATTGGTTTACTTGTAATTCATAATTCGCTCACTGGCAATTATTTCATATTTTTCATTTGAAGAATTATTATATTCATTTGTTATAATAATTCACAATTAGTCTTATTTTAAAACATTCTTACATTCATTTATTGTTGTTTTCAATCTAGAATCTTCAAGTTTGAAGCTTTTACTTTCTGAAGTTATCATTGAAGTTGTGAAGTTAACATAATTTCAGCATTTTTTGTTTTTTTTGTGCAAATTAAAAGTTTTCCAAACCTCTTGCCATTCAGAGGACTTTTATTGCATTTATAATTAAATTGTTTGCTATAAACGTTCTTGGATTTTAGTGATTTGTCCAGGATTAGGCACACCCGCCTTGGCTATGCAAACCCAAAAGTGCAGGGGAATCAAGAAGTATTCCCGTTCGTTGGCCAAAACTGATTGTGGAATCTTGTCGGAGAATTGGCAAACTGCTAGATTTCCAATTTGTGGTTTAGGGAACCAACAGGTCGTACAATATATTTTGTGTTGGGACCGGGCACCGATTGTGAGGCATTCGAATGTGAATGATAGCACGGTTAGTACTGAATTAGTTTTGTGGCCAAATATATATTGGCAATGAAGGTTTAATTTTTGAATCTCGTGTGAACTAGAATGACTCAGCTTGGAAAAAATATTACTCTTATGATGGCTATTTTGGAAAGAGCATAGTCAAACTGTATATGTCCAAACTCTTCTTTGAAAGTATCGAGTTGTCACCTAGAAACAAAAAAAAGTGAATAATGCTTGTTAACAATTATGTTCCTCTTACTATCATAATTGAAGAATCTTTATTTAGAGGAGACATAAAACAATATGTTACAATATTAATAATATTCAATGGATTGCAATGTTTGCGGAGAATGTGTAGTTGAAAGAGAAAAAAGTAGTCCCAAAAGACAATAGGATTATAGATGTATTTCACAGAGTATTGAAAGGGAAAGAGATGTTATCATATCCAACACCATTGAATGATTGGAACCAATAATAGTAGACAAAAAATAATTATAATACGATCTGCAAAAATGGTATACGACCATCATATCAATAAGTAACATCTGCAACAACATCGAAGAAATACAAAGAAACAAAGTATTTACATAGGATCTACAAATATATGAAATACATTCAAATCAATTGCATAATCATTATCATTAAGCAAGTAAGGAAGAGATTCTGTTAAGTGAACAAGACCTTATGTATCTTTGAGGTAAGTATGTTATTTATTAATCAATTCATTCAAATAAAATCCGTGCTCAATCCCATTATTGTTTACTGTACAGGGTAAGAAACTTAACACATGTAGTATAACACGACACAAAGCAGAACAAATACTTTATTCATATATGCACTTAATGATTATAATCCGAATACAATGACTACAATGATCACAATGATGATTCCAAAGTCCATCTCGGACGTGTACATATACTTTCTGAAGGGGTGACTCAAACGTCACGTGCCCGTTTAGATACTACTCTACCTATCGGCTATATTATACATTTTACCAACAACATCATCCCCCCCAAAAGAAAAGTCGTCTCTGGACGACGATACAACAAAACTCAAAATAAACAAAATACATCAGTGCATAAATACTAGACAGAGGGATGCGTCCTTGGCGTAGTGGCCGTCCGTGCCCTCAACTCGTTCAGCTCCACCCGTAGCCTGTAGACTTGTTCTTTCCTAATCTTCAGTTCTGCTTTACTTCCATTTGCAACTCTAGGGTTGACTGCATCATCTCTCCGACTTCTCCCAACTCCTTCTCCGCTGCCACCTATTCTTTTTCTGTTGCCAACTGTTCTTTTTTGTTGTTGCCAATTGACTCTGTCTGACTAACAGGGCTGTCCTCTCGGATTCCTAGGCCGCCCTCTCAGATTCCTAGGCTGCCCTCTCTGAGGCTAACTTGGTAGTTGACTCCTCCCGAGCTCTCTCACCTACTACCTGATCCGCTTGACTCCTTCGAAGAGTGTAGTACACCTCCTTGTGTAACTTCGCTATCTCATGAATCAGAGCCTCTACTCGGCTCTCCATCATAGGGTCTCTCGTCGTGGCCCAGTCCTGCTGCATCTCTGCAGTCTCCACATTCGGCCGTCCGCTCAAAAGAAAAAGTCGTCTTCGGACGACAATTACAAAATATCTCGAATACATTAATTGACTAATTACAACAAGATAAATCTGTTAAATCTGTTTCTGTTACACCACTTTCACATTCGTCCCGTGCCTGCACCAAACTGGTCTCCAAACCACGTTCCATCTATAGCCTCTGCTAGCACAATACTGTCTCTTTAGCTGACCTTGATAGCCACCCGTGCCGCTTTTTTGCTTCCAACTCCTGGGTACACTAAGCTAAGTGTTGCGTATTGCCTTCAACTAGATGATCAGCTCCTCCCGAGCTCTCTATGCATCCACCAAGAAAGCCTACATCCAAACACCTACTTCGAGTGCCACCTTTGACACACAGACACCCCATGCCTACAGCACTCCAGGTCTCATCAACCGGCCACACTTTCATGGAACACACCATTTTTGTCATTTTCTTCCGATTCCACACTCTTTCTGGCAATTGCTTATGTTTTACTACTTGTTTCTGTCTTTCCCTTCCCTTTGGCATCATGCGTTACTCATTCTGAATTGTTTCAATCTGTTGTCGTTTTTTTATTTTTTATTTTTTACGACTCTTGTTTCCTGAAGAATACGGCTCCTTTCTCTTGAATGCTTTGGTAAGGTCTCCATTATTACTGTACCTCTGTCAGTGCAGCTTCTTTGATCCCTTTTGTTAGATCACAACCTAACTCCGTATGGACTTCCAATTTGTTGTTTCCTTGCTAATACAATTTTTCTCCCCCCTCCACTATATGGCTTTGGATAGCCTGTCTCTCCATACCCCATATGTGACCAATCTAGTCTCTCCGTTGTGATTGCTGTACAGTCCTCTTCCAACTTCGATTTCCCTGTCTCGCCGTACAATCCTTGCTCTTTTTTTTTTCAATTCGTCCTTAACACCGTACGGTTGTTTTTATATGCTTCCAGTCGTACGGCCTATGCATACGTCCCAACTCCTATTCAGCTATTTTTCTGAGTCGTACATTATTCCTTACTAGCCGTATGGTCCCTTAAGACTCCTGTTCAGTCGTACATTATTCCTCACCAGCCGTACAGTCCCCTTAAGTCATATGGTCTTGCTTTTAATTGTGTGGGCTCCCTGGCCGTACGGTCTTCAAATTTCCTCACTGCTTTCTTCCTCTTTACCGTACACCGTATAGTCCTGTATGCGTTTTTACTGCTTTTGGCTTTCCTCTGGCCGTACAGAGTATTTAATAGCTCTCTGGTGTGCTTCTTAAGTTCGTACGGACTCATGCCGTACAGTAGGCCGTACTTCCATTGCTTTTTATAGTTGATTTCACAATTATATTCTAATTTTACTTCCTACTCTTTCAATACTTCATTTTTTATTTCTTTATTACTTTACACTTAGAAATTATGTTTAACTCCTTATTATACATATATATTATTTACAGTCAGTTTTCTTTCTCAGTTGTTTGTCAGTGGGGGACTGTTTCTTTCATGGTATATTTTTAACTTCGATCCATTTACTGCATCTGGTATTTCTTTTCTGTCTAGTGTCCATAACTTAATTGCCCCGTTATCTCCAACTTCTCATATCTTATATGGCTCGACCCACTTTATTTTAAATCTGCTTGGTTTGATCTCGTTACGCACATTATACTTCAACACTAGTTGTCCTGATTGAGATCTGTTTAACTTACAGTGCTTGTTGTGCCATGCCTTTTGCCTGTTTTGTGCAACCTTTGTGGCCCATACCATGAATTCCGTCGGCTGCCACTCCTTGCCGTTAAGAACTGTATTCTTGGTTCTAAACCCTTCACTCCGTACAACTGCAGTTTTTATTAAGCCCTTCCTCTTTGTTTCTTGTGTAGACCATACGATTTGTTTTCCTTATTGTCGGCACCTTTCTACTATATCCGTATTGCAGTGTAACCTTTTCTTTCAACGCAGTCCGTTCATTGTGTATCGTACGGTGGAATCTTTCCTTTTGTTGGGTTTGTACTGTATGTTCTTCCCTTTAGCTTCAGCTGTAATCGCTTTTCCTTCTTTTGCTTCTCCGTATTTCTTCGAACATTCATTTTCCTCTCCTTTCTCACCTTCATCAACCCTTAACATATTACAGCTCGGAAAGAGCTTGTAATCTTCCATTTGCTAGTGTAGCAATCCGTTCATCGAATCTAGGTCGTCATCAGTCAACCCTCCTAATCTCAACACCCCTTCCTCATCTGGTTCCATCCTCTTTTTTCCTTTGTCCTCACTCTCGCCTTCACCTTTTGAGTTTGACGACACTGCTTCTTCCCCTACCATTTGTGTATGCAAATCAATTATAAATCTTCTGCCTCCTCTCTCCATGGACAGGGTGTTTCGTTTCCAATCATGTTTTACCTTTGCTTGCACCAGCCACCCTCGTCCAAGGATGGTGTCGTACCCTCTTCTCTTCAGTGGGATGACCACAACATCTAGTAAAAATGGTTGTGTCCCAATTGTTACCGACTGTGCCATCAAAGTTCCCAACGGCTTTATCCCATGCTGATCTGCTGTAACTGGAAAGTAGGTGGCCATAGTGTTGGTTGTCCAAGTTTCTGGTAGCACGTTCACCTCCGATCCTCTGTCTACAATTGTATCCATCAATACAGTACCCAAAATGCCCATCTCCACTATTGTCGGGTGTCTTCCTGTCGTAAGTGCCAGCAGCATCGGGTTTGTTGTTGCCACCATTGTTTCCTTACTATCCTTTGCTTCCTCTATCACTTTCGGGGACGATGTCATATTTATAATAGTTGTACTCAACTGTGGCATTGTGAGAAGAAGGTCATTTAGTTTAATCGACACTTTCGTTTGCATTATCTGTTTCACCAAGTTTTGTTCCGCCAAATTCCTTTTCGAAGTTTTGGTAGTGTCCTTTATTTGTGATTTCTTTGCTTTCATTTGCTTTTCTATCTCCATTCGTGCTTTTTCTAGCCTCTCCTCTTCTTCCACATTTGGATATTTCGCTTTCTTCGCCTGTTCCTGTGTGATCACCAATACCTTCTCATCACACGTTTCAATGCTTAATAGATTTATGCCTTGCTTTGGACATTTTGAATCCTCATGGTCCCTTGGACCACACCATCTGCATGGTAGCTGTGGCGTCTCCTTTGTAGTACAGTCCCTCGCGAAGTGACCCCAAAGATTACATGCCCGACACTGTATCATCGGCCGTCCACTCGCATTGTACTGTATTCTACTTCGGCCTCCGTTGTTATTGTTATTGTTTCCACCCCTTCCGCGTCTATTATTACGATATCCACCCGGAGTTGCATCATTGCTCGTTTTATTGCTGTTGTTGGACGCTTCCTGCGTTAGTAACACCTGCTGGTGTCCTTTTGCTTTCATGTTAAACAGGCACTCTTTCAGGGAATGTCCTGCCACTTGGCAGATGTCACTAAACTGTTTCTTTGGGCATGAGCCCTTCGTATGGCCATCCTCTTTACAATCTGTGCACCACAGTTCTCCCTTCATTGTGTTCGGATTTTTTGTTAAATTCTTGAATTCTTTAATCATCTGAAACATATCTTTTTGTAATGCTCGCACCTTCTTGTTTGATTCCTCATCACTATTGCTACTTTCCGAGGATGAATCATCTGAATCGGAGGATTTAAGCCTTTTCTTCTTACTTGTCTTTTGTTCACTTTCTAAATCCATTGCACGAGTATACGCGTCGGTGTACGACGCTGGTGGTACAATCTTCATCTTCTTTTTCAGAGCCGGCTGTAGCCCCTCCACAAACCACCGTTTTCAAACCATCCACCAGTTGACTTTCCATCTTTTCGACTAGGTCTTTCAGTCATCTGGCATAGGTTCAGACTGTTTCATTCTTTCCTTGTTTAGTACCATATATCTCTGCTACTATTTCATTATCGTCCCGAAGCAATCTGAACTCTGCTATAAATTCTTTTTGAACGTTCGCCCATGTAGTGAGTTTTTGATGATCAGTGTTGGAAAACCAATCTATTGCCACACCCCGCAGGGTTGTTGGGAACTGTCTGACCCAATCATCCTCATCCGTCATGCCATTTACCATCCATATGGTTTCACACGTTTTACAATGTTGGATAGGGTCTGTTGTACTATCACCATGAAACTTGGGCAATTTTTCTTTAGGACATGCCATCGTTACTTTCCTTTGATTTTGAGCTACTTGTGTACCTGCGCTGTTCTGTACTCTCGTGCTGTTTTGTATACCCGCACTGCTCTATACTCCCACGCTGGTTTGTATACCCGCGCTACTCTATATAACAGTCTTGTTTCCAACAACCGCATTGTCTGGTGAAAGGTCTTCTTCAAGTGATGTTCTATTCTCCGCTTGTATCCGTTCGTTCGGTGTATCGAGAACGAAGAGATCACTCCATGCTTGTGCTCCCTCGACACTCCAAGCCGTGTGAGTTGCTTCCCTTCCGTTCAGACACTCTCCCGTCGGCGTATACAGGTTAAGGAACTCCTTTGTTTCTTCCACCAAATTTAAGCATTGTTGAGTCTCCTCCAGCAATTCCTCGACACTCCTCAGCCTACTAGGTGAGTGCACTCCCTCTGTCTGTGCCTCTTCACCCCTTCGGTGCCCCTCAGCAATCTGCTGAAGTCTCTGCCTACACTCTGCTTGCTGTGCTAAAATTAAAATTTCTTGTGTTGTACGTAGTTCATCCTTATCTTTCACTTTGTTCCTATCCTTGTTAAGCAAATTTGGCATTAATCTTCATATCATTCCTTCGTTCTAGGTACGTCTGGCAATGGGGCCAAATGTTTACTGTATAGGGTAAGAAACTTAACACATGTAGTATAGCATGATACAAAGCAAAACATATACTTTATTCATATATGCACTTAATGATTACAGTTCGAATACAATGACTACAATGATCACAATGATGATTCCAAAGTCCATCTTAGACGTGTACATATACCTTTCTGAAGGGGTGACTCAAACGTCACGCGCCCGTTCAGATACTACTCTACCCATTGGCTACACTATACATTTTATCGACAACAATTATAAAATCTAGGCTAGAAGGAACAAATAGGGATACAATATGAGAAAAGCCTGTATAAATCTAGCCAATGAGTTATCGCGAGATGGGTAAGGGGTTAATGTCCTTGTAAGATGCCTTGAGGACTTGCTCAAGATGGGATTAAGATGCCCTTAGGACTTGCTCAAGATGGGATTAAGATGCCTTGAGGACTTGTCCAAGATGTGATTAAGGGTGTAGATCTACAAAAACCTTGAGAGACCATTGAGTTTGGTGTCATAGCGACCTACTGTATCTCATCAATCCTTTCTAGGCCAGAGTTATAATCATAATAGCATGACCTTTTCAATTCGCATATAGTTTATTGCTTACCTAAAAGGGTAGCTTCAGGAGAAAGTACAAAGGTGTATTCAGGGAAGGGCTATTGTATATCCAGCCAATTGGTTATTCAGAGATGGGTAAGGATCAATGTCCCTGTAAGCAGCCTTGAGGACTTGTCCAAGATGGGATGAAGATGCCTTGAGGAGTTGTTGAAGATGGAATCAAGGGCTCTAAAATGTAAAAGGGACATTAGGAAATTAAGGACATGTGCATTAAATATTAAAATTGACCTATGAGAGCATAATACAAATTTAAAGAAGGGGTCAATTTAATATTATAAATGGGCAATTAAAAGTGACAAAGGAGGAATAAGACAAAAAGATAGGAGAAGGGAGCTGAAGGGTCGCAACTTTAGGTAATGAGAGAGGAAGGCTTCATTCATTTGGGTAGGCTTGGTTATTGATTTGGTTAGAGGTTTCTCTTCGAGAATTTAAGGAAGCTTCAGCTTCTATTCAGGATCTGAGGACACAAAACCTTAGGTCTTCTTTGGTGAATTGGACGTAGCCCAGATTCATCAGCTGTGGTGAATTCATGACAAAGTTCACAATTGCATTACATGTTCTTTCTTAGCTTTCCAATTTGACTGTAATACTATGTTTAGGATTGGATTTGTTGATAGTTGGTTATTGTATTGCTGATGTATAATGCAATAATGTATTTTGAGATATTTTCATGAACAAATTACTGGTTCATTGCTGCTTATTTCTGCTGGTTTATTTGCAAAGATATATGTTTATATTCTGAAAATTATTTTGAGATAAATTTGGAGATAATATCCTATTGGGATATTATAGTGGTATCAGAGCCAAAGGCCCTGCCAACCTCTGAGGTTTAATAACAATGGATTGTATAACAACTTAGTTGAATTCAAGGGATGGTCACATTGAGAATTTTATTCACAAATTCAAAGAAAGACAAAGCTTTATTTTCAGAATAATATTTTTGCGTGAAAGTATTCATTGAAAACCCAAGTCTCATTTTGACAAATTTGCAGTTTTGAAGCTTTTGGAGTTTATTATCTGTTGGGCGCCATTGAAAGTATTCATCAAAAACCCAAGTCTCATTTTGGCATGAAGCTTTCCCCAAGATGAACTCCTGACAATGTGGTAGACTAGAATGTCACTTGTAGTAATACTTCTAGACATTGGCCTATCGGTATATGTCAAAGACAAATATTTATAAAGAAAATATGCTGAATGAATATTTCTTCTGGACAAAGCTCCGAAGTGCAAATTTTTTTTATTTGGGGTCTCCCTAAAGTGTTGTGGAGATTATATTTGGCTATGTTAATTTTTCATTTGAAGTTTGCAAAATATGAAGTATATGAACGTTGGGGCCTTGCTAATATTTTCGAGGCTTGATATTTCATATTATATCACTTATCTTCGAAATCATTAGTGGGCGATAACACTAATACAAAGAATGATTTCAAGTTTTGTGCTAGAGAATATTTTTATTAAATCTGTGTATATGTCTTGTTTGGCATAAGCCTTTCTGTTCAACTATCAAGTCCACATACTTAAGGAAGACTTTGGAAAATATGCTAAGTTATTGATTCGGGTTAGGTTCCCAGTTCGAAGTTCAAGAACCGGTTCGCAAGTTTGTCAAAATTTTGGAAAGGGGTTTGGGTTCGTTAGTACAGAAAATATAAAAATTATAAAAAATATATGTATATATACATATTTATGAAGTATGAGTTAAAATTAGAATGTAGCATAGTAGCATAAATATTACAATAATAGATAAGACGTCTATTATTAGTTAATGGTTATCTATTGTAAATATTTAGTTAGCTTTAGTTAGCTTTCTTTTTTTTAGTTTTATCTGTTAGAATAGAATATTTCTATTCTTTCCGCTTTATTCTTTTGTATAAATTGACCTCTCGGTCTCTGTTAATAAAAAGCAAGTATTTACCAATTACCTTGTAATATGGTATCAGAGCTATTACTTCAATTTTTTTGAAGAAATTTATAATTTCTTTGTGAAATTGTTTGTTTAATTTTTTTCAAAATTATTTCCGTTGAATTTCTCTCAAACCCACTTAGGGTTTTCGGCCTAGAGAAATTCCCGAACTTGGGTCTGCAAATCGTGTGGCCTTACTCGTTTTTTTTAGCCGAACTTCTTTGCAAAACGTGGCCTGAACTAACCTCCATTTTTTCAAGGTTTGGCGTCCATTTTTTTAGAGTTTGGCGTCCGATCTGCTCGGTTCAAGAGGATTGCATGATTTTTCCTACAAATCATGATTTTGCCCGTCGGATTTGTAACTGGTCTTGGCCTACGTTTTTAACCCACATTTTTGGCGCTGATTGAAGCTTGACCGGAGTTCGATTTATCATACCTCCTCATTCTCTCCGCTGTCAAGGCCCTAACGACTGAATCTTGATCAAAATCGACCATTTTTTGTTGTTTTTGACCTCTTTGGCTGCCGGCTGCTATTTTGCTCGAAACCCTAATTTTTGGGGTCGAAAAAATATTTTGTTTCAAAATTCTTAGTGGGTTTTTCGAGAGCTCAATTGGGTTGTCGTTCGTTTTTTTGGGTGCCTCGTTTTTTGTGCCTTGATTTTCAAGCCAGCGGATTCAGAAAATGACATCAAATTCTTTCTGAGTTTTTCAAGCTCTCTTCTGGATCATTCTCTAATTCTTTTGGGTCTTTCGTATGTTTGCCTCGAAGAATGTGCCTTCATAGATTTTCATTGAAAAACGTGCCATGGCATCTTTGACAAATATTTTGCTCGAGCATAGTTCCAAATTCAATGGTCGCAATTATGGAACTTGGAAGCAACGCATCATCGCAATCTTCGAATATCGAAACACCGATCAACTTGTTCTGGGTGTTACGAAGCGTCTGACTTCTCTGGGTCCTGATCAAGATACATGGGATCTGAATAATCGAGAGGCAGTAATGCTTCTCAAACTCTCTGTGGCTGATGATCAGCTTTCTCAGATTCCATCCGGCAAGACAACTGCCGAAATCTGAACACATCTGAAAGGTCTTCATGAGACTTCCAACAAGAGCAGAGCCTTATTTCTGAAAAACACTCTATTTTCTATTGTCATGGATGAGCGCACCTCACTCTAGGCACACTTGAATTGGATTCAGGAAATTCGTGATCAGTTACTTGCCATCGGTCGCAAGATGGAGGAAGAGGATATTGTGGTAATCACTCTTCGGAGTTTACCAAAATCCTATGAGCATTTTATCGAGACTCTCAACATCACATCTACTGGTGTTGATCTGAAGTTCACTAATCTTTGCACCCTGCTGCTTCAGCAAGATCGGTGGAAACAACAATTCAGTAGCAGCTCCAGCTCCAGCTCCACTGAGCAAGCCTTTGCTGCGAAATCCTTTCAGAAGGATAAGGGCAAATTTCAGCAACCATCTCAGCAGAAGTCTTCTGCTCCAGCATTCGATGGTACCAGAAAGAAGAACATTCAATGCAACTATTGCCACAAGTATGGTCGCATGAAGGTTGAATGTCGAAAACGCTTAGCTGCCCACTCTAAGCAATCAGGTTCACAACCCAAAGCGAACAATGCAGAGCACACTGAGCAGGCGGAATTTGCCTTTTACGCCTTTATGGCTAAAAGACCTGCAAATCATGTGAAGTCATCTGCCTGGTACATTGATTCAGGTGCCTCTCGACATTTCACTCATCGTAGAGACTGGTTTACTGACTACCAGCCTTATTCAGATTCTGTTATTTTTGGTGGTGGAGAAGAGTACACGGTTGTCGGTAAAGGCAACATTCAAATTCAGTCTGTTGGGAGGAATCTCATATTCCTCGATGTGTACTACGTTCCAGGGATGGAACTCAATCTACTCTGCGTCAGTCAGTTGCTGCGACATTCTCCACACTTGGCAGTCACCTTCAGTTCACATCAGTGCACCATTACTGATCGGGCGACTAAGTCTACTGTTGCAATTGGTCTTGAGGATCATGGTCTTTTCAAACTTACTGATTCTGGTGATTCTCAGGACTTAATTATGGCTGCTCGGCGATCTTCCATCAACACACTTTGGCATCAGTGATATGGGCACTTAAATGTGCATTATCTCTCACAACTTGCTCGGGATGAGCTTGTTCTTGGTTTGCCAGAGATTCAAACTCAACACCTTGGAGTTTGTGATGCATGTCAAGCTGGAAAGCAACATCGCACACTTTTTCCTAGTGGCGATTCTTGGCGAGCTTCTCAGGTACTTCGGCTTGTTCATGTTGATATCTGCGGCTCTATGGCCACTCCTTCTGTTCTTGGGTCCAGGTATTTTCTATTGTTTGTAGATGATTTCAGTTGAAAAATGTGGGTGTATTTCCTTAAAAAGAAATCAGATGCATTTACTGTATTTCAGAAGTTTAAACCCTTAGTTGAAAAAGAGTCTGGGAAATCTATTATTACTCTTATATCAGACAATGGTGGGGAATTTTGTTCTAATGCTTTCTCCAGCTTTTGTGATACACATGGCATCCAACGCCAGTTCACCACACCCCACACGCCACAACAGAACAGTGTAGTTGAACGTCGAAACAGGACAATCATCGAGATGGCTCGTTCCATGCTCGAACATAGACATGTTCCAAAGCAGTTTTGGGCAAAAGCAGTTAACATTGCAGTTTATCTATTGAACCGATCACCCACAGTGGCGGTCAAAGGTAAAACTCCAGAAGAGGCTTGGTCAGGTCGCAAGCCCAGAATCAGTCACCTGAAGGTTTTTGGCTCTCTTGCTTTTGTTTGGATCCCTAATGCTTCACGCACCAAGTTGGATGCCAAGAGTCAGAAACTGATGCTTGTTGGATATAGCAGTCTTCACAAAGCCTACCGCCTGATTGATGTTGAGACATCTTGTCTCATAGACAACCGCGATGTAGTCTTTGATGAGCAGCGAGGACCATTCATGCCTGTTTCTCCTATTCCTGATCCAGCAGACTAGCCTATGTAGGCTCATGATTTGGGAGTTCGGCTTCCACCTGATGGGAGGGCTCCAGTAGCTCTTGTAGCTCCAGTCATTCCAATGATACCTATATAGACACCTCCGGCTTATCCTGCAGGATCACCTCGCTTTGTAGATGCTTCACCTGAGTTTGATCCAGATTCTTTTGATGAGGATCTTGCTGATCAAGCATCTCCTAGTACTATTGTTGGTCATTCTCCTCTTTGGCCTAAGTGGTGGGCTAAGACACTTGCTGATCTTCATGATGATGAGCTCATTGATGGGAGAACTGCTCGAAAAAAGAGCAAAACTACAGATTCTGTTAACTTTGCTCTTATGGCCAATATTCACAGTGTGTTTGAACCTCAAACGTATTTTGAGGCTAAAGGAATTCCAGAGTGGGAACAAGCCATGACATCTGAACACCAGAGCTTGCTGAAGAACAACACTTGGGTCCTTTCTGATCTTCCACCAGGGAAGAAACCCATTGGTTGCAAATGGATCAACAAAATCAAATACAAATCAGATGGTACTTTGGATAAGTACAAAGCTCGTTTAGTGGCAAAGGGCTTTTCTCAGCGTCAGGGCATTGATTATGAGGAGACCTTTGCTCCTACTGCAAAGATGAGCACCATCAGATTAGTCCTAGCCATGGCATCACAGTTTGGCTGGAAGGTCCATTAGATGGACGTAAAGAGTGCTTTCCTGAATGGTGATCTCCATGAAGAGGTCTACATGACGCAGCCTCTTGGTTTCAAGGTTGTTGGTAAAGACCAGGTTCTTAGATTGGTAAAAGCTCTCTATGGTTTGAAGCAGGCCCCTCGGGCATGGTACATCAAGATTGATAAGTACCTCAGTGATCAAGGCTTCAAGAGGAGTTTTTCAGACTCAAATTTGTACATCAAGACTACTGACAGTGACATTATCCTTCTGGTTATCTATGTGGATGATCTGATCATCACTGGCAGTTCGGCATCTTTGATTCAGGGAATCAAACAACACTTATGCCAGTCTTTTGATATGACTGATCTTGGGCTCGTGCATTATTGCTTAGGTATTGAAGTTTGGCAACAGTCTTCTGGTATGTTCATCTCTCAGTCCAAATATGCCAGGGCTCTGTTAGACAAATTCCGAATGCAGGATTGCAAACCTGCATCTACACCTATGGAGAAAGGTCTCAAATTATCAGCCAAGTCTGATTCTCCTTCCGTTGATGATACTACGTATAGGCAACTAGTAGGCAGCCTCATCTAACTATCTGCTACTAGGCCTAATATCAGCTTCGCAGTCAGCTATATTTCACGCTTTATGACAACTCCTAAGGTTGATCATTGGATGGCAGCAAAGCGCGTGCTTCTTTATGTGAAGGGCACTTCCAATTATGGACTTCTGTATTCTCGGAGTTCTAATCCTAAACTCAGTGGGTTCACAGATTTAGATTGGGCAGGCTCTGTTGATGATAAAAAGTCAACATTTGGATATGTGTTCAGTTTGGGATCCGGTGCAGTCACATGGACCAGCAAGAAGCAGCAGGTAGTTTCTCTCTCTTCTACAGAGGCTGAATACAGAGGGACTGTTAAGGTAGGATGTGAAGCTGCTTGGGTTCGTCGGATGCTTGGGGATATGCAGATGTCACCAGTAGGACCTACTCCTCTGTTTGTTGATAATGAAGGCGTTATCAAGTTAGCACGGAATGCAGTCTTCCAAGAATGAACGAAGCATGTGGATGTTCATTGTCATTACATACGATAGCTGGTTGAAGACAAGACTATAGATTTGCAGTATGTTCCTACCACAGATCAGACTGCAGACATTCTCACCAAGCCTCTTGGTCCTGATAAGTTTGTCAAATTCAGAGGACAGCTTGGTGTGTTCGATAGATTAACCATTAAGGGAGGGTATTACAATAATAGATAAGACGTCTATTATTAGTTAATGGTTATCTATTGTTTAAATATTTAGTTAGCTTTAGTTAGTTTTCGTTTTTTTAGTTTTATCTGTTAGAATAGAATATTTCTATTCTTTCCGCTTTATTCTTTTGTATAAATTGACCTCTCGGTCTCTGTTAATAACAAGCAAGTATTTACCAATTACTTCGTGATAATAAACACATTTAAATAACAAAAATACCATAAACTTGTAATCATGGTGATCTTACCATCATATAGTCATAGTGCTCATACCATCATATAGTTCAACATGAAAGAGTGAAACCATTAAAAATAAATTGTAGCATCAAGTTCAAGTATCATTATTTCACATTCATTGTTCAACTAATGGAATAAAAATCTATTAATATTCTAAGTTCTTCAATCTTTATCTTCTTCTCCTTTATTTTCTTCATCTTTGGCATTAGTTGGCTCAGCAATAGAGCTAAAGCCAATGGGATCAGCAGCAACAACAATGCTGTTCTCATCAAATTCTTCAAAAAATGACAATGAGAGGCCCCAAAAGCATTTCGTAACAACCTTTTAGAGTTTTGGATGCTAACAATTTAATAAATTTTGCAAAAAAAAACTTTTTTGCTGTCCGCGGGGCTTAGAAAGCATGTGGTTCAAACTTGGTTCAATTTTTTTTGCCCTGGTTCACCAACAGGCACAAATTAAAACCCTAGTCGAACCAAGTTCGAACTGGACTTGAACTTCGAACCGGTTCAAACTTTTGCATGTTGGGGGGGGGGGGGACGTACTCGTGCAACTTAGGAAATATCCATTGTTGGGAAAAGATTTGATCTCAAATAGAGCCAATCACCGAAGTACAGGTCATAGGCGAGTTACAGACAACGTAAGGAAAGTTATATTGACGAAAAATTAATAGTTTGGAGTAACAAATCTTGGAGAGAAAACACCAATCTGGCCAAAGAAATTTGAAATGGCAATATTATATTAAACTTAATTATTCGATGATTTTGAGTTGCGTGCGATGACTTTGTTATGCTCCTCATTGTGAGAGCTTGTGATTGGTGGCATTTTTTCACATTCTAGCCAGATCGTCTTGGAAGACATTCTTAGAATTATGCACATATTCAAACAATATATTTGCTACCAAGGAAAGAAATTGCAATGACTCTAAATTCAATTAGCAATAGTTGGCATTGGTAATGAAGTTAGGAGATAAAGATTGAACTCTATGGTGGTAGTAGTGTTTGGAGATTGAGAAAGCAATTGACAAGTTGAAATCAATATTGAGCAATTGAAAAATATGCTAGGAACTGTTGAACGAAGAAATAACTTAATCGTAGAATCTCACTGACTATTGTAGAGCGTTTGGAGTTTTAGCTCCAATAAACTCTAGAGAAAATACTGAAAACAGTAACCAAGTTGTGATCAAGCGGTTGAAATCCTAGACGCTTGCCGCACTATATTGGGAGAAATATAACATCACCGTCATATGGTGAAGCATGGAATTTGAAGAGTCATGGTGTTTTTTTCTGCTTGAGCCATTTTGTGGTGTCAAGTACTAATAGTGTTGGAACAATCGAGTGAAATCTGAAGGATTTTGGTTTTCATATTCGGGGTTTTAACCTCTATAGGAAAGTTTAACAACAAAGGGACTTTCTAATAAACAAGAATAGTCAGGTTGTTTGAGTTGGCATGAAAGAAAAAATAATTTGGAATTTGTTTATCAAGTTTGGAACAAGTTTGAGGGAGCACATATATTGCGGGATATGAGCAAATGAAATAAGTATCAAATGTTTCATTCAAGTTTTTTATTGGGAGTATATTAGGAAGGCATGGGTACATTTTCTGAATGTATTTATGGTGGAGGGATTAACATTTCTCAGAAACGGAAAGTTAATCATTTTGGTATCTATTTATCAAGCTGGAAAAAAGTTGCCCGTGGAGGACTTATTGCTCTCTTAGATTGGCGATTAATGCAAATATTGTGAAATCAATGACAGAAATTATTATCTTGGCCAAAAAATTCAAATGGAGGTGGAGTTACACTTGTTGTAAGGTTTAATTCAATTATAAACCATGGTTTTTTGTTGGTAGTTGTGAAACATATGTGATGTTAAAATGTCAGGCCTTCTTTAAACTACGCAGTTTGTGTGCAATGCAATCGTTAAACCACATATATCAGATATTAAATTCTGAAGCCTTATTCTAGTTTTGTAGTTTGCAAATTCTATTCAGAAGTAGCTGCTCTCTCTAGAAGACTCAAGAAAGCATTGGAAAACTGACACCTTGCAATGATAAGGAGCAAACTTTGGGAATCTACGCATTTGGTGAAGAAATTGTGATCAAATACAAGGTATTGAAGATTTAGGATTGACTCTTCCTATTATCCTGTACATTGTTGTTCTTGGTAGTGAAAAGTTTGGAGGGGGACGTAATGGGCAGTTATCTTCAGTATTTTTCATTGGAAACATGAGTAAAATTCAGTGGAATCATTCTTAGTCTTTTAGTAGAACAGGAATCAAACCACCACAAATAAAGACAATGGAAAATTTGAAAAGTAACCTCTTTTCAAATGAATTCAACGATACCTTTAACATTAAACAACTACAAGACTTAAAGAAAGAAAAAGAAATAGGGATCTATTCGTATTTGATTGGATTACAGTTGAAGTCCATGGAAATCCTAGATGGTGTCTGTTGGTTCCCAAAATTGCAGATTGGAAATCCAAGAGCCTGCCACTTCTCCAATAGGATTCCGCAATCAGTTCTGGCCAACAAATGAGAATCACCTTGATTCCCTTGCACTTCAAGCTCTGCTACGTCGAGGCAGGTAGATCTTCTCCTCGAACTTGATCACTTGGTTAAGAGCTTTTCTAAAGCGAATTTAAGCTTTGGAGTTCTTCGACTAGCAAAGTGCTTGAACTCGATGAAATTGCAATTGAATGCTGAGTATTGGTTGGATGTTTTGTATAATTGAATAATAATAAATTTGATGCTTGTAGGAAGGAAGTTATAGATTTTTTGACTTCAATAATAAAAAGACCAGTGTCTCTGCTCATCTGGGCAATAGAGTCAACTTCAGTGAATTTTCACGTACAACTTTATAAAATTCTTATGCACTTATATTGCCAAAATTTAAATAATCAAGATGCGACAAATCAAATATATATGCAATTTTAAATTAATTCAGATTGAGCTTTAACTCCTCTGGTAGGGAGACAAATTGGATACAGATACGGATACAATTTGATATTTCACAATATCTATGATGATCGAATTTAAAATGCTAAATGACTGTGTCCACTTATCCAACATTAAAATTGTATACATAATTCTAAAAATAATTACAAAGGACAATTCATCTATAGTTTAAATCTCCACGCCTTTAATAATAAACAAAGAACATTTTATTTATTATTAAAATAAAATAACAGAATTCACATTAGAAAAGCTATATTAAGCTCCTTATCCCTCCATACAAAATAATATAAAATGCTTCTTCTTTGAAAATATGAATATGAATGTTTTCAAATGTGTCCTACTGTTGAATTGATACAATCCTTATTTATATTTGATTGTATAAAATGACATCTCCTTTCAATGTTAAAAGTCACATCCCTTTTGCTAATCAAATTAAAGGTTTTGTAATTTAATTAGCAATAGACAGTTATAATCTCCCTCGATAATAAATATTATCTACAAATGTTTCTTCATGGATAATCTTCCTGTGCTTCCTCATGGCCAAACACACGGCAACACTCACGCCCTCCTCCTATTACTTGACATGCACTGCGTTTCTACATATGATGTATGATGTGGATTTAGGAAATGATCTGCTGCACATATGCTCTTCGTCTACCGTAGTCTGTGGTCCTACGGTGAAGAATTTTGGTTTTGCCACACGCAATTTCTAATTGGGATCGTAGTTTGTTTTTCCTTTATTTATTTTATCAGGTCTCCAAAATTACTCATTGCTAGAGATCTCCAGGTCATCGTTACTGAAGAATGAATTGCTTGTGAAAAGTTTATCACTGCTATTATCTCAATGGTTTCACTATAATTCTCACAAATATTGCTCCAGACATCACCATGTGAGAAGGATGGAGGCTTTATTTGTGCTTGTAACGTGCTGTGTCCGATCCTCGGGTGTATTGGTTTATGTAAGTTTTCAATATGCCGTCCATATGCCAATCCTGTTATGCTATATGTTGGCAATCTACCAGATGGAAAAATAAATTATCTTCAGATGGTTTTCATGTCTTCAATCTATATATGGTTAGGGAATATCGACGTTAGACAGTCCATGTGATCCTTCTCTGACTTTCTTTTGTTCCTCTCCTGCCATGGACTATAGATCCCTTGTTTATATTGCCATGAAATTTGCACAGACCAATCAAGGAAACTTCAAGGTGTCGATTTTCCCTTATTACGTAATATATGATTTGAGAAATCATCGCACATCCCAACAGTGCTAGGGCCTGACTAAGCCAACTCGCAAATATTAAACTGAATCAATAACAAACATGTCTGGCGTTTCATGGATGCAGGTATATCTACAGCAAGTATGAGAATTCATATAGCTCCTTCATTTGACTGAATATTGTGTTGTTCCATACATATGCGTGAGAACAGGGTCCTGATGAAATTACTGAGCCAGACATGCCATTAAATCTGCATTCATTTTTCTTGACAGTCCTCAATTCTTAGTATGCTTCCATCTTATCTGTAGAAATTGTCCTGCATCTGCATATATCTCTGAGAGGTTGCATTAGAGGTTGAAAATGAACATAGGACTGCAATAGATTGATGATAGTTTTTTTTCTCTTAGATTTACAGTTTGAACATTGCTGTGAACTTATAATCAGTTGGAAAATGAAAATGGAAGGTACTGGTATGTTGTAATATGTTCTGGCTCAATAACTCAGAGATTTCAGAATAGACCATGTACATCATCTGATTTATCAAATGTCTCTTGAGACAAAAAAACAAATTCAGGATAATGCAAAAATGTAGACCCAAAATTTTGGGCTCCATCAGTGTCCTCTCCAAGCTAGAAGAAGTAGAAACATATTTGTCTAAAGTAGACCAGGCAGACTGCAAACTTCTGAATTGGACTTTACAACCTTCAATGATTGCTTTGGTTCAGCATAGGTTTATGAAACAACCAGATAAAAATGTTACACATGCAGTGGCTTCATGTCTCAGTGAAATCACACAGATAACAACACCTACAACATCCTATAGTGATGATGCGTTGAAGTTTTGTAGCTTATTGTGGACAGTCTAGAGTGGTTAAATGACGACAAGCAACCTACTTGTGGAAAGAAGGTAAAAATTCTAGAACTTATGGGAAAGCCCAGGTTTTCATTCTCATGTTGGACTTCGGTTGTGAGGAAATGATTGAGTAATTGTTTCAAGTTTTCTTAAGAGAATGGAGGAAACACCATTCTAACAATGCGAGAGTTTGCATTAAAACCATCATGTTATTAATCCTTGATGAAAATGATGGCATATGTAAGCAATTAATGTCTGATTTGTTGGCTATGTGGAGAAGGGAAAACGTAACCTCACCTATGGCTTACGAGCTTGTGGAGGAATTAATTGAATATAAATTTGACACGTTCAAGAATTTATGACTGAACATGAGTTAACATCAATAGGTAAACAAGTTGCAGGATCTCCATAAATGAGCAAAAACCAAATGAGAAGAGAACAGATTTGTTTCACATGCCAGCAAACATGGACACTTAATCATATTTATAAGGGGTATAATAATGTTGAGGCAAAGGAAGAAATTCAGGCTAGCAAAGAAGAATATAAATATCTCACAACTTTGCTTCTACAAAACATCACAAGTATGAGTTATGGAACTCTCTACATTTGTGACTTGGAGTTGGTTATAGACAAACATCTTGAGGAGGATGGTCTAATTGGAGGGAAGAGTGTGTCAGAGACTTCAGATGATAAGAATTTGTCCGAAAATGTTAACATGTTAGCCACCTTGTCTTGCACACAACTCAATCAAACAAGGAGCTTGAACCATACAATGACATTAATGACATCCTTGACGAGTCATGTATTTTCTATAACAACAATTCATTTGTACATAATAGTGATTTAAGGGAACAATCAAGAACATAGTTTTAGGATGACGGTGTTAGGGGTGACCAATTCGAAAATACATGCCAAAATGACAATGATTCTTTGGAAAAATAGATGAAAGTTGATGAACAGATGATTGCTGCAGCCTTGGTGTGTTATGATGGAACTCACAGGATTGTTGAAGATATCTACATGAAGGCACATATAGTAGAGAGGCGAAGGGGAATGGATGGTGATTCTATTGATGCTAATTTACAAATGGTTAAAGTAGCCTCAGAGTCTTTGAAATTAGATTATTTGTGTTTTATTTCAGACATGGATTATAGTTTTAAAGTTGCTCAATTATATGCTGGTAAACTAAGGGAAAAAGACGATGAGATTAATAAAATTAATAGGGAGCTTAAGAATGCTTAGGAGGTGTTGAATAATAAATGAGTTGCTCTTCATGAAGCAAAAAAATCAGATTGTTGTCACCAAACAATCTAGGGAGCAAGAGGATGAAAGAAGGCATGAGTTTTTCCTGGAAGTAATTAAGGAACTAGATAGCATTCAACAGATTTACAACTGGAATAGCTGCCCCAAGAAATCAAGTAACGTAACTTTGGATCATTTTCAGCTAGTAGAATTGTTTGAGGTGGATGCTGATTGGACATTTGATAATCCACTTTTTGAGCTGAGTACAGAAGATCTTTCAGACTCCCATGATGAGGATGATCCTGATTGGAGGATGTAGGATGCAGCAGTTGCAATTCCTAGTGGTGACCCTGGTTCACAGGATTGGTGTGGTGACCTGATTTTTGGATTTAGCACTGTTTCTCATTCTTTGATCAGCTTACACATGGTTTCAGTTTATGACTTATACATGAGTTGGATAGACTCCTTGCTACATGAGCTGAATATATCTTAGTTGAGGATTGGTGAGAGTTATAATTTGATCATAGGGAATGGATTCTTAGTCCTTGCCTTACTCATGACATCATCATGATCAGGTGTGTTTCAAGCTGATGACGAAATGTATGGACTCTCTCCACGTTTGATGTTGATTTCAGCTAGTGAGCAATTTGACTCCATTAGTATTTCAGGATGGACAATTATTAGTATGCATTTCCATGTGGGATCACTCGTAGTTGGAGAGTCGCCTAGTATTAATAGCTCTTGGAGACATTTTATATCTTCTCATATCCAATGGGCGTGATTGTATAATAGTGTGGGATCTTGGTTTTGGTATGATCGATGCTTTACTGCAGCAACGCATTGATGAGTGATTACACTATTTTGGGCCTGAAGTGGTTTTAATCAAAGTAGCGCAGTAGATGGGCGTAGAAGTGATTTTCAAGGTGATGTGGGATCCATGTATCCTATGGAGAGATGAGTTGCACTTATACCTCTTGCTTCACATAATGAGGGATGTTATCTCACTAATGTCATGATGGGACACAAAGCTACTTGCAGATTTATATGGGATCTTGCTATCGATTGCCTAAGGACAAACAATCTTCAATCTCAAGGAGGGAGGACTTGTAATTTCCCTTTTTGCAGACATTAGAAAATTAAGGACACGTCCATTAAATATTAAAATTGACCTATGAGAGCATAATACAAATTTAAAGAATGGGTCAATTTAATGTTATGATTGGGCAATAAAAAATGACAAAGGAGGAATAAGATGGAAAGACAAGAGAAGGGAGATGAAGGGTCGTAACGTTAGGCAATAAGAGAATAAGGCTTCATTCATTTGGGCAAGCTTGGTTATTGATTTGGTTTGAGATTTCTGTTGGAGAAATTAAGGAAGCTTCAACTTCTATTTAGGATCCAAGGACACAAACCCAAGAGTCTTCTTTGGTGGATTGGACGTAGCCCTGATTCATCAGTTGTGGTGAATTCATGACGGAGTTCACAATTACATTACATGTTCTTTCTTAGTTTCCAATTTGACTGTAATACTGTGTTTAGGATTGGATTTGTTGATATCTGGTTATTGTATTGCTGATGTATAATGCAATAACGTATTTTGAGATATTTTAAGGAACATTTACTGGTTCATTGCTGGTTATTTCTGCTGGTTTATTTGCAAAGATATATGTTTATATTCTGAAAATTATTTTGAAATAAATTTGGAGATAATATCCTATTGGGATGTTATAGGCTCGGTTCCACAAAAACCTTAAGAGAGACCGTTGAGTTTGGTGTCCAAGCAATCTATTTGCATTCTACGTGTTTTTCTCGACTAACATTGATAAAAAAGGGAAACAAAACAAGCATCCCTCTAAGTAGGCCACCTCACGTGGATGCGTAAACACTGCCACCATGGCCATGGGGGCCAAAGTTCTAGTCTTGGACTTAGCATGGGATTGTCATGGAATAATTTATCACGACTCACATTCTCTTTGAAACTTATATGTACACGTGTAGTAATGATCACTTGTGGTTGCAAGATTCTATTCAATCATGTGTTTGCATCGTGTATTCATGTTTTTGCTTCGTGTTTTCATGCATTTATATGTCTACTTCGTCTATGCTTTGTGTTTTTGTGCATTATGATGTACATTAAAGTCCTTTTGCATCCAATTATACGCTTGTGTGTTGGTACTACAAGCAAATTTATAATCTTGCTTGAGGATAAGCAAACTTTGAGAGGAGAGGGCTGTGATATCCCCATCAAAATAGGGTATAAATTAAATAATAATAATAGAATAAAGTTATAATCATATTATAACATATCAAAATATTGAGAATTAAATATATGAATTAATAGTCATAATATATAAGTGAAAATATTATGTCCATTATATATAACAATATTAATATTAAAAAAATAATATTAATAATAAGAAATATAATTGATATAATTGATATATTATTAATAAAGTACATGCTATTAATATAATTTATATAATAAATGCTATTAATATAATTATATTATTAATAGAATATAATTATTAACAAGATATTATTAATTACAAAAATACATGACTTTTGAGAATAAAACATTGAGAAAAGGGCACTCAGAAAGGTGGAGAAATAGGGAAGAAAGAAATGAATTGTATAAATTTCTGGTCTGAAAAGTTCTAATGAAAAATTTAATAATAAATTATTCAATGTCCTAAGACATGACATTACATGACGTGCCAAACTTTTGGTCTCCTGCTTGTGTTGGGTTTTCAATTGCCTTTAAACTTTCACACAGTTTCATTTGTTGACTATGTATGACAACTCCTTAGTAATTTCATTTCATCCTTACAAGGCTGCACTGATTTGGGATACATTTCTACTAGCTGCATTGGATATTTCTTATGGTTTATGTGATTCTTATGCATCAAACCATCTTCCTTATATGTTGTGCTGGCCTTTCAAACCCACCACTGACCACATTGGAGCTATCAAATGTGTGAAGTCTCTAAAGTTAAACATGCGCTGTGGTTGACTATGCATGAATTAGGATGTGCAAAACCTCATTGAGAGGACCACAATCAAGTATGGCTGGGTGAAATAACTCAGAAAAATAAGCCCCTCACCAACAAAAAATCTCTGTAATTTGTATTTGGATGCAAATCTTACAAATTCTTCGTTGAAAAAAAAACTCGAACCTGTGAAAATAATAAAACCTTCAGCACAGACCCATTTCTGCAAATATTCAAACACATGTTTAAATGTGATTGACTCCAACTTGGGAATTGGGTAGGGCGAATCTCTCAGTATTAAAACCAATTTCTTGTGGGGTTTCCTTCCCAGGGATGGAAGAAGCTGAAACATTGACATTTAGAAAAAAAAAAAGTTTTTTGGCAGTTAATCACTTAAAATTTATCCTAATAAGTAATTATTATGAGTTGCCTTTTACTTCACCTTTTTGCAACTTAAATATTTATTTATTATTTCAATTAATTTCCACACATTCACCTTGATGAAGGCCAAATTTCAGGACCTCCATTTTTACTTTCTTTCACTTTCTTTTGCTTATCTCTTGTGTTGCATCCCGGATTAAATATTTGCACTTAACCAATTGATCGTGCATATTTTCCTAATTTGGATCTTCCTAACAAACGAATTTCAAAATTTATACTAGTCATGGATTTTCATAAATCAATTTTAAAGGTAGCACCTTGCCTTAACATTCAATATCTACCCAGCTTTATTTACTATACGTTTTCATCCTGTAGGTAGTATTGACAGGATTCATATCGAATTTTTTGATTATCATGAAGAACAACACTTCTGAAGCAAGCAAAAATTGGACAAATTGAAAAATAGCAGGATCTTATTATACAGAGCATGAATGAAGGACTATTACATGCTTATCAGATTATTGAACTGATTCAAAGGATAAGAAGAATACCATTATTTCAGTCTGGGCAGGAGATGAAACATCAATGAAGTAACAGGCAGACTTGAGAATTTGGCAAAGATTATTATCCATTTTATATGATGCCTGAAGCAATCGCTGGTTGGAAAAGGCCACTGGAAGTGATTATTGAAAGGGAATCTGTGTTTAGTTCCAGATTATATTACCTGATTCTAAAAGGTCTGCATAGCAAAAAGGAAATTAATATAAACAACAAACATTATCATTAGACAGTGATCTGGTTTCTCATGCAGGTGGCACGATAAATATGCAGAATCATCAAATTGAATGAGACATGAGTACCATGATAATATGTGAAGACAACAATGATAAAGATACCAGCCAGCGTTGATATTAATGAATGGAGTTTCTAACGAAATCTTGTTTACAGTTTTTACAACAGATATATATGCAGTGACTAAGGAAGAAAAAGAAAACAAAAATCAGAGATAAATAATGAAAGGTCACTCCAATTGAGACATGAAGAATCCAGGGTGGATAGAGGTTAGAATACATTCAGTCAATATCGAGACATATGGAAGAATCATCAATGTGAAGATATAAAGTGCTAAACCACCCCATCTATTACTTGTAGAGGATTAGATCAAAGTTGATCAATCCTGTCAATTTGGCCGTAACTGATTGGATATCCGAGTATTGAGTTGGCAAGACTCATAGGATTCCAATCTGTGGTTTTGGGAACTAACACACCCAAAATTGCAGATAATAAAAAATTAGTACGAAGGTCTGTTTTGAATGCACTAGCATATTTTGATGCCTGATGGAGATCCAATTTAGTAGATATCTACACTTTCCAAATATAGAATAATCTTATAAGAAGCTTGAAATGCACCCAACTATTACCAGAATTTATAATGAGAACCTTCTTGATCTCCCAAACTCACTTCCATTGATGGAAATCTAACCCCAAAAGTCGTTGCTCTCCAATAAAGTTCGAGTTATTGCAGAAATTGGTATGGCCATTAAAATGGACACTATAGGTGTGAGGGCCAATCTATTTGCAATCCCAGATTAAATTGTAGTTCAAAATCATGCCAGGGTTTCCATTTCTTAGGAGCACTGAAACTTCAAAACAAGTCAAATATGATCTCAAGCCTTCAATTTAATTTGATTTTGTAGTAATATTTTGTCTGAATACAATATGAGAACCCTCTTGAAGCATATGATGGTATTCCCCTCTAATCAATTTCTCTGGATTCAAAAATGTTCCCTCAACTTCAGACATATAGAAATAAATTACAGGCCAGTACATGGACTACAATAGATAACCAATCAAAAAAATGGAACAACACAAAAGTATAAATCTCCCTTTAAATTGGTAGTGGAGGTTCCTTGAAAACCTAACAGTACTCGTAAAGTCAATGCTATGAAGAAGATTTAGGGCTTCTCACAAGCCCTGAAAAATAAACTTCCACTGTACACAGGGAGACATGTCATGATATTATAGGAGTCCTTGGCTTCCTTACATACAGGTTTACCTATTCATAAGCACATAATATCTCATGCTCTGATACCGAAATAAAGTGGAGGAGCAACGGACAATTTTTTCAATCAGCAGCAACAATATATATTAGAGAAGATTGCTGGTTCTGGGAGGAAACTGCACTACCACCCAGCCAGCCACCTAATGTTAATAAAAATAATGATTTGCTACTGTTATTAACGTATATACAAGTAATGATTTATATACTTGTTTATTCTAACACAAAAAAGTGCGATGAAATTTTCACCTACAGCATTACAAAAGTGTGATTTAAGATTATAATATTTTTATTGGGCTGAGATCAGTAAATATTCACTTATTCAGTGAACAGTTTTGCAAGTGCTCAAGGTTTTCTTGTCAAATGAACAATTTAATACTGTTTGTTTGTGTCAACATTTTCTGCTGCTATTACCTTTTCTGTTTTGAACTATAAACTTTGAAAATTCGGAATAAGATGGTATATTTTGCTCTAATATAAATGTTTGGTTATGGATTCAAGCATTATGGTCCAACTGCATGTTTTAACAAATTCCTTCTGGTTCATTTGAGTTTAGGTAATATCCAAAGATAGTGTTGCACATGACAAAAGTGATGTACAAGCAAATGATACAAAAATTTCACAAATTGTGTTGCACACATCTCATCATCGATATAAGAAAAATGATATTGGACATCATGATGATGTGCAAGAGGAGAATACATTTCAGTTACCTGTGCATGGCATTGAAATTACTGATGCAGGTATGAAATTGTGTAATTTATAGAATTGCTATTGACAATTACTGGTTTGTATTGCATCTTAGGATAATAGTACTTGTTCGCAATGGTCCTATCTTGATGTTATTTTTAATTTGCAAATAAGTAAGCTTTAATAGTAATATTTTTTTTTACAACGGGAAAAAGATGGAGAATCTAGTATATATTTACTGAAGCAATTCATTTATTATTTTGTTAAAAGAGAAAAATGAAGGGTGTGCGTGGATAAATTTAGGAAAAAAAAAATGATTTGTAGAGTTCAATACTAATTTATTTTGTTTGCTTTCAATTTCGAAAAGATGGTGCTACGCTCTGCTTGTCTCAAAAGTCTCAAGATCATGAATGCAATCAAATTAATAATTCCATGGAAGTCCATAACAATGAAGGGATCAAGGGAGACGGGTCATATTTTTGTGATCCTCCTCAGTTGTTTTCACAAGTGGGTGTTGTTTATAATTATACACTTTCTATTTTAAGCATACATTCATCTTATTATTTCTTAGACATGCCATTATTTCTATTAAGTTATTCTCTTTGTGACATAAAAGGTAAAATGCAAGCAATGAAATTGACTAATTATATCCTTACAATGGATGACGAAATATGTAGCATTTGTGGATAGTTATTGATGAAAGATGCCAAAAAGGCCTTTTAAAAATGTTTATTGTTTGGAAAGTTACTAAATACAAGGATAAAGGATAAGCAAGACATTGAATGCTATGCATAGTTAACATACACCATATATGGTGTTAAATTTCTTCTTAATTATATGAAAAGGATAACAATGTAAACATAGAAATAAAACATTCCACGAAAAAAATATATAAATACACATAAAAACTGTGTTCTAAGAAAAAATGATTATTCTTCACTTTTTCATAAAATTTTATAACCTTGGGAACATATTTATTTATTTGACTATCGGAATAAACTTTAATGCTTTATTGACTAATGACTTGTCTATGTAAGAACATTGTACTCAACCTCACCCTTTATGTTTTGTTTGCACCCCTATGAAACTTTGCCCCGAATCAAGTTTCTAGTCAGCAACGTGATTCCTTTGATGTTATCAATATCAGCCAAGTCTTCTTTCCCATCTAAATCGCAAGGTTATTAAATGTTTTGTTTGTCAATTAACAATTGATGAGGTTTCTCAAGGATTGGATGTGCCAAATGTCAATTACAAAGATCTTGATGGTTTGATAGCTCCAAAACAAAAAGAAGGATTGGCAAGTATCAACAAGAACAATAGCATGAGATTCAAGTGAAATGTCGATGATAGGAAAGGTAAGGAAAAGGGAGAAATTATTCAATGCAATGCCTCTTTTTGGTGGTAAAACCAACTTAAAAGTACACCCAAAATGTGACCATTGTATAGTTGTGTAATGTCTCCATTTTTTATGCTATGTTGTTCCATGAGCATTTCCCCAATAATTGGGGTTTTCTATAAGCTAGATGTTTTGTAGAGTACTCCAAGGATAGCGGAGAGCTAGGGTTCAATATTTCTTTCCTTTAAGCAGCATTGTAGTGACTAGGGCATTTTAGCTTCATCTAGTACTCTTTGTAGCATTTCTAACCTTCTTTGTTGTACTCCACATTTCATGGAGAATATTGTTATTTTCATTGTGTGTTTGTTTTAGCATGCAACTTCACTCTTCAACATTAGTTGCCTCTTGGAGTGATCAATCTTTATATTCGATACCTTAGTAGTGCTTTTGGCAATGTGGTCGAGATTATTTAAATTATTTAACACAAGTTATAAAGTTAATGTCATAACTAAGTGACATTTTGTGCTCTCAAGTGGATGCTTACAAGAAAAGAGGACTCATACAAAAGTTAATTTTTAATATCCACTTATGCAATCTTTTATGTTAGGACTAATTTTCTAATGATTTCTATTGCAAGAGATTTCTTCCTATCTGAAATTTGTAGTCAACCCTTTCATTGGTGCAGTTTTCCCTGTTGATGGGTGTGCGAAAACTTTTGTATGTTGTCGAGAATTTGTTAAGAAGTTTGATTTTGGTATGGAAAGACGATGTTCCACTTATGATTATTTGTTGGTGCTAACTCATAAAAAACTGATCTTTATCCAACAAGATTTAGCCCTGCAACTTAAATTCTTACTAGAATATTACATGAAGGAAAAACATATATAGATTATAGAAGGAATGCTTCACCAATACAACTTCATCAAAATTTTGCACTTCTCAAGTAAGGTGAAAATTCATTTTGTCACCATTTTTAATTGATAAGAACAATAATGCTTGTCTTAAGATGCAACTTCTGGTTTTGATTGTGTGTCATATTTTTGCATCAACATTTCGAATCACACTCAGTGGACTATCATCAGGATGAGATAAGGTTTTTTTTTCTCCTCTAGCTTTTCTCATCCTGATGATGGATCACTGAGTGTGATTCGAAATGTTGATGCAAGAATATGGCACACAATCAAAACCAAAAGCTGCATCTTAATATTATGAACGATTGTGGAAATCTCTTCATGTTAAATAATGCCTGTGTTACAAATCTCAATCAATGAAAACTAAATGATAACATTAGGTTTTGATTATAGACATTGCTACCATCATACTTAGGATTTGTTTCAGCAAAGAGAGAATGTGTTGGCGACACTTGTTAAGCCCAAGTGTTTATTGGAAGTGATCTTCTACAAGCCAACTGATATTCAAACACTCCACTTGAGTCTCAAGTTTTAACCATGTGATGATACTTCCAACTCAATATCCACAAGCTTCCCATGACCAAACCAAGCGTGATAGTCAAATATATATCACAATGGCAGTTAACATACAATGACGTGAACATCTCTCCATAATGGCAAACTACGTATTGGTTCCTTGCTGTCCCCTTACGTTTTTCTGCTAGCAAATGCTTTAGTGTATCCATGATTCTGCAATCATTGTTAAAACGTCAATACTTACAATGATGTGATAGGGGTATTGTCCCTAATCACAAAAAGAAGGGTGTATGTCCCTAATCACAGAAAGAAGGGTGTATGTCCTTCAAATAGAATCTCAAACAAAAAACTTACCTTGAAAAATTGACATGCTTTCCCTTGTACCAATCTCTTTCTTTCATTCTATTGAAACATCGGTCATAGTTGCAATGATAGAAATCATTACTCTAGCTCGACAATGTCAGCCAAGTCCATTACAAAGTCGTGCAATTATACAAAAGATATTCCTGACAGGAGAATGATAGGTAGGAGGTACGTTGCCAACAAGACAGTGACCAAAATGCTTCACGAAGACCCCGCAGATAGGCTCAAAATATAGTCTTAGGAATATTAAGCCTTATGAAAAGTTTTCATTTTAATATTAAGGCACTTATATTTCCACCCTTATCATCCCTTATGAATTTTTAGCCTGTCGGGATGTAATGTAGAATAAGTATTAGGTTAAAGTTAATCTATGGGAGGGGACATGACATTCCTCCCTTTCTCGAGATTGGTTGCCCTCAAGCAATCATAGAGTTGGATGTTGGAATATGTGTTTGTTTTCCCAAGTTGCACCTTCAATAGGCAAATCCTTCCATAGACCAAGTATTCTCTAATGGATTTGTTTCTCAATTGCCTCTTCCTGACCTCAAACACCGCAGTAGGTACCAATTCTAACTTCCTCTCTTCATCCAAGGGGGGTAATTCACAAGAACTTGTGATATGCTGACCAATAGCCTTCTTGAGGCATGAAACATGGAAAACATTGTGAATCCTGCTGACATCAGGTAATTCTAACTCATAAGCCATCGCCGCACTTCTCCTCAACACCCTATAGGGTCCATAGAATCTAGGCCAAAGTTTCTTTGAGCCTCTCTTCTTCAATGAACTTTTCTTGTAGGGTTGAAGACGTAGGAGTACCATATCTCCAACCTCGAAAGATCTCCCAGTCCTTTGAGGGTCAGTATAATTTTTTTCTGATTTTGCGCTTGCTTTATATTCTCCCTGGGTGTTGTAAGGATATCTTGTTCTTGTAACCAATCCTTTGCCAACAGAGTCCTGCTATATGCCAAGGCCAAATCCACGAAAGACAACAGATTGTCACCATATAGTGCTCTAAAAGGAGACATGCCAATAGATATATGATATGTCGAGTTGTCGCAATACTCGTCCAAGTACAACCATTTGACCCAAGCTCGCTGCTGTCTTGAATAGTAATTGTGGAGATACCTGCCCACCCACTTATTGATTATCTTCGTTTGTCCATCCATTCGAGCATGGTAACTAGTACTAGGGGTTAGTTGTGTCCCATCAAGTCTAAATAGCTCTTGCCAAAATTTTCCTAGAAATTTTCTGTCGTTATCATTGACAATGGTCTTAGGAAGGCCATGCAACTTGAAAACATCTCTAAAAAATAATGTTGCTACCTGAAAGGCTGTCCAATCAGCTACCATGACAAAAAAGTGAGTGTATTTTGTCAACTTGACAACCACAACAAGTATACTATCCTTACCTTTCACCTTTAGAACTCTTGTGATAAGGTAATGGATATATCTCCCATTTGTGCTTAGGAATCGGTAAGGGCTGCAATAAACGAACATGATACAAATGTTCAAACTTGTTCTGCTGACAAGTCAGACACACTCTAACATGCTTGAAAACGTCATCCTTAAGTCCCTTCCAAGAGAACCACCTAATGTGCTTGTAAGTCTTAAAGTACTCGAGATGACCTGCTGTTAAGTGATCATGCACTGTTGCGAAATCAGATCCTTAAATTTGGATTCAGAAATCAAATAAATTCTATTTTCGTAATTGATTACATCACCAATGACCTTGTACCTATTATCTTGAATCTGACCACCTATGACCTCACATGCAAATGTGTTTTTGGAATACTCAACTAAAAGTTGAGATTTCCAATAAGCTGAAATCTCCGTCAAAGCACAAGTGACACTAGTTGGTCTCTTAGAGAGTGCATTAACTAAGTACTATATTATTCTTCCCCTTGACGTATTCAATGTCAAAGTCATTAGCTTGAACCTTGTTGATTCACTTTTGTTGTCTCTTATTCAATTCCTTTTGTGCCAAGAAGAAACACAAACTGTTATGATCTGTTCCTTCCACAAACTATCCACTCACCAAATATTGCCTAAACTTAGCTAGAGCATGCACTTTGGCTAACATCTCCTTATCATAGGTGGAATACCTCTCATGATCCTTCAACTTCCTGCTCTCATAAGCAATAGGATGCCTATCCTGCTTAAGTACCACACTTATTCCTTCACCAGTGGCATCACACTCCAAACAAACGGTCTACGAAATTCCGGTTATGCTAGCATTGGACATGTGCTCATCACCTCTTGAGCTTATTAAATATCACTTCCACATACTTTGACCACCTAAAAGCACCCTTTTTCGTGAGATTAGTAAGTTGCCCTGTAAGCAAAGGAAACCCCTTCTCAAATGTCTTGTAATAAGAACATAATCCAAGGAATCCTCTCAAATCAGAAACATTCTCGGTGGTGGCTGATCTAGTCTATCTTGTAACTTTTCATGATGAACTTTGACCCCATTAGCCCTAATAATATGCCAAATGTAACATCCACTTTTTCCGGGTGTTAAGTAACAACTAACCTATCAAAGAAATACGGTTACTACTTCATTTTCATAGAAAGACAACTATATCAATTACGTTCATGTGAATGAGATTAGCAATTAAAATCAGTTAAACGAAATTTCATAACTAACAATTGAAAACACCATCAATGATTTTATTATGGAATTCAAAACCAAGATCAATCTAGGGATGCTTCTGCAAACATCCAGGTTAGTCCACAAATACCACTTAGGATCAAATGACGATTACCATCCAATACCACTATATCAAAATCAAATGACGATTACCATCAAATACCACTATATCAATGTCAAATGACGATTACCATCAAATACCACTATATCAATTAAGGCATCACATACCGTTGTATCAGTTAGGGCATCACATACCACTATATCAATTAGGGCATCTATTATTATTGGATCATTTAGGGCATCACATATCACCATGTTAATTAGGGTATCAATTACCATTGGATCATATAGGGCATTAGATACCACTGTATCATTTGGGGAATCGGATACCACTGTATCATTTAAGGCATCAGATACCACTATATCATTTAGGACATCAGATATCATCATATCATTTGGAGCGTCAGATACCTCTGTTTCTTTCCTTTTCTTCCTATTGCTAACTGTGGCAATAACATAGGATTAGAAGATATGCTTATAATCATTATTCTTATAAATGAAAGACTGAAACATCAATCCTATAGATATATTCCATATTCAGTTGGAAGGTCAACCGTTCTAAATGGTTACCTATTACAATGATGAGAAAGGTTGCTTTCATTAAAGGGAATAACTGAATTCAATGATATGAATTAATCCATCATATCTTCTACTTGTCTAAATATCATAAAAGTAAAAATACCTGTTACTAATAAATGTTTGAATGCTCAACTTATTTTTATCTGATGCACATCCTGACATCTCGTGGAGAGGGGAAACATTGTTAGGGGCTTAACCTCCCAACCACAGACCTCAAACTTATCCTTACACTTTCTCTAATTAGAAAGACCCTCCTTACCCGGAATAGACATGCAACACCTAGTCAACCATTGAGCAACTTGGTTCTTAATCACACCACTTGACTTGACAACAGAGAATGTATTGGACACGTACGAGCTATCAAATGATTCCTTTTTCAAATAATTTAGAATTGTTATGTCGTGTCTGATTTTTATTTCTTGTTAATGCAGATTTCTATCTCACCTCTTCACCTCTTCCTTGGCTATACAGCCAGGTGAGTCCCAAGTGTTTGAATCTTAGAGCAACCAGCTCTTTCTGTTGATCCTCAACCAATATAGGAATATTATATGTTTCCAACTTATCACATTTCTGTGATCTGAGACATATAACTTTAAGACTTGCAAAATAAATAGCAATTGATTATGACATTCAACGGCATAATAAAGATATGCTATCAGGTCATGGATACTTGGCTTTGACTCATCATAAGAAGTTTTGTCCTAAAGAGGAACTAACCAATGATATTTGAACAAAGATGATTTACAACATATTATGGAACTGTATCTTACTGCTGTGATTTCAGTATGCAGTAGTATCTGAAAATAAAAACATATTACTAACACTGGGATATGGGGGCAACCACATAACTTGGTAAAATCTAGAAATATAATTGAGTCATGGCTGGACGCTATCAATCAGCGCCCTTCACAAAAGAACTCTGGTTGCAAACTTAGTGCGGTTCTAATCACGTGCTTCAGCAAGGAAAATATATATAAAATGGTAAATCGTTGCAAGGAAACATGTAGAGAGTTATTGGGTGTTATATTGTAGAGATATCAGGTGCTGTATTGCAGAGATATTGGGTGATATATTGTAGAGATATTGGGTAGAAAATATGGTGCCCATGGTCTCTCACGGCTTCATAATATAAAGAAGTATTCGAAAACCTTTTTGCTTCCAAGAAGCCATAACTTAAAAGAAAGAACTTGGCTTCTTGAACGCCAATATGCCAAATGTGCTTTATTGGTTACTAGCAAGGATTTGAATAAATATGGAAAAAGATTTGAATGTTATAATCTAAAGATAATTATAATGTATTTATCTACTTGCATGTAGATGCACTTATGAGGTGGCATCATATCATTTATTTTATAAAAATAATATTGTGATGTCACCTTTATTCCTATATGTATGTGCACGTACATAAATATACGTTATAATGATGTGGTGGAAAAGTCAATCAAAACCATTTGAGGTATGCATTATTTTTAATTAAAATAATTAATGTTTTAAATGTTTATTTAATAGCTCATGCTTGTTTAATGTGCGTATCTTGTTATGCAATCACTAGGTCCTCGACTATGGTGATTCACGATTCATACCAATTTGCCCAATGATGGTGATGCTCTTGTGCCCAATTCTTTTTTGACAATGCTTCCACCCTTTTGACGTGCTCCCTACAAGGAAGTTCTCCGCAGTTAAATCATATTATCATGACAAGTTATTAATCATAAATAATCATAACGACTAACCGCCTTTTCAATTCCATGAATTCATGATAAATAATCATCTAACACGTTATCTTCATATGAAATTATAATGACTAATCATCTTACCATTTCATAGGATTATAACAAAGTTAATTGTCAATTGATTTCATGTGAATTCAACAGCTATATGAGCATTTTAAATTGGGTTGAAAATTGGGATGCAACACCCAAGGTATACGATCTTTGTCAAGTCGAACTCGCATTTGGACACTTAGTCGAATAATGAATGCTGCTCCATGATACTCAAAACCTCATCCAAATGATGTAGGTGCTCTTTCCACATCCTATTAAATATCATAATGTCATCAAATAATACCAACACATCCTTACACATCAGCTTATAAAAAATGTGGTTCATACATGCTTGGAATGTAGCAGGTGTGTTGGTGAATTGCAAATGCATCACCAAAAATTTAGTGTCTGTAGTGGCACCTACAAGCTGTTGTATGCACATCCTCCTCACAGATCCAAATCTGATGGTATTTAGAACGAAGATAAAATCTTTGAAAAACAAACAACTCCATGTAATTCATCCCTTAGATGTACTACTAGTAGAGAACTCTCCGAGTTGTGAAAATTGGCCGAGTTTCCTAGCCCGAAGAGTTTTTATGACTTTTACAAGCACTAAAAACTTGCGAAATTTTCAGCAAGAACTCGTTGAGTTCTTGCCCATTTTGTGTTAAAAGCTCGGACGATGGTTTACAACAGTACTTAAAGGTAAAAAATGGCCCAAATTAATTTCATTTCTCATTTCTTCACTCGTATTTTGTTGAGAGATGGAAAATAGTCTTCGAAACACTTGTGTTACAAGCACTTGCAAACTAGTTTCTATAGATTTGAAGCAGATTTGAGGTGGGTTGAAGCTGGCTTTTTGAAGAGGATGACATCAATGATTTGGAGATGCAGGCTATGGAGGAGGGGGTGGATTTGTTTTCATACTAGATGATATTGAGTCAAATTAATAGTCATTGCTAGTCCCAGGAGAAGCTAGAGGCAAAGCTACATCTAGGATTAAGGATGAGCCACAAATAGACTCAGACATACCAAGCAAGGAGCACAACCATGCCCAATGCAGATTTATAAGACTAGACACTTTAGTTCTACCTCTCCCTTAGTTTTTACTAGAGATGGGAAGGGGAAGATGTAACTGGAATGATGTATTTACCCATGAGAATGTGATTTTGTACACACTTTGTGTTTAAATATATCTAGATTAAGCTTGTTTCTTTTGTGTTTTCATTTATTAACTAATTGGATATATCTTCTCATTGAATTTTGTAAAAAAAAAAAAACATTAAATTAACCAATTTTTTAAATTGCCCAGATTTCGTAAAAAAACTAGTCGAGTATTCCTTGAATTTATTTTTTAGGCCTTGGTGAGTTTTTAACTTTGGCGAGTTTACCAACTATGATTCATCCAGTAGCTCATCTATGTGAGGAAAGAGAACTATTTTTGATAGTCCTCTTATATAGAGTCCAGTAATTAATGCAGATTTGTAGAGTTCCATCTTTCTTTTTAACAAACACCATTGATTAAGCAAATGGGCTCGAGCTCAACCTAATGTGTCCCATGGCTAATAACTCTCTAATGGTCCTCTCAATCTCCATATAATGTCTAGGATGGTGATAAGGTATTGTGATGACGGGCTTTGCACCTTCTTCCAACTCTATCACATGCTCAAATCCTCGGTTGAGAGGTATGCCTGGGCACTGAAAGCTCCTTTGGACTTGTCTAGCACTGACTGTATATCAACATGATGCTGCTGTCCCAAATCCAAAGAGGATTTATATGAGACAAAGGTGCTGCCCATTATGTATCATCATGCCCATTATGTATCATCGTGCCTTAATATGGATTCCATCCTATGAGCTAAGACGATCCTAGGGCCTCTGTTAGTTATTGTTCTAAGAGTGACTTGTTGATCTCCTCTCATAAACTCAACTTGCTTCTGGGGATGATCAATAGTGTACTGGCCAAGAGTTTGAAGCAAATATAGGTCCAAAATAGCGTCCATCCCTCCTAATTCAATCACATAAAATTTGCAGTCAATATGCAACTCCCCAATTGAATACTAAGTTGTGGAATCATCTTGGAGAAATTAGGTAAATCTCCACTAACAACATTAACATCAAATTTTGACAGTGCATTCACGTGAAGCTTCCTTTTTGCTTCTATGGAGGCACTATTGCTCCTATGCCCACTAAAAAAATTGTTTGCTGCCGTTTTACCGCTCCCTTAAGGGGGATAAGACTGCCTCTAGGTACACCCTAGAGGGTAGCAATTGTAGGAGGCTGATCCAAACCCTGTCCCTCAATTGTCTCTAGCTAGGGCTGCTTGTGATTGCTTTCCTCATTGCTGTCATCATGTCTATTGTCTTCATTTTTTATCATCAAAAACCACCTCAATATAATAGACTTTACCTTTTTGAAGGCACGTATGATCTGCAGTCCAAGGTTCTTTGCATGTGAAGCACAAGTTCTTCCTTCTCAATTCTAGCTTAGGTGGAGTAGCTTTCTTCTGATTTGACATTTTCAGATTAGTCTTAGAGCCCTTGAAAGGCTTTTTAGGGGTCTGAACTGTTGATGAACAATCCGAATAAAGTGCCTTCTTTATTGCATCTTGAAGAATATTTGGTTTCAACACCTTAGAAAACCCTTCGAATCTTTCACTCAAACCTTTCACAAACATCACCTTCCTATTTTCAAACATGTCAAGAACCATGATGTATATCTATTGAAACTCATCAATGTAAGTGTCTAATGCTCCACTATGCTTAAGTTGGTCTGGTGACCTATAATAGACTTCTATATTCTTCCTATCAAATTGACTCATCAACTTGCTGCTTAACTCCTCATATGAATTAATCATGCTATGATCTTGGGTAAGAAGCCTGTAATGCCACTAATTGCAAGTTGTCCATCCAAGTGCACGGTAGCGTACTTAATTGCCTCAGTTTTAGTCATGGATTTTAATGTGAGGAATGTGTTCAACTTATGTATCCAGGCTCTAGCTGTAGTTTTCTCACCACCATCAAATGTGGGTGAAGTTAAATTTGTTCATGATATGCTTGAAGTCCCTATTTGGGCCTCCAAGCATTCTTTCCTATCTAGCTCTTGCCATCTCCCTTCACTGTGCCACCTCTAACACCTCATGGAAACCCAGCTGCATTTCCTCCTTTGCTGTGATGGATTTGAGGCCTTCTTGGCCCTGTGCTTAACTGATTATCACCTTAGTGAGCTGCTATAAAGCATCGACAACATGGTTTTGTCCTTCTCTGAGGGCTCTCAATCTTTACCTGGCCTCTCTGTCTAATTCCTTTGCCTGATTTGGAGCTATTCCATTATTCGAGTGAACTCCCACAATCTTTGATACTGCCCTTTCCTTTTTGTATTACAGGGAATATCTAAATCCTTCGTGGTTCCCTATTATTACGATGCATTCAAAACATTTCTCCCCTAGGTAGCAGGTTCACTGCTCTAATACCACTATAGTATCCCCTGTTGATGGGTGTGCCGAAACTTGTGTATGATGCCTAGAATTTGATAAGAGGTTCAGTTCTGGTATTGAAAGATGATGTTCGACTTATGATTATCTGTTATTCCTAACTTATAAAAAATTGAACTTAAATTCTTACCAAAATACTAGATGAAGGGGAAACATATATAAATTATAGTAGAAATGTTTCACCAATATAACTTCATCAAAATTCTGCACTTCTAAGGTAAGGTGAAGAATAGTTCAGTCACCATTTTTAATTACTAAGAACAGTAATGCCTGTGTTATGAATCTCAATCAATGAAAAATAAATGATAACATCAATTTTCGATTATATATATTACTACCATCATATTTTGGAGTTGTTTAAAGTTTAAACAAATAGAGAATATGCTGGCAGCACCTGTTGAAGCTAGAGCTTCCACTGAAGATGGTCGTCTATCAAGCCAATGGATATTCAAATACTCCACTTGAGTCTCAGATTTTAACCATCCGATGATAGTTCCAGCTTGATGTTGTTGTCCTACATTTTGTCACCACAAAATGCAGGAAACACTACAAAACTTTTCCAACTTAGTTTCCCATTTCTCCGAGTTAGTTTGTTCTTTAATTGGATAACATTGATCGACCAATCGACTCCAATTCACGTAATGAATTCTTTTTATTGAAGGCTTTCGTCAAGTCTTTTTCGTTTTTTTGTTTTATTAAGCCTATGATTTTTGAAGCCTTCAATGTCCTCTTTTCTCGTTTTTGAGTGTGTGTTTGTTAGTTTTTGGTCTTTTGGTTTTGCTCAAATCATTGTTTTTGATTTTTCTTTGATTCGGTAAATCTTATGGCTTAATCGGATTGGCAATCAAAAGGTATGACCATTTTAGTGCCCAAACGGTGGACTCTCTTGATACAATTGCATAATTTAAAATATCATGTTATATTTTAATGTTAACATTCACTATTTGAAAAATATAACATAAATTCACTTTATGTTATGTTTTTAAGTTATTTTATCATTTAAAAATTTAACTTGTAACTATAGATCACTTTATGTTATATTTTTAATTTGAGTTGCTTTTTAATATTTCACTTCAATGACTATATTAACTATATAGTTTGATTTATTTTTGAGTAACTTTAGAACATATAAGTTAAATATTACTTTTTAAAATAATATTTGCTCATAATGTGTTAATTCTATTAAGCAAATGTTATTTTTGACCCAATTAAGTGATATTTCCTCAAAAATCAATTAAACATGTGCTTAATTGATCACTTAAGTTGTGTAAAACATGTGTCTCAATCCATTTGCATGTAAATATGCAAATGCCTCTAGAGACCACATTTTTGAACTAAAGGCATGTAACTTAAAATAATGCAATGGGCCTTCTAGGGTGAGACTTGCATATTTGAGTCTTTTTAAAATATGCAATCACCCTTGGAGAGTGCAATTTGCACTAAAAGGCTTATTAAAACAAGTTTTTAAAATATGCATTGCCCATCCTAGAATGTGTTTGGCATGTAGAGGACAAGTGCATGCTTTTTAAAATATGCCGATGCACTCCTAGAATGCGTTTTGCGTGAGGATCACCAATGCATGTTTTTAAATATGCAAACTCCATCCTAGAGTGCGTTTTGCATTTCTTTTCATGCATTTGCAAATATAGAACCCGAATTTGAAGATTCAAGGGCAAAAAATTTCATGTTTTTCCTCTCCAAGAATACGTTTTCCATGAAAAACGTCTAGATCTGCCCATTTAATGGGCTTAAAATCTCCAAGATCAAGGTCTTTTTTGCATTTGAATGCATTCCCATGCATTAAATGTTGAATCTCCATGCAATAAATGTCATTTTTCATTCCATTTGAGGGCACATTTTGGTAAAAAGCGCTCAGATTTGGGCATTTTGGGATCGCGCTTTTGCATATATAGAAGCCATTTTGTGGTATTGATGCATTCCATTGCTATTGGAAGTCATATTTTTGAAACCCAATGCCAAAACCGATCCATGTAATAACAGATTGAGACCACGTTTTTGGTCAAAAAAGTACCAAATATTTGATTTCTTGCAAAAAAATCTTGCATATTGAGATTTGAGGGCACGTTTTTGGTTTCTCCATCCATAAGCACCTCATCTTTTGTTTATTTCAGATTAATCATTGCAAGATTGAAAGAGTCAAAATAAGTTGTTTGTGGATTCAAATTTGGAGGAGAATTTATCTTCAAACCTATTGATCCTCCATATTTGACTCATTGATCTCCAAGTAAGTAGACAAATTCAACTTTGCTTGTTATTTCATGCTTATCTTGGTATTTGTTGCATATTTTAGGTTGATGTTGCACACTTGTTCAAAGATATGCCATGAAAAGTGCATTTTGCCTTGAAATATGATGAGAACTTCCATTTTCACATATTTGGATTTTCCCCAGACTCTAATTTCGAATTTGCACTTGAAAGCAACTTGCTTGTTGACATGTTTGAGTCTAAAATCAAAGGTGTGTGTTTGTTTTGTGTTTGTTTTCGTTGTTTGTTTGCTTGCTTTCTCATTTTTCTTCTTTTGGAAGAAGTTGCCAGTTTTTTCCCAAGGACTTAAATGCGTTTCACTTCACTCCACCTTCCACTTTTTCATGCAAGTGCATCATTTCATTTCTCATCCATCATTACATGCTATAGCACTTTGCATCTCATTCTCCACATGCGATTACAAGTAATCTCACCCTTCATCGACAATTACATGTAATCACATTCTTCATTCACACTTACACGCATTTCCATCCTCCGAACCTAATTGCATGATTACATCAAGTCATGATTAAATGTAAATCATTTTACATGTAAATATATCTGGCCAACCCATTTTGGTAGAAGGTCACTCTTTAAATACCAAAGTCATACATCCATATGCATACCAACTTGCATTCTTGACAATACTCACAAAATCCCATCTTTGCCTACATGCAATTCACCCTTGAGAGTCCGATTTTGGCCTCTTTCGCCCAAATACATATGCTTTCCGATTCATTTCTAGCCATCATATGCGTTTCATAAGTATCTAATCCATACTTTGAACACTCATCCCTCATGGATTTGTTATCGAACAATATTAACATATATATATATATATATATATTATATAGGTAGATATATTAGAGTTTGTCTAATTAAGAATTAACCAATAACCATAGAATGATTATGACTAGGTCACTTCAATCTGATTGAAGCTACAACATTAATACTCCCTCTCAATTAGGTAGGATTGTTATAGAACACATTATGCTCTCTTGGAATGGCATATTCAAGGACATCAATATATATCGATCAACTTGGATGTTATCTTTCGATATCATCTGAAGTATGATTCAATAAGAAATATCAATCATACTTATATTCTCTTGCTATGTGCATTGGCATCATGATCATGATGACTACCAAGAGAATATGTTATATTCTAGAAGGATATGAGTTATCTGATTTCCGACACACTTCGGGACAACAACTGAATGTAGTCTATAGATGAAAAGCAATCAAAACATTAGGATCTCCATCATGATAAGTATCATGATCTCCGACACTCTCATAATCAATTTTAACATTATATATGATAAGACTTCAATATTTCTCATGTACCAAAAAGGGGACATTAAAACAAGCTACATTACTATCAAAGCCAATAGCGAAAGTAGCAGGAATAAAAGAGAGGAATATCTTCACCATTCAGCTATAGGAGAGGAAAATAAATGGAAGAGCTATTTATAGGAGTAAGAGCTGTATAAAAATTTAAAGCCCAAGACAATAGAAGACAGCAGAAATGCAAATAGGATATTGTACTGCCATGAAGATGAAATATTTCATCTACATGTATTCCTGAGATAGTATCATATGTGTGCATGGTGACAGAATATTGGGCTAACCGTGAATATTTCAGATCCTGTTAACTTTGGTTACAATTCATATTCCTTGTTAGTTTTGTCAGTAAGAGAACTGACTGTAATGCAAAATGAATGAGTAGGCCACATTGGAGGGAAATAAAAGAAATGCATGGAAATATAAAGGGTATTTGCGCTTTCATTTACCCTTTATTAAGTCAGTCAGCCATGGAAATGATTTGCAACAATCAAGAGATACTGCAAGTAAAATGCTATGGAAAAGATACTACAGGCAGGATGTTCACATATTGCACTGTATCTGGAAGTATGAATGGGAACTATGTACAACTTATATTTGCAGAAAGAGGAGTAACATTTAGGCACCAAAGGTAAAAAGCAAGTATGTGAAAAAAGTAGAGTGCCCATGGAGAAGAAATTATTTATAGAAAACTGCAATTCCTCAGTCTGAATACTTCTTGATATGCTTTAAGAATATCTAAATGAAGAAAAGAGTTTCGACTAAAAGTTGCTGCTGGTTAATAGTGGAAATTGGCACTACGTCTGTGCTAGGAGGAGAACACAAATGGATTTTAAACCAACAACAAAATGCCAAAACAGCCAGCTAGCTGTTACTGAAAAAAAAATCCATGTGAAGAATGTTCCTGTGAAATATCCACCTTCAGAATGACTGAAAAGGAGAGATCATGCTGTTATGACATAAAACTGTGATACCCACAAGGGTTTTTGTGAAAAGAAAGCAAAATAACAGCAACCCAAACTACTCAAGAGTGGAGTCAAGTTAACACGAGATCCTCATGTTTCCCAGCAAAGATAACAGCTGGTTCAAGCGATTACAAAGGATAAGTACATTTTCAATATAACCTCATGAGTGATGGCCTCCAAAGGGAGAGATCTCTAGAAAATAGAGGCCATAGTCAAATCTTTCAAATCCAGAAATTAATAAGGAAGAAGTCGCTTCCAAAACAATTTGCAACAGCAAAGACTATGTATTTGCTAATATGCTTATTGTTTGTACCAGAAGTAAGAAAAGATAGAGGATTTGCTTCAGGAAACTTCTAGAAAATACAAAATATTCATATTTGCAAAGGAGATGAAAAGTCTTCATTGTAACTTGTAACAGAAAACCTCAAGTTTATCAACTGAAACAACTTACGGCTTCAATAGTGGCTTCTGCGTTAAGGGATAAAATGCCCAGATTCAACCCAATACATCGACATATTCCTCAACAAAACTTCAATGTGCCATATAAAATGCAGAAAATCAGGCACAAGGAATCTCAAAAATGACTACAACCACTTCAGTTTAGATCTCCAAATCTCCTTCAAAGGGATAAGACTTCAAAATGAGGCCATACTTGTAGCAAAAGCAAAGCCACAACAACTCCAGAAAGTTCCAGTCATATCATTGACCAAACAAACACCCAGCCACAATAAGAACAAAGAAGCAGCAATGTGCCATGATAAAATACAAGAGGGAAACCTCTATATCTCTCTACCATAGCAGCCAAAGTTATAGCAAATGAGGCCACGATTTTCCTCAACAGTCCCAGTAGCAGGAACAACCCAGGAAAACAATTCCATAAATTCATGAATAATAGCAAAGTGAAGACATCAACCAACAAATATGTAGTCACGACAGTAGGGCAAACTCCAAGCTGAGACGGTTTTGGCTTCATACAAAGGGAAATGCAGAAAATCTCCATGAAAGTGGCTAGGGTTTCTAAACCATTGATCGCTTTTGTTTTTTCCTTTGTCTAAACTACCAAACTGCCGAATGAGAAAATGACTGTGATTTACATTTTATGAGTTCCTCAATGAAATTGTAATTTCATGTTGGGTCTGCACCTTGTTGTGAAGGAAATATCATGCTTGTTGAGTCTGTACTAATGTATGACTTTATTTTTAAGTCTATATTATTATTTTAATTAATTAGTTATTATTATTTGTGTTGTATCTCTTCTTAATTTTTAATTATTATTATTATTATAGTTGATATTTAATAAATCAACTATATAATAGTAAATATTAAAGTGCAACAAAATAATAGCTAAAGAGGGAGTTTGATTTTGAGAGTCATAGTCATTTTGGTTGACTAAGCATTAAAGGGAGACATGGCATTTGATTGCCTAAGTTGGTGGAATTGGAGTTCAGTTCGAGTTTGCATGTTGAGTTATCCTCATATGATTTGGCAGTGCTAGCTTTTTGGAGTTGCCATGTGTTCTAGATATCATTTTTAGACTCAAGTCATAACTGATGGCTTTAGAGAAATTTTTGGTGAGATTTCTAGAGATTTTCGAGTTGTCATTGAGTGTTCATCATGGATATATGGTAGGAGTATAGTTTGGAGAACATGTGACATCATTCCTGAGATTCTAGAGTCATTTTTGGAGAGATATTTTTTGATATCCGACCTTCAGTCCCTATTTTTGAGGGGAAACAGTTGAGTCTTGATGTTATATACTTCTCTTACATTTAGAGAAGGGGTTCAGCTTTTTGGAAGGAGGGCTTTTGTCATTTTCAGGCTTTGTGTTTATCATCCTACTGTATCAGATTTGTAGCATGTATTTTCACAGACTGTGACAGTTTATACAACTTATTTGGATCTATTTCTGGAGTTTTACTTGTATGCCTTGATAGTGATTGATGTCATTTTCTTGTGTTTCTTATTAGAAGCCTTAAAATCATGTCTCATTCTGCATCTCTTATATTTTGAAGTCTTTTGCATAGGTCAGGGGTTGTATCAAGTCTTTGAAGATATTAATCGTGATTAATTCCTTTTAATATTTTTAGTTTCTGATTTTCCTTTGAAATATTTTTGTGGGAACTATGTAATCAGGAATTGTATCTAATTAGAATGCTGCATGTTGTCAGATTGTTTTTGGAAAGATATTTGTTACAGTCATATAAATTGGTGTATCACCTTACGTTTTTGCATTTTAAAGCTTTTCATTATAAGTTCTTTCTTCATCCCTTTTATATCCAAGTTTTACAGTTTTCTTTAGATAGGTGAAATCATCATAGTCAATCATATAGGAACTGGCCTGGAACTCGGAGGTTTAGTTAGGTTATAAGTTACCCACAACCTTTGATTGATCCCATGTTGCTCCAAACTTGTCAAAGTATCAATAGTTTGGCATTAGGGTGCAAATTTTGGAGTTAACAGTACTAATAGTGAAGCTGGGCAGCCACTGATAATTGGAGTATGTAGAAAGATAAAATCACCAATCAATAAGTAGGCAGCTGCCATATCATAAGAACTTGGTGATAAATCTGTAGGTAAGCTGTAAAAGCCCTCAGGGTACACTAAGGACAACTCTGAATTATCTGCTTCACTATAAGTATCGTCATTAAAATCAATATCTCCATCAATGAAATGATTCCCTCCACACATATTTTTGGAAATAAAGTCACAAGATTAATCTTCCACCTCATGATATGGTGAGATCATGTTACTGCTGCTGTAAAAATCAGAACTTTATGTATTTGACTTTTGCTGGTCCTTATGGGCTTCATTAGCAAATTGTGCCTCATATAGATACAATGAAGTGGGCATACTAAGTTCATCTTCATTCTCACCAAAGGTATTGCTCCCTTCTACAATGTGTATGATATCCTTCGTTCTATGATCATGTCCATCATCCATGCGAGTGGCTATTATAGAATTCTGATTTTCAACTTGATTTAAGCCTAAGGAGTACTGTGTCATGCTTAGCTGAAGATAGAGTTCATCTGCTTCCCTTTCCTTGTCTTCACCAAACTTGATAGCAAGTTCCCCATCCACTAAGAGTTGTAAGTAATCTGATTTTATTGCTTCAAATGCTTCTTTGATTGTTTGTAGGTGCATACTAGTGACTCTAGATGAGAAACTATGTTACCTTTCATCACTTTGAATTTTCCACACAAGCTGTTCAATGAATTTGTGAGTCATCTACCCTTATCAGCACTTGTACTATCTTTTCTTTCATAACTAGTAATCTGTCCATCAAATCTTGTAACGATAGAGGCTTGTGTTCAAATTCACCCAGGGAGTAAGGGCTATCATGTGACACATTTTTTGATTTATCCTCATCTGCTGCAGCAATATAACCATCATACTTAATTGTTTCTACAGCTGATGTCAAGCACTCACCTTGAGGTAATAATGTAATAGCATCATGCCCATCTATGGATTCATCAAAGGAGTTTTCCTGTTCGCTGGTTTTGTCAATAACAATCGGCACTCCATCAATTAAGAGCTGAGGATACCTCTTGTTAGTAGCAATGGGTTCTTCCATAATTTTATTCTCAGCTGGTTGGAAGTCAATCTCTAATTTGTTTTCAGATGTATTTGTTTCAACGTGTACCTCATGAGTCAAGATTCCACTTATATATGTGTCTTTGTCCTTATCAATTTGGGGCTGCACTAGTTCTTTATCCTGCTGTTCCTTGTGCTTCTTAATTTTTAACTCACATTGTTTGAGCACCCTATTGACCAATTTATAAGCACTTTGTGAAGCCTTTTGTTCTCTATTTGAAATTGCTAACAACATTTGTAGAAGTGGCTGGAAATGAGTATCACTCTCGTTAATTGTCATAGTCATAATGTTTTCCATGGTTGCAATAACATCTTGATCTGTTCTTCCTTGATCGTGTCAGAAAAATATTGAAACATGGTGTGTATTAAGTCATCCAGTTTCATGTCAAGAATAAGATTACACAATCTGATTTCTGCAAATGTTTTTAGTATGACAACCTTTCTTGAGAAATGACGACTTTTGATGCCCCCAAGATTCTGAAAACTATCAACAACTAGCTGAAGTACCTTATTCATTATGTCTTCTTCACAAGGTTCTTGAGGTGTTAGGATTCTAGTGACCTCCATCAAACAAGAAATAACTAGCAGTCTTATCTCGCCACCTGAATGCTGCAGCCACTTGAATTGTTTCAACTCTATCACTGTAGGCACAAGAGCAGTCTGCAATAAATCTGGTGGTGATTGCTTAGCAATCGTCAAACATCCTTCTAGTTGAATTAGGGTGATGAGATCCTTTTCCCTTGTTTGTGAAACCAACCCCAACTTGGTACCTACCTCATAAAGCACTTTGACCAACTATGTTATGTCCATGTATGCCATTTTCTGAAATTGTGAATCTAATGCCATTAAAAAGTGCACTTTTGATTAATGTTTTTACTTATAGAAAATTAGCCAAACAATTTAAATATATGATGACTGGATATTATGATTTAAACATAATCACTAAGAGTGATTGCAATGGCTTACCATCCAAATTCATATCATAATATTAATTGATTAAACAACTGTGAAAACAATGTGGCGCTCACAATTATGCAATCAGTTTGGAAGTGAAAAGTGCAGTATACAGAAAATTGTAAGTTCTTCATTCCCTCATTACAACCGAATGGTCAATCATTTTCTAAACAAACCTAGAACTAATGTTTGATAGCTCCACAACCTCATGATATGATAGTCCAAAGACATGTTTTATAAGTCATCTTAAAATTTTGAATATTACAGACAACTCTGTTTTAAGAGAGGATTCTGTAGATATGACAGACGACTGAATGTAATGCTCCATATAGTGCTGCTGAAAATACACAGTCCAAAACATGTGCTGCTTACTCGACAATTACTCAGAGTGGATTTACAGCACCCGACTGACTCTATTGTTTGAGGATGCACCACAATTCTGTCTGAAAGTATTATTAAGGGTCCATGCTAAATACAGTCTCTGACAACTGTGTCTCATAAAGAGCATCAAGATGGTAGGTCTACAAGTCTGCCTCCCAGAAAAAAACACTATTCTCTGCCATTACAAACCTTAACCCATTTGCCCATACACCTTTGTCATTTTCCCCTCCATTAAATAGAATAATAATATTGCCTCATTTATAACTCCTCCCATATGCCCCTAGATTTGTCTGATTCTAAACTATTCCAACTTCGCTTTTTATTTTGGTCTATATAGCCACTTGTAATCGGAATAGCTCAACAAGAGAAATCCACGTTGGAATGTTACCGTGGTAGCTTGCTAAAACAAAGCGACAATTGTGACTCTGCCTTTATCATATTTCTTGTAGTATTTAGTTTCACGGTCATTCACGGCATTGGAACAATTGAAATCTTTGCTTAATGACGTTAAATTCTAAACAAAGTCTAATGCCTGGATTCTGACAGACCAAGTTATTTCCTCTTAATACTTGTCTTGACAAGTATTTAATAGATACTTCAAACATTTTTTCTTGTGCTTTGGGAAAATTGTAGCATGAGATATTCTCTTCTCTATTGTAGACTGTCTTCTAAGTTCTTTAGAGAACATTGAACCTTCGCATAACTCTTCTATTCTTGTCGGCCCTAACCAGGAAAGACATGCTCTTGCTCAGGTAACACATGTTGCTCTGTGTCCGAAGATGTTGTTTTGACACTTAAGCATTCCACAGATAGCAAACTTTCATCGAATGTTTCTATCTAAACCAGGTAATAAATAAATTATAATCTACCGCTCAACATACACTAACAACAGCCTCCACAAATGAGACGGGTCCACCACACACATTATTCTGCTCCTCTGAGTAGTGATGACAAAGCCACATATAAGTACCAATCCTTGTTTTTCTGCCACGGTTTTGATTGCCAAATATATTTGTAGACATTGTAACATGAAATGAAGTGATGACCAATATTTCTGCTTAACAAATATTAATCTTTGTCGATTGTAAATCGTTAGATGGTAGCATTAAGCATTACCATTTAGCTCCATTGCGAAGAACAAATGTGAGGGGTGTGATTATTTAATTAAGGTTTTAGCTCCCAATAATATCCTTGGGATCCATGGTGATAAAATAAAAAAATTCAAACTCGATTATAGTTGCCACTATAACCTCCAAATACTTTCCTCCTTGCCAAGGCGATTAATATATCCCCTCCAAAATGTTTATATTATTTGACGGGCCCCGCATAAATATTGTGTCATTGTTTCCCTGCAAACTATAGTGTTGTGAAGACAAATAAATACTGTTTTAGACAATGATGGAACACTAGGCCAAAACTTAGGTTTGCTACACAATGTAATAAAGCCCAACTTATGCTTAGATCATTCGTGTCACTGTCCACAACAATCTATTGATGCTAAAAGGCTTTCCAATCCTCTTGCGGCAATAAAACAAACCAGGTTTTCGACAACTTTGAGTATTTTGGACTAAGATTAGAGTCATTCCGAACGAATAATGTATCTCGCAAAATTTGTTTGTAATAGCGATAAAACACAACCCAGTATCGTTATTGTTCTGGTTATACCCAACAAGATGGCAAGTTCGATGATTTGATAGCACTCTAATATCCCAAATAGATAGTTTTCCACAATTTTCTCTCACAAAATTTTTCAGACAACATACAAATATTTCATGCAACAAAAACCAGCAAATGACCAGAAGAATACTCATGCAAAATATCTGAGTTTGTTATTACATTATAAATCAGTAGATACTCAATTAAGATTATCAGTTTAATAAGATTCCAGATCCGTTTGATGGAACTCTATATTTGGCAAATTTAGAGTCCCAAAAACCATGCCAAAGGGAGAATCTTCATGTGTGACTCTGTAAATTCTCGTTTTCAAACATGTTCCCACCATTCGAATTTCTAGAAGCCAATTTGATGTGTGCAGTTGGCAGTAATTGTCAGATCTTACCCACTACTTATATTCAAACAATATGCTTCAAAACACTAAAAGGTCATGATCAGAAGAATATGGAAAAGGAAGTTGTTTCATATAGGCATGCATTTCAGCCACTATCCAGAGTGGCTTGATATCAAACATGTCTTGATGGACTTTCAGATTAATGCCCGGCCTTATTAATTTTGAAATATGAAGGATGTTATATGCATAATGGAAACTGGTCTAGAAATCACTCAATATCTCCCAAATTAATCTAGAATTCGTTTCAATGCATATGTAAATAACGCTGTGCTTGGTCAAGGATTACCCATTTTTCTCTGCAACATTTTGGTTCCAAGATGACAAAACAAATGGCGCAAATGCTATATCAGGATATAACGACAAGATGAAATTGGCCTCTGATTCATATTGAACGGCTGTGGTATGAATGAACTATGTCATCAGAAATAATTAAGTCCTATATACCACAGATTCATGAGATCGATTTTTCAAACATACAAAAGAGTGATTGATCTCATAGTCTTGTGTGGAATTACCACCCGTCTTACAACTGATTTAGGATTAAAATGCAGAGGAATGACCCTGTCATAAACTGTATCTTCTATTGATTTATCGTTCAGTATTTACAGGCATTGAAGTATGAAAGTGACAGTATGAACTATGAGCAGTAAAAGAGTGATATGCATCCCTGAATTAACAATGAAGATATAACAAGTGCTGAAAATAATATGCGATGATGGAGAATGATTAAAGTAGTGATCTCAGTGTGGCATACTGGAATGATACAGGTGCAGTACTGCTTTTACATAAGGCTATAGTACTGTTGACGTACGTTGAAGGTGCATATGATTAATTAGAGACAACAAAGAAAAGTATCCAATATAAATGGTTAATAATATCCATTGCAAGCACTGCAACGATAATCCAGTCAGCATATAGATGGAAGCCACGCAAGTCACATATAACATTGCTGCGATATGTGATATGGAAATATGAACAATAGAAATCCTAAGAAAATATTAAACTCTAGTGCCATCGTCTTGGAGATTACAAGGTAGGAAGAAAGTGCGATGACCATCACACATGGCATGTAAATGCAATAGAGACAAGAATGGGGACAAATCAATAAATGCATTTAGTTTAAAGTCAACTTCCAAAATGATGAACGATGATTATGATTTTGAGCCGTCGAGATGGGCAAGTTAGAAAGAATGGAGAGGAAAAATGGATAGACTGGAATTAGGTGGATGGCTAAGGGGAACAAAGATTGCTCTTTGCGATGATAACTTATGGCCTATGCTTACGAAACTAAAGGGATCCATTGGAAGTACCCAGAAAACTAAAGTGTTTTAGAGTAGCATCGGTTCTATAGCCACAGGTATTGGGAAAAAAACATCGTCAGGTATATGAATATTAATTGATGACTGTATAGTTCTTCGATCCAAGGAAGATGCAAGAGATTTATCTGTAAATTTTATCAACTCTACAACGCGATAATGTATTAAAGAATTTATGCCTACTCTAGAGATCACCCGCAAATTTAAGGAAAATCTTCCATATATTGAAAGGATTTAGGTGAGGTTCATTTAGCAATATTTGAAAATAACTACAAATTAATTATCATTTAAGAAAAGGGGTGTTTTTTTGTAAAGAGAGATACTTTGTTTCTATCACAAAGTAATAAGTCAGAGAGGAATAAAAAAGCATGAGAAGTGTATGAGGAAAAAAAAGAGAAATAATGAGGAGTAAAATGTTTGTGCAGGTTTGATATATTGAATATTGTAATAAATTAAAGATCATTTGTACTTATTCTCAAAATCAATGCAAGAGCCCCGTTTTGCTTATTCATCTTGAAAATTGAAGTTCAGGATATTCTCTCAGATGTATCCTCTCTGATTATTAATTTTAAAATTAGTTGTTGCTAAAATTGAAAAATTGATTCCAATACAAGTCTTCGGTTATTAGAACTTGCATACAAAATGTTGTCAATGTAAGTTTTGTCTAGTTGGTTTTTCCAAAGAATTTGAATTCAATTGGACTTAGGTTTGTGTTGCTAATTAAAGCTTCAGTTTATAAAGTAGTGGATGGTGTACATACTATCATCTCAAGGTTGCGAGTATCTGAAGAAGTTTGACTCTATTTTCCCAAGGTAGAATAAGGGTTTGGTCTATATTTTATGTTGATAAAAAAGGTTAACGTCTGAACTCTTGAAGTTCAATATTCCATCATATCCATAGTTCATAAGCACTGTTCCTTCTGTTTAATAACATTCATTTCACAAACAAAAATTAAAGCATCCATTTAATTTTAATTTTAATCAAATTTAAATATTTTGCTAGCTTGAAGAATTAATAAAGTTTTAATTTGCAATAGAAAAACCTTTGAACCAAGCAATTAGGTTTAAGGTGAAGGTATACCCGTCTAGGTGTAGCAAAGCCTGAAGTGTAGGGGAATTGAAGTCATTCCCATTTGTTGGCCAGAACTGATTGGGCAATCCTATCAGAGAATTAGCAAAGCTCTTGGATTTCTAAACGACGGTTTTGGGAACCAACACCATTATTGTATTATAGATCAGCAATCCAACAAGACAGGCATAACATCCAATCTTAGAAACAATATTATAGTCAGATTGGAGAGGAACTAAAAGATGCACTTGTAATCCCAGATGTGAATTCTGATGGGAGTCCATCACAGATGATGAATTGGGGTTATGTCCAATCTACCCAAGAAGAACATAAGGCTTTGCATACTCGGATCGTGAATAGAGGCTGAAGCTTCCTTACATTCTCCAAAATGAAACTAGAAAATCAATCTCAAAACCAAACATGCCGAAAATGAACTCATCCTTCTATGCTCAAAACAGCAACTCTTCAGTTTTCTTCTTCTGTCTTCTTCTGTCCTTTCGTCTTTTTCCTTCTTTGTCACTTTTTAACTCTATTTGTGATATTAATTTGACCCATTTATTTATTTGCTTCATATTCTCATAAGTCAAATTTAACATTTTATGAGTTTAACTTTAGAATTCCTAATGTCCCAAAAAGGGGACATTACACTAATTTTCAGAAAATGTTTAAATACCTCATAATGTGCAACAAAGAAAATACTGAGTTGAAATTCCATACACTGTAAATAGTATTGATGACCATGAGACTTAATTGTATATCTCAGCTTCAAAAGTTGTTTCAAGCAGATTCTGGGATGCAGACAGAGTTGCATCAAATTGTAGTGTAAAACTAAAAACATAAAAAATAGAATTTAGCAACTTTGCAAGAACATAATAATTTGAAACAAAAATGTCGTAAAAAATATTGAAAAGTTGGAATGTCTTGAAGCATTGAATCTCCTTGCCCTGCTGTATAGATTTCTTTGACCCCCTTGATCTTTGAGCCAATTTTCTGCAATATTAAATTGAGTGGATTCTACAGAGTTTCTGAAAAATACACCTGTATGTACCCCCCATCATTGAACATGCTGCCCTGCAATTTTTTGTTGTCTGTTGTAACATGACAACATTTTCTGGGCCATTTTGTTTAATGGCTTAGATAAGGATATCGGAAATGAAAGTTGTATACTTCACTTCATCTTGTAGAATAAAATGCATTGGAAAACATCATCCCTTTAGGGAACAATGCAATAACATTAGTTAGTGGTTGATTTTTGAGGTCCTTCCATCCATCAAAAGTGACAGTTCTTTTGTTTCAGGCAATGTATCATTCATTGCCATCAATGATATCTTTTTTACAGCTTTTTTCTTGGCCAATAATGTGGTGTACACTTTTTCATACCCATGACTAATGCAATCATTTAGTGCATTGGTAATTACTATCATCACATCCTACCCATATGGTGATCTAACATGTTTGAAAGAAAGCTCATCTCTATAAATGCAATGAGTAATGGTCTCAACTCTCAGTTGCAACCTCCTTTGCGTGACCCTAGAAGGCTTTTTCCCATGGTCATTTGGGAAAGAAAGGGGTTATTTCTTGAGAAGATGATGTTGGTAATAAAGGATGTGGGCTATTTGAGTGTGTAAAGGCACTAGGATGTTTTTTCAATCCTTTTTAGAAGTTAGAGAATGTGTTCTTTCCTTTGCTTTGCTACCTTTGATGTCGACATACTTTTGTTGTTTAACATATCCCACTATCAGTTGTTTTTGGAACACCTTTTTTGTATAGCAAAAAAGGCTTTTTCCCATGGTCATTTGGGAAAGAAAGGGGGTATTTCTTGAGAAGATGATGTTGGTAATAAAGGATGTGGGCTATTTGAGTGTGTAAAGCCACTAGGATTTTTTTTCAATCCTTTTTAGAAGTTAGAGAATGTGTTCTTTCCTTTGCTTTGCTACCTTTCATGTCGACATACTTTTGTTGTTTAACATATCCCACTATCATTATTCCTAAGTTGGAAATAGCAAGCAGATTAGCTTTCACTTAACTATATAAGCACATATATTTCTCCCCACATTAGCTACAATGCCAATGCATATTTTAAACAAGCTTGTTGCAAGTGGGGCAACTATTGAGCTTACTAACCATTTTTGTATGAATACACCAAAAAAAAAATACCAATACAACTTCACATCTTAAAAAACGATTAGCATTATAACCTCTATATTATGAATAAAAGGTTTTAACAAAATTCAAAGCATTTAAAAAACAACTTGAGATAAACTAATAAATATTGATTTTTTTTCTCAAAACATGGAAACAACTGCAAGATTCTTTACCATTTGATGGATAAATCTTTCTTGTGCAGCTGTTTCTCTCTTATTGGTATAGCTCTCTCACTCCCATAGCCTTCAGCTTAAAAGAAAAATGTATCAAGCTTAAAATATCAACTTTGGCAACTTGGAAGAAAAAATATTTTGTCGTTTGTGTTTGAGAAAGAAAGGAAAACATGATATAAGCCCTCAATTTAGGGCAAAATTAGGAATAGACAGACTTATTGTTTTAATTTTGAACGTTTTTATAAAATGCCTTCTTTTGTTTTTGTTTTTGGGTCCATTTGGTTGTAGGTCCACAATTTACTTAGGTACAACTTAGATTCACCCGATATCCAGCTAAAAGTGTGGGCAGGATGAAATTAATAATTTTGTTATGTCTGAGACATTTATATCAGGTGAATTTAAGGGCTAAACTTTTTGTTGATGCATATTTTTTCTTTTATATATTTAACATTATATGTAAGCAATAAATGGTATTTTAGCTTTGGAGGCATTATTCCTATGGTGAGATATATTCAAAATATTAATAAATTTGATATTCAATTATTTATTTCTTTGCAGATAACTAGTGGTGGAAAGCCAACTAGGAAACACAGTGTTAACCCATGGGCTAGTATATTGATCACTAATCTCTTGAAGAAACTTCATAAGAGCTTTTCAAGGTTCAAGGTGAATTGTTTTTTCCTTTATTAAATGCTAATAATTTTTTTTTAATGTCTTGTATAATTTAATCTTAGTAAGGACATTGTATTTGTCAGTAATTATTTATTAATTATGGCTAGACAGGGATACAATATAAGCAACAAACAGTATAGTGGAAAAACTTGCTTGGTTTCTCTAAGAAATGCAGCACGAAACAAGTTGCTTGATTTAGGTAACAATCTCTCTACATGTTTAATCCTAATGCTAAGTAGTTATTTCCTTTAATTGAATTATATTTTTTGTGACATGACTTGTTAATATGCATATTCGTAAATAATTAAAAACATTTCTATTTTTTGAAAAATGTAATTCTTGATTTAGGATTATTAGTAAATACAATTTTTTTTACTGGTGGTTCATTGAATGTACTTCTAGCACTTACCTTGTTCTTACTCTTTGTGAGCATGTAGAAAAATACAAAATGTTTTTATCATGCAAAATGGTGCATTATGCTTGCAAATCTATTTTAGTTATAATGAATGTCGTTATTTATTGCTATGGAGATTATTAAGATTAATTATTATTACTTGCTTTAGGTCAAGACAGATATGCCATTGCTACAGGAAAGTTTTTATTTTTTTTGAAGATTAACTAGTGAATGATTCTAGTGGGGTACCTAACTAGTAAGAGCATACAAACAGAAATACAATATATAAGAGTAGATGATGTTTGTTTTCAAAAAGGTGAGTAGAGGCTCATCAATAGATTGAGTATGGTTAAAGGCTTCTATGAGAGCGGGTAATCTCTCTCACTCTTTGAGTTCAACTTAAGCTCCAGATGCTGTTCCTAGTATTATGCCTTAATAGGCATTGAAATTAAACAAAACAAACAACTAAAAAATAAAAAACAATATATGTGCCCAAATTGCTCACTTCATCCCTATGACTATCCTGAGATCAAGGGTAACTAGTTTCATTATCTCTATATAGTTGATAATGCTTTGCTCATTCAAACACCCATATTAGCTTCATTATAATCCATTAAGATGTTTTCATTGATCACCTCTTCCAAAACAACAAAGTGTAGGAATGCATATTCATGTTATTTGTTGATACATCGTCTTCTTTCAGTAGTATTTAATAATTCACCATAAATAGTTTGCAAAACCTAATCTGAGCATAATCCTTTCTAATAGCTCATAGGTGGTGATGATTTAATTGGAAGATTTATTAGTCCTTTCCTATTGTGGATCACTGGCTATTCTACTGGGTAACTTAGGAAAGAAATTTGGTAGGGCATAGCATCTCTAATACCAAATTTACATTTAAATGTGCTGGTGGGTATTTTGCAACCGATAGTTTTAAGGATCAATTGCAAAAAAGTGGTTCCAACCACGATGTGTAGACTTAGTTTCTCCTAATTATAAGGAAAGGTCCCCCTTCTTATCGCTACTAGAATCAACAAAATACTTGGCTATTTCTATTTTCACTAAGCTAAATTGGGCGGGAGATTCATCTCATTCTCTTATTTCAGAATATATGTTAGCATTACAATACAATCTTTACTCAATGGTGTATTTCAATTACAAGGTATAGGTTGGCAGAATTCTCTTGATAAACAAAAGATTAGATGTAAGAATAATCTTCAGCTCACCAATGACTTTTAATAACTTAGGAGTCAATAAAAGTTCAAAGTCTTTTAGCGAGGTTACGAGAACAAGAATGAAACACATGTGCAGCTCAAAGTCTTCAGCATGTATTTCACCTTGCATGCACAAAAGAAGAAAATAGAGCAGCACAAAATCTACAAGCTATTTCCTTGCTTGAGCACTCTATTATGCTAATCTCAGACTTGATAAGCAATTCAAAGTTTGAAAAACCAAATCTGAAACTAAATTATGACTTTGAATGCAATATGCAACTCAAAGTCTGGACAATTGAGTTCAAATCCCTCTTGAACAAAAAACATAAAAGTCATAATCAACTCAAGAAGATGTCGTCACATTATAGTTTGGATTGACACAATGTCAAAATAACCTTCCTTATCTATTGAAAGCAATCCGATTTACATCTAAGCTCAAAGTATTGCCTTGCCAAGAGAAAATAATTGCAATGAGACACCCACCTGTATATAGGTGAGCGGCTAAGAGAAAAATGTAGAACTCCAACTAATTTTGATCTATTCTATAACTAACTTTGACTTATTCAAATTGAAAGTTCTAATGTATTTGACCTGCAATTTGAAAACATTTTTTTTTGAGCTTTATAAGTTGCAAGTTGCATGTAATCTTCAAAAAGAAATTACTAGTACATAATTGGAAACTATTTTAATTGTCTAACAAGGCAGAAATCTATTTACATCATTCTTTCCGACAAGATTTTCCATGATTCAAGTACTCAGATTTGGTGGAAGCATCTTGAACTGGAACAAGAATCTGCATCCTTGATTGTACACCATGGCAACAACCTTAATTGGGAAAGCATCTTTACAACATTTCATGACTTCTTCAGTCTTGAAAACATTATATGCTCTCAATCTTTTTATCACTTTTCTACCTCCTTGTATGGCTTCGTCATGTGGTTGTTCTTGCTTTGTGTCCTCTACTCTTGGAATCTTCTTGCAAATAAGACCAATGCCTTGATTTGTTGATTGGGTAGATCATACATGCAAATAGGAGAAGCCATTAAAATTTCTCCCAAGCTAGAACTTGCAAATCTGGAGCTTTGCATGTGAAGAATAAGAACGTAGGGGTTTTGGACAAGCAAATTTGTCCAAATTTGAAGGAAAAATGATGTGATCATCTTTCAAAATAATGCCAATGAGGAATTTCGGCTTTTTATATTGACACTACAAGTTGATAAAACAGACACATTTGAAGTAAAAAAGGGAAGCTTAAATTGCAACTATAATTCAAAAGCGCGATTACAATTATATTTTTAGACATTTTTTCACTTGCATTCGAGTTTTAGAATCCTAATTGCATGTAGGGGAAATACCTTAAGTTTTGATTTTGTAAATGACTTAAAAGCCAAATTTTTGTTTGGGATTCACATTGAAAATGGGAACACCATCTAGGATTTTCATTTTTGCGGCAAAATTTGGAAATACCCCATATTTTGAGAAATGAATTTCTAATCGGTTTTCAAAATACCAATTTTAGGCTTGGAAGAATATTCTCATTTGAGGATTTAAATTTGTAATCAGATTTTAGAACCCCAATTACATGCAAGGGAAAATCCATATACTAGAACTTTCAAGATTGGAATTGCTCACAAGGGATGTTACTTTCCACAATTATTATTTCCTCAACTTGAGAAGCTAATTGAGGATGAACAAAGAGTGGTGAAGAGCTAGAAACAATTGAGAAATCTTGCATTTGTTTATTTTGTAGCCACATTGCAGTATTCTAAATAAAAAGTCACAAATGAAAAACAACAAAAACAAGAAAATGTCAAACCTGAAACAAAAACGACCTGGACAAATAAAAACCAATGATAAATTGTGATACAGCCAACGTTTGGAAAAGTTTAGACGCCCACACAAAATAAATGCCTCCAATACCTTTAGTTAAAAACGAAAACTCCAAGGCTTTGGATATACACGTTTAAGAAAATGCAAGGAAAAACGGTGTATGTGGCAGAAACACAGAGAGAGAAATGGCGAGAATGTAAGGCATTTTAGTTTGATCAGGTCTCTACTACCCACATTTGCATCTTAGAGATTTAGTCATGGTGTTAAATGTTGAAGAAATGTAAGGAAAGACTTGCATTTAAGTTTGAAAATTCTATTTTGAGCTTACTCGGGCAGAAGACGTTGCTATGATAATATTATGATTATAAATTGTGATTATACTATGAGCTTATTTAATTATATTATGATTATATCAGTTATTTGATTTTTTAAATTTTATCATTAACATTAATTCTTTATTTATAGTATAGTAAAATATTTACATATTAGATTATTGTTTTTAAATATTTTAATAATATACTATAAATAGAGCATAGTACTTGTTGGGTGGATATTTTGCAACTGACAGTTTTGGGTAAAAATTCAGTCGCAAAATAGGATGACCAGCCAGAGCTTGTGAGGAAAAGTCTCTTCTACCTTAAAGGGAAGGCTCCCCCTTCTCACCATTCCTTGGATCAATTCAAGGTAAGGAAGAAATTGAGAGATTTATAAACAGGGTGTTACTATTATCCTTTCTTCTTAACTTTCAAGAAAGGATCCACTTAATCGTAGAGCGAATAATGGGCAAGGTGAATTTCTAACTACACTTCTATTAGGAGTTGGAAATAGTGATACTGATAAACTTTAACTAACTCAAAGGCTAGCCAAAATGTACCAATTTGGCTCTAAGTTCGGTTGTACCTCTATATGGTAAAATTTTTACAATTAGGGCACAAAGACTCCTAAAGGTAAGAACAATCTAACTATTTTGTGAATTAAGACGAACATACAAGCTACAGACAAAGCTTCTAGCTATGAATTTTCACAATTGTTATTGGTCAAAGCTCAGGCTTCAATTGTTTCTTAACTCTTTTCTATCAATTCACATGATACAATATCAATAACAAAAGATAGTACGAATCAAAGATAACTTGAATGAATTATAGACAAAGTTTACAATTCATACAAATAACAATTTCACTTAATCAAAGTTAAGTCTCAAATGCTTCTTTTTATTCACTTCCTCTCAAAATAATGCTCACACAAACAAAGTTTTTTTGGCACAATTTCTCTACAGCTCTTTTGCATAAAGATAATGATGATTTTAAAATGAGGGGGCACTCCTTTATATAGACAAAGAAGTTGAGAAAAAGGGGGAGGAAAAAGTGGGAGCAACTCAACCAACTTTGACCAACTCTAACTATAGAAACTAAAGGGTTACATACAATTGCACATGCAACTCGCATTACATCTTTTGCATACATGCAATTCGCATTACATGCAATTACACTTTTTCATGTAATGCATTCTAAACAACTATGAAATAGAAACTATACAACAATCTTAAAGATTGCTTCTTAATGCCTTGAAATTCACAATGACGTCACACACTGTGGGAAGATCAGCAATCTCCATAGTCTTTGATATGGCTTCAATTGTCACTGCATTTTCATATGCTGATTGCACCACTTTGGAATTTGCTGTTGTATTATCTAACAAGTGTTTTGTCGAGGATTTGTTGGACAAAAGAAACTTGTTCATTGTGTACGAATCAAAATCTTTGGAATCTGCATCATCATTGATCCTGATTGTATATCTTGAATTCACTCTCTCTGCTGCCAAAAGATTACCAAGATTATCAGTAACACGGCATCTCGATTGGTCCAAATCACAAGTAAGGCTTGTTTCAATTGCTTGACAATCTTCAAGAGCCACTTGCAATTTTGTGATCAACTTTCTTAATGTCTCTTCCTTGTAACCAATGAGTCCTTGAAATCTGAAGAACATTTCACATGATAGAAGAACGTCACATGAGATCATAGCATTCAAATCAAATTTTATCATTTCATCCCAATCCTCAAGGATTTCTTTCAGGTTATTTGCTTCTTGAGTCAAAGAAGAAATTAAGCTAAGTTCCATTTTGTTCATCTCTTTGACACGCCTTAGAACTGCAAGTGTTTCTATGATAGCTCAAACTCCTTCAACAATGATTTCTTGTATCCAAGACTTAGCAGCTTCAATCAACCTTCTCTTTTTAGATGTTTGTGATGTAACAATAATATTTTGAGAAGATTTCTTTTGGATGACCTCATTCAAATCAGCTCTTTCCTGTTTCAACTGATTCTTCTTTTTCGAAAGCTCATGATTGCTTTTTGATACATTTGTCAATGCATCTTGAGCATCTTGTAAACAACTCAAACGAGATTGCTTTCCAACTTTAACCTTAGTAAACTTGTAGTCAGAACAGGTAAGCTCTTCAACAGGTTTATCTACTAAGGGCTCAACAACCTCAACATATTTAGTTTTGTCGGAATCAACCAAAATTCTGAAAACAATCTCATCTTTCAAAGATTTAGATTTAGTCTTCTTGACAGGAAGATCGTCAGGAGGAACAACCACCTTCCTTCTCTTTGTTGTTATTCTACTCAACCATGCAGGTAGGCTGAAACTTTCATCTGTAGAAGCAGGCACAATGGAGACCATTGGCATTGATCCAGACTGTATATCTGTAGTGACTGAGCATGGTTCAGTCTGTACCGCTGAAGGCATAGGAACATGTTGAGAAGACTCCGTCATTAAAAGTTCAAATCCTGTCAAAGATGTATCAAGTTGGGAAACTTGACCACTAGTAAGAGTCGGAAAATCTTCAAACACATTTGCTAAGTGTTCATATTGATCATGTGCAGGAACACGGGGAGCAGCAGATGAAATCAGAAGAGCCATGGTGTTAACCTTCGAGACTGGAATGGAGTGAGTGAAAATAGTAGAAAATGAATCTACATCATCATCAACCTCATACAAAAAGGGTTCTTCACGTGGAGAAGACATGCAGGCTCGTGTAGGCTTTGGAGGAGATGTGATTCTAATTTTTCCTTCTTCATTTGAATCTTCTTTCTCGGATTCTGTTTCCAATTCTTCTTCTAATTATGTCGTTGATTCTTGAATTGGTTCAGAAACTTGACATGATTTAGTTCGTTTTCCGCCCTTTAATTTGAATTTGAAATTACTCTTGATATTCAAAGATGATGCACCATCTTTCCTTGTAATTTCCAGTTGTGATTTCTCGCCAGGAGGACCAAAACTTCCACAATCCAGATCCATATTAGGATTTACTCTTTTAAGGCCTTTACTTTTCAACCACTTGTTAGTGTTTGCTAAGATGGATTGAAACTTGTCCATAATAGATATACCTTCCTTTTGTTGCCATTGAATAGGGAAAGGGCACATTTTATCAAAACTGGCTTGATGAAATTCTGGATCAAGGATGTCGCCATCATCTTCAACTTGGAAATTTGAAGGGATTTCTAACATATTAAGATCGATTATTTGTTGCAAGGTTAACCTGCAATTATACATCTTCATAATGCCACGTTCTGTTCTCATGTCAATCCAAATATCTTCAATACGATGAACATGAGTGTAGGCCCTCTTTATTTGAGAGTTCATTTCTTGATAATCAAAATCAAATCTAGCTTTGAACTTTTTCAATGCAATCAGTTGCAACTCTGCTTCCATATTTTTTGCTTTAGGCACAAAAACAATTGAATAATTGCCAATAGATAAAGGCCTAGCTGAGGTAATGCCAAATCTGGGCCTAAGTGAAGCATGCTGATCACTCTGCACATCCATGAGTTGTCTTGCTAACTCCATTAGAATGATTCGATTTGTAGCATACCTAGGTAGGGTGTACAGCTCTCCCTTGATATATCCAACTCTCAAGTATGTGAAAGTGCGAAATTGAAGAAAAATGCAGTCTTACTGGTTTACCTTTTCCTATGCTGCATTAGATGCTCTTTTAATAGACAACTGTCTGTCGAACAAACACTTGTAATGTCCAAAGAAGGCATCTTGGACTCTTCTGTAATGAAATTTACTGTTAGCCAAAGTGATTTGGTCATAGTATTCCCAAACAGGTACTTGAAGACGATCACCTTTGGTGGAAAGACCTGAAAAAGATCCCATGGCAGCAGCAGTGTAAACTAGATAAGAATTCATGTAAAAAGGTACTGATTTTCCTACATTGCATATCTGTTGATAGAGCGTAGTACTGATAAGCTTTCCCCAAAAGATGTGTTCTTTGTTCTCTATAATTTGAAACATAAATTTGTACATTCATGGCTCAAAATTGGAAGAATCCTTACGACAACAGATCCTGTTGAGAAGGATGATGAGATCCTTGTATTCTTGTTTAAAATTTGACCGATGAAGAGTCTTTGGTCACCTGGAAATATTGCTTCTTTTGTTGTCTAACCAGTAAAGGTTGACATGCTTCTAATAATTGCTTTTTTGTTCATTCCAACAAGCCAATGATGATTCTTTGGTCAAATCAACACATTCTGATTTTCGAGGAACTTTGAAGATTTGTTCAATAACTTTAGGATCAAAGCTAATGATAACTTTGCCGTTAGCATCTTTGATATTCCTTGTCTTAGGAGTGAACCGCCGAGCGCATTTATAAACAAAATCAGGTTTTATGGCTGCCATGAGAAATGTAGAAACCAAATGGACGTTGCTTCTTTTAATACGTTTCATCTCATGAGTAGCTGGAGCTTCAATCCTTTGTAGAAAATTAGCTACATCTATGTGACCAATCTTGGTGTCTAGCACGTTAACCAAGATAGATGTAATTGAAAAAGAAATTGCATGAGCCAATTCTTTGTAATATTGGTATTTCATCTTGCCCTTGGATCTGGATGGCAAGGACATTTCTTGTGTTTGTACTGCAACACAAAAATCCCAAAACACAAATACATCATCAGAAGGAACCTCCATGCAAGTGAATACTGGAGCAACAGTGAAGATTCGAAAAGGAGTGACTTTCGAAGAGAAAGCATATGCATATGCAATGGAATGAAAACTGAAATGGAATGAATGGAATGCGGAATGAAATGATATGGTAATGCAAATATGGAAAATGAAATGGAATGAAAATGTGTGAAGGTGAAATGCATGGGAATGCGTGCAAAGTGAAAGTTGCTGATTTCAGAAGTGACTTAATGTTTCCAAAGCTTTATTGAATGAAACATGCGTATATGTAAATGCAACATGTAACGGAGGTTGGAAAGTGAAATGAGATGCAAGTGCGAATGAAAGGTACATTTTATATGTATATGCGGGTGGAGGGTAACATGTAAAATATGTTATGAGGTGGAAACATGTACTTATTCATGCAAGCGTGAATGTGTATGTGAAGATGGAAATGGAAAAATGGAGGTGAGATAATGAGTTATATAGTCACTTTTGGAGAAAGGAAGAAGTCAAAGTACACGGAAAGCGAAAATGACATCTTTTTGTCTTTTCAAAATATGACTTTTGATCAAAATCGGACCTTTCGGATGCAATTATATGTAAGACATTTCGTGTAATCATGTCGTGCGAATGGAAACGAAAAGTGAGATGGATGAAAATGGAAATGGAAAATGGGATTTTAGTGAATGAGGTGAAAAACATGTAATCGCATTTATTGGATGAGATGTGGGATGTAATGACATGGAAATGGAATGTGAAAAATGATAATGCTTTCACATGTAATGAAGGAAAAACAAGTTTTTGGGAAAAAACTTGTAACTTCTCCAAATGGAGAAAAACTGACAAACAAGCACACAAAACCAAAACAAAAGAAAAAACATACCTTTGAAAACAACTCAAACAATGCCAAGATGCAATGCACTCCAAAGTTAAATTCGAATTTGGAACTTGGGGAAGAACCAAAAACATCAAAATGAAGGAGAAATTCATATTTAAAGAAAAAATGCACATTCTAAGGCAAAGATTTTTACAAATGGCATCCATTCAACAATTTCATCATAAAATTAGCAAAGATAAACATGAATTAAAATGCAAGAAAGAAAAGGTCCACTTACATGAAGAATAAGTGCCAAAAATGAAAGAAAAGATGCTCTTTGTTTGAAATCTTCTTCAAAAATGGTGATAACTTTTCAAATCTTGTAAATTCGAATGATGAAGGGCAGCAAACAAGGAGATTATTGTGCAAGATGCCAAAACATGCCCTAGATTGTCTCCTTTTTCCAACGTTTTGAATATTTCAATCCCTTAAGACGTTTTTGCAAAAATGTGTTTTTCCAAGCAAAAAACGTGATTCTCCAATCAAGTCGATTTGGTGTTTAAACACCAAAATGATGATCACAATGCAATGTAATCAGCTAATGAGGTAAAAACAATTTGATTCCAAGCAAAAACGTGATCCAACTTTGAAGATTTATGGAGCTTTATGCAAACTCGTGCCCTAGATTGGGAGATTTGAACACATTTTTGGGCTCGATAAACTAATTTTTAATGGGGGCAAAATGATCACCACTCCAAAATGCCTTGAATGCAAGTGATTTCATCCAAAACCATGGAGAAAATCTCTAGTTATGATCAAAATCGGAGGTTTTTAGAGCAAGAGCATATTTTCTTCACAAAATAGGACATTTTCATGTTCATTAAATATTTTAAAGCATGTTGGAAGGCAAAATCGGACCTTTTAGAGTCCATTGCATGTTTTAAAATATGTCTTCATGCATAATCTCACTTTTTGAAACTCATTGCATATTTTGAAATGTGTAAGACTCCAAAATCGGGCCTTTTGGAGTCACTTACATGTTTTAAAACATGTCTCACTTTTTTGATGCACAAGCACAAAAACTCAACTTTTCATGTCATTGCATCAAAAAGGTCCACTTTTACAAGTTTTTGATGTAATGGCATGAAAAGTATCCTCAAAGTGAGTTTTTATATGCAATAATATGAAAAGTTTCCACTTTTCATTGTTTTTTACATGTATATGCACATAAAAAGTCCACTTTAAGGCTTTTAAGTTATGCATTTCACTTATTTTTATAAAAATGTCATTAGTATGGGTCAAAAATAAAATTTATGCATCATATTAATCAATATAATTCATAAACATTAAGTTAAAGTAACATTTATATAAGAATTTGATTTAAAAATAAAAAATTTAAAAAAGTAACTTTATAGTTCTATAGTCATTTTAATTGAAAAATTAAAAAGTAACTCAATTTAAAATTATAACATAAAGTGCACTATAGTCACTTTAAGTTATAAATTTAAATGAAAAGTAACTTCAAAACATAACAAAAAATGAGTAAATGTTATTTTTTGAAAAAGTGAATGTCAAAATGAAAATATAACATCATTTTTTTTAATTCGTGCTGTTGCATCTAGAATGTCCACTTTTGAGGCACTAAAATGACCATATTTCTTGACTGACAACTTCGATTGACCTCTAGGTTAGATCGAATCGAATGGGAAAACGAAAGGCATGACATGAGTAAATCCAAAGGACCAAAAACAAGCAAACACAAACTCAAAAGCAAAGAACGAACTATGAAGGCTTCAAAAATCAAACAAAGGCTCGATAGAAAGCAAAACAAAAACGACTTGACGAAGGCCTTCAGAAAAACAATTTGATATTTGAATTTAAATGGATCAATTGATCAACATTAAGCAATTGAATATCAAATTCAAGCTTAGAGAAACGCGAAACTAGCTTGGAAAAGTTTCATGCTATTACCAACATTTTGTGGTGACAAAATGCAGGACAACAGTAACACAAGGATGCGTCCCCCACCTTTTTGCCCCATGCACCAGGGACTTGGCGACGCCACCAGATTCCACCACCTCCGTCGAGGATAGGGGACATCTTGGTGTTAATTATTTATTGATTCGACTAATTATGTTCAATGTTCCTATTCAATGCAATTTTCAAGTATTTACTCTTTTACATCTTTATATCTTATATCGCAATACATCTTTTCATAACTATGGTTCTAAGTACCATATGTATAGTATATACAACCCCCTCGGTCCCCTGCCATTGTACCCCTCGCTGCCCCCCTTCCTTCCCCAAATTAAGGCCCCTTTGTGCCCCCGTCCTAGAAACTTGTCCCCTGGTTCCCCCGTCCCCTTGTCCCCCAGGGTGGTGTAACTATGTAATAGAGTATATTGATTTTTTTTTTTAAAATTCAACTATTGTTTGTATTTTAAATTGGGGACATCAAAATAAGGGACATGACAGTCCTCCCCTCCCAAATTTATCTTGTCGTCAAGCAAGACCATTTATACAATTTTTTTTCTTGTAGAACTAGCATACAAGTATACATTAGGATGTAAGAAGACACTAGGTATGCATGCAATATACATCTTAATGAAACATGAAACATGAAACATGAACGAAGTAGATACATGAATGCATGAAGACATGAAGCATTCACGATGTAGACATATGAATGTGTGCAAACATAAAGCATACACAATTCAGATACATAATACATGCATTCTAAACTAAACCTTGCATTCTATAATTTACAATGAGTTGGGGTTAGGAAAATGATTTGCAAAACTTAGTTCTTCCTTATTCTTTTGATTATGAGCCCTGCAACCACCATGTTATCATAAGTACATACATGTATATATAAGTTTCAAAAAATTGAGTCATAATAAATTACTCCAAGCCAATCCCATGCTAGCCCATGAGTGGAACTTTGGCCGCCTTGGCCTTGGTGCAAGGTGTTAAGAATCCACACTAGGAAACCTATTTAGCAAGATGCTTGTTTTGCTTCCATATTTATTCGAGATGCTTGTTTTGTTTTTCTCTCATTATTATACTAGTCGAGAAGAACACTTAGGATGTAAATAGACTGCGTAGGCACTAACATTTTCCCTCAAAGTTTACAAATCCAAGCCATTAAACCTTTCTTGTGACATTTCTACATGGTGCATGGGGCCGCTGATCCCTACCCTATCTTGGGAATAGCCAATTGGTTAGATTTACACTAGCCTCTCCCTTATTAGACCTTTGTTCCCCTTTTCTTAGACTTAAGGTCAATTTTTATGTTCCTTGATAGGATTAGTTTCTCTTTTTAGATTTAATACCAATTTAATGTTCCTTGATAGGATTAGTTGTTCATACTCATATCCAATCTTATTACTAATTCAGTTCAAGACAACAGGAGTTGATGATATCCAAGTTGCCTAGAAACCACTATTAATGGATTCCAAGTTTATAGACCCAAGCCCTTAAGCCTTTCTTGGTTGATACCCGCAAGGTGTTCAGGGTCGTTGATCCCCACCGTACCTTGCGACAAAGATCCATTGCTTGGAATTTATACAAGCCCCTCCTTGGAAACATCACAACCTTTCCTTTTTAGCCAAATAGAAATAGACTATTGATAAAGATATTAATATAATGTCCCTTGATTGGGTTTAATCCAAATTGACATAGATTAAAGACAAGGTTGCATGGGTAATCGTACCCACACCCCTGGTACTCGTACCCACGTACCTAAGTATCGGGTACATGTATCCCATGTACCGGGTACTCGGTGGAGAGCATCATAGCTAAGGACCTTGATTAAGATTCTGATTTTTTTTTTGGTTTTTTATTTTTGTATTAGCTTGTTGTTTATCAAACTTAATTCAATACCAAATTAGTTTGAAACTTTGATACTCATTAGCAATAAACTTTATCACTGTTCAAGTCATAAGTTTATCATTTGCAATATGTCATTGTCATATGATTTAGGATCTTCTTGTTCATGTTTAAAGTCTGCCTTCTTTGTTATGCATCTAAGCATTTATCATGTATTATTATTTCAAACATATAGCAAATCTGAAACTGAAAACAATACATTACATTTGCAAACTTTATCACTGTTCTTATTTTGAAAAACCATTGTCATGACTCATAATTTCAGATTTTTTATAAATATAAAAGCATAATTTTTAAATAAGTTTGACATACCCAAGTACCTCCGTCCCCTATTATGAGAAATATGTTAAACATTAAACATTCAGCAATAGCACATATATATATATATATATATATATATATATTATAAATTGACTTATGGCTCATATTTTCAAATTTCTTGTTTTGAATGCTCAATGTCATGACTCATGACATATATTTTGATTTTTATATTTTCTATAAAATATTAATTATATAGAAAAAGTTAGGCATACACACGTACCCCCGTCCCCTATTTCGAAAAATATGCGTACCTGTACCCGTTTCCGTTCCCGTACCCACGTACCCGTGCAACCTTGAATAAAAATCTTACTATCTGCGATCATTACATTCATGCTAACCTTATTATTATTTTAGTTTAAGAAGGATGTTTTGGATGTAATCAAATTGCATGGACACTAATTCTCAATAGGCACTCCTCCAATGTTTACAAATCACGCCCTTGAGCCTTTCTTTGAACGATGCCCTCAAGGTGCTTAGAGTTGTTGATCCCCACCCTATTTTGGAATCAATCTATGTTGGAATTTACTTTAGTGTAATGTCCCCATTTTTAGCAGGTTTCTGTAGTTGGACAAGTCAGTTCACCATAGCGACCCTCCTGAGCTGACAGGGCGTTTTGGGGGCCTTAGTTATGGATTTACTATTTTTAGTAAGTCTATTTCTAGTAGTTGCTATTTTTGGTAGTGTAGTGGATGGCTCAGCAGTTTGTTGTCACCTGTAGTTAAACAGGTTAAGAATTGCATGAGCTCTTATTTATTTATTATTCATTGAGTTGCATTATTATAATAATGTTTATATTATTTTAATAATGACTTTAAGAGATATTTCTTAAAAAACAAGTTGGAAAGTTTCTAGTGTTGAGTTTTTTTGGGAAAGTTCCACGATTTTTGAAGTGAAGTTTTATGGAAACTTTTGCCAACGAATGCTTATAAATGAGAGCTCATTTCATTGGGAAAGACATGCTTGATTATATATTTGATTTTGTTGCTTTGTGGCTTTTTCTTGGGTTCTTAACTATATGCCCTTGCTGATGTGCAACGGTTGGAAATTCTGAGAATTGCATTTGCAATTTAGCTACTGAGGAATAGCTAAGATTGCCTAACTTCTCTATTGTTCATCACTGTAGCTGAGAAGTGCTTTTCTACTGCTGAAGTATAGTGGATTTGTCGTATTTCTCCAATTGTGATCACTGCGGCTACAAAGATTGACATTCTGAAGGAAATTGATGGTAACGTGTACAATCTGCCAGTCGATTTGATAGTTGACTGATGGTTTTTTGGTGACTGCCATTTATCATTTGGGCTGCATCTGAGATTCTATCTGCTAGGCATCAAGCTGAGCCTTGGTTTGCTGCCGGATTTGTGAGGTGACAAGGAGGATTAACGCAGAGTGGGGCAATCTGCATTGTCTACGTCCTATTTATACAACCTGCATTTTGCAATTGGCTGGGTGTCATTCCTTTCCTGGTCGCAACTGGTAAAAAGGGAGCAGTTTGATTTGATATCAGACGGGTCTGATAATGTATTGGCTTGCGTTGAGGTTGCTGATGGTGATGTTGTGAAGGAATCGCATCCGACACATAAACTAGACTCTTCTTTCAACCGACAAATGCAAGAAGTTGTGTTACAATGAAAATCAGATTTCATCATTGTATAAATTCTGGAAATTTGGCTCATGATACTGTCTTTCTTTCCTTTAATTAAATAATAAGTAATTCTGAGTTGTTTGGTTAGTTTCAATAATTGCCATGTACTCATGATATCTACTGAAAAATTAAATAAAACAAAGGCATACAGAACATTTGTTCATTTGGCACCAAAAATTCTATTAGAGTAGACACATACTTCTTTGATGCCCTTCTCGAATACTAAGTTTAATAATAAGTTTAACATGCACATCTGTGGGTGTATAAATATTAGCTATGATTGGCAAGAGATTTAGATTTCTATACATACCTGATTAAGATTGCCCGACTGGTCAAGTAATATATTTATCTACATCCTTATTCCTGTTTACTGGTACTACTCAATATTTCCTTTCTTATTTCCCTTTTGTGGCATTGCTGAATCAATAGTTGACTGTCCTGTATTTTCTATCAGTTTTTAATTTTATTTACTTCTTTGCTGTTTTATTCTTTTGCCGGTGATGGTGTTTTTGATCAATGGGATTGCGACATCTTTTAGAAGAATCTCTATATACACTTATTTGTACTTTACAAGAGAATGGGATGGTTATCCTCCTTGGTGTTATATCCATTATAATTTATAATTGTATTTCCCTCTTCCTACATTAATAGCCTTATATGAGTCATGTAATACTTGTCAACACATATTTTGTTCCTTATTATTCTGATCAACTCAATCCACATTATTTATTCCTCATTCATTCCTTTCACACTGCAATATAGGAGAGAATTCAAGTAATGCCATACACTCTCAACAAATCCCAATTGCGGCTAACCATTAGTGAGGCATCGAATCATTTCCCATTATGAATCATGGTTGGCAGATATCGTAGAATAGAGGATTATTTACTTAATTGTCATTTTCTTTATCCACGGGACAATATAGTGCTTGACATGATTGAATTCGTTCCATTACATCGAATATTGATGATGTTATTCAAATTATTTATATCAATACAGTGCCCTCGGTGGCTTTTCTACCGTATTCATGTTTCTTCATTTATCTACATAATATTAGCAAAGTTCTTGGCGATTCACACTCCTAAACCTTGATGCTAGAATATTTGTATATTTGCCATCTTTAATATCAAAGTTCATAATTCTTTTGGTATCAATAATAGGTTTCATTGAAATTGTTTCATCCTATCATCTGCAAGTTTGTACATTCTGTTATTCATTGTGTCCTTGTGATGAGGATGTTGATTGGGCTCTCCTCGATTCGGATTTGTTGTTTTTTCTTTGTTGTTGTTGGCTGCAACCTTGTTCTTCCTCTATTGTGAGAACTCACTATTGTCTTTTCCTCTATTTATTCCTCCCATCTCCCTATGTAACATACAAATTTTACATAGCTGAAAATAGATAATCATGCCCTAGGGTTAGGTAGCCTATCATTTGTAGTAAGCTAAAAATAGATAACTTGCCCTAGGGTTATAATCGAATGATCAAAACAATGACATAAAGTAACATCATCTTGGAAATGATCAAATAACAGAAATTTGAAAATACTATAATTTAAAACAATGGCTATTTCTATTTCATATGAATGATTATAGATCAACATTCACAGCTAACTTACATCATTTTGGAAATGATCAACTGAAATTTGAAGTATTATAATTCAAAACAACAACTATTTCTATTTCATATGAATGATAAGAGATTATCGTTTATAACTAACTTCTGTCATACATTTAGAAAAGAACTAGAAATGAAATCTACATTGACGAGTGTACATAAAAGTAAATAAGAATTTTATAATTCATACATGTTTTTGAACTAACTATCGATGCGTTGTGCAAGCCTCAACATTCAGAGAATAGGAGAAGCATTGACATAGGCTTAACCTCCCAACTGCGAACCTTATCATATCCCCACACAATCTCTTAAGAGAAAGGCCCTCCCTACCTCGGGTTAGGCTTGGGGCACTATATTCCAGCCATTTCAAGCATACCGATGTTAGAATGTCTGCTCAGCAACAAACAAGGTCGAGGATATACCTCCACTAAACTTCTCTCTGCTAGCTAGCAACATCGACCTCTTTGTGGTCCAATTAGGCAAGCATGCCTCTAATCTACCTTGGCCAAGGATTTAGATGGGCAAATGAATAGCCCGATCACAAGCGCTTGACTTGACAATAGAGTTCAAATTGGACAATCATGAGCTGACCTGGGTTTAGCAACTTCTTTTAAGATGTTTTAATGCATTAGAGTTCTGATCATAATAGTTTTTCCCTTGCAGGAATCCTCTCTTCACCCATTCACACTAGCTTCACTAGCTTTGGGTGCATCCCAGGAGGCTACTATTAATGATCTTTATCGTATAGTTTTCTTTGAACACTTTTCTGATTCATGCCACAACTGATATACACAAAATACCAGTGTGCCAGACAGAATGTCGTAACTCCAATTTCAGATTCCATACAAGAATACTCATGTAAAACTAAAATTAAGAATATGTGACAAGTGAACTACAAGCCGTCCCTATGGTTATGCGATCGACATATAAAGAGCTATGATTCAAATGTACATAAAATGATAGAGCTTTAAACATGTTTGAATTTATTTCCATACTAAAACATAGTTGCGTTATATGGTATCTGCAACTTTTAAAATGGTTATCTTCATACTGATGGAACGGATGTTTAATGGCATTAATGAGAACATAGAATGGAAAGAAGGGTTGATTGTGAGTATCCATAACCTGTAATGATACTAGTTCGGTTGATGGCAATCGATTCAACAACAAAGCTATTCCCCTGTATGGCAAAGTAGACATGACTGAGATGCCGATAGAAAAGGGAAATAAGAGAATAGTAAGTAAGATAGAAAGGAAGAGCACGAATCTGTTCTGAGATGCCGCATGATAACAATATGATTTCCTTATGTTTTAGCTACTTGCGAACACGAGAGTTTATAAGGAATATCGGTTTGAAAGAGTATCGGTTTCCAAGCAGGCTTCGAAATTCAAATATTTAAAAGTTAACACCAATCTTGAAGGTGGCCTCCGCTCACGAGACGAGTTATAAGGATTATATTTTTTTATTGTTTTAAAAAGAAACATATATATATATATATATATATATATATATATATATATATATATATATATATATATATATATATATATATATATATATATATAAAATTTAAATGTATTATATCATTATGCTATTTTTCTATATCTATAATCGCCTTTATGTATACATATATCTATATATGTGTGTGTTACATATGATTTATTTCTAACATCATATTCTCTTTATATACGTAAATGCATATATATATGTGTGTTTGTGTGTGTGTGTGTGAAAATTCATAATGTTAATCACTTCCAAGGTCTCGAAGCAAGAGAGGTAATTGTTCTTATCATGATTATTAAATGTTTTTGTGTTATAAAAGATTGACCAAGTAGCTCGTGACTGTCCAAGGTGTACTCTGTTGCCTAGCTGTTAAATCCTTTATCAAAGTAGTTAGAGTCCATACTTGATGGTATGATGATGGACTAAAATAGTGCCCCATTCCTTGAATTCCGTTTAGCTATGCTTTCTCCCCTTAGTCTGCTCCTGCAACCACAATTGCAACATTTCCACAATAATAACATGTTCCTCCATTTAAATCGAAATATCAAGAACATGATAATTGATAGCTGTAAAAATGGCTAATTAACAATAAATAAGTATACATGATAAATCTTTTTCACATGAGATAATAGCTAACCATAATTTCCATTTCACAAGATCATAACGAATCAACTAACAAGTCCTTTTCATATGAAATAAATGGTTAACGATAATTTCCACTTCACAAGATGATAACATTCGATTGTTTCAACTAGCCAAACAACGGCTATAAGCTTATTTTAAATAGGTCAAAATTTGGGATGTAACGCCCTATTTCCTCCTTTGAAATGAAAGCTTCTTGAAATAATGATCTTGTTCTCGAATGGTGAGTAACACTAAAATGTTTCCTAAGTTCTTTGACATACGATTCATCCACATTTGAAGTATGACAACTACCCATCACTAAATGTCGCTGGTTGATATTACCAATCAGTAATTTGCTGTGAACAGATTGATCAGTATATTAACCTCCTTCACATTGAAATATCAATGCTCTAACATACATGTTCTATGATAAGATCATACCAGTCTGATTAGAAGTTTAATCTACATTTATATGGTATCAGGGCCTTGTTAAGGAAGATCCAAATTAATCTTGAGAGATCAGATTATTCACTGTAATATTGTCATCACATTGCACTCATCAAAATGCCAAACATGATTAGAGTTGAGGATTGCCTTGAAGGTGCAAACAACATCATATCATGGAAGACGAGAATCATAATGATACTAAAAGAGAACAAGTTAGATTCATTTGTAAAAGACAAAAAGAGAGAACCTTAGCATGAACCAGAAAAATCTTAATGGATTGAGGATAATGAAAAGGCCATAAAATTAATAGTAGATGCAGTTAGGGACCACATATTACCTATATTGGCAAAACAGGAAACTACATACCTTATGTTCAAATCCCTTGAGAATACATTTGAAATAAATAACACTGGCAGAACCCTTGCACTAAAGAGACAAATGAATCACATAAGCATGAACAAAGGAGAATCAATCAATGCATTCTTTTTGAGAATAACCAAATTGAGCGATCAACTGTCAATTGTTGGGCACGAAATTGATAGCAAAGAGTTATTGCTAATAGCTTTAGGCGGATTACCAAATTGATGGGAGTCATTCATACAAGGGATATGTGCAAGATGAAAACTTCCAAAATTGGATCAGTTAAGATCTGACTGCCTTCAAGAAGCTAGACAAATGTCAAAAGGAAATAAACAAAACCCTATAGATGAGGATATTAATGTCCTAAATACAAATTCTCATAAGAAATGTAAGATGAAGAATTTGGAAAGGAAAATAAATTTTCATGCAAAGGGTTTATTTAAGCAAAGAAAAGATGTGTCCCAAGTTTAGTCCTTTAGATGCGATCAATATGGACACTATGTTATCAAATGTCCTAACAGGGGAAACAAACAAGCATCCTTAGTTGGAAAAACAAAAACAAAAGATGATTTCAAGAAGTTCTTATTCTACTCAACACTATCAAATCATGTATCAAACAAATTCAACACTTGGGTGATTGATAGTGGGTCATCAAGACAAATCATTGGATTCAACGAACATCTAGACAGTATGGTTGAAGAAACTAAGAAAGAAGTAACCATTGGGGATGATTCTGCACATCCTGTAAAAGGGGTGGGAACTTGTACCATCAAATTGGAATCAGGTATCACTATGCAACTAAAAAATGTACTATCTGTACCTAGAATTAAAAGAAATCTAGTATCAATATCTGCCTAGAAGATAATGGATATGGGGTCACCTTCATGGATGGGAAAGTTCTGGCATGGCCAAAGAACTCTACATATAAGAATGCTAAAATCATAGGTATAAGACAAGGTGGCCTATACAAACTTTGCATTGAGTCAAAACAAGCACTTATTCATGAAACTTCAGATTCCTATGAAATTTGGCACTGAAGATTAGGGTATATTCACTTTTGCACCCTAACCGCCATGGAAAAATTGGTAATAGGATTGCCCAAACTAAATCCAACTCATAGAAGGACATGCAGAGGGTGCACCTTAGGGAAAAACACTAAGGGATCTTTTCAAAATAGTTTGAGCAGAACTAAAAATATATTGGAATTAGTCCACTCTGACTTATGTGGACCCATGTCTACTCCTTCCATGGGACATTTCCTATATTATGCAATCTTTGTGGATGATTTCTTCAGAAAGTCCTGGATCGACTAAAGTGTAAAGAATCAAAAGAGATCCTTAAAAGGTTCAAAGAGTTCAAAGCTCTAACAGAAAACTGTTCTAGAAAGAAAATCAAAACACTTAGAATAAACAATGGGAAAGACTAAACTTTAGAAATCTTTAAAGAATTTTGTGTTTAAGAGGGAGACTATTGTATCCTATAATCCTTAACAAAATAGGGTAGTTAAGAGGAAAAAACAAAATTGTTGTGGAGGATGCAAAATCAATGATGTATGACCAAAATATAGATACCTCTATTCCTGATCCGCCTTGATTAGGGGCTCCTATCTTTAGAACAGCCTAACTATAGATAGGCAAACGTCCCTACCTTGCCCCAACTATAGATAGGCAAACACCCCTACCTTTAGAACAACCCAACTACAGATAGGCAAACAAAGTGAAACTGCAGAGTTGTCCTGTAGTTATGGCGGGGTCCCATCCCTGTAGAGAATAGGGGAGGGCAATCCATTCCTACCAGAATCAATAGTGCCTCATTCTCCATCCAACTCTTCACACACCCACACGAGATCTTACTTGTATTGCATCACTCGCCACACAAAAGCTATCCTTGCATCTGCATGCATCGGGTACATGGATATCAATGACCAACGATCCCAACTACCACAGAATAGGCCAGGGCCCACTGCACCATGTTATGTATAGAATCGCCTATAGAATGGTAGGGGGCAACTATCTGCTTGTGGGTGTTCATTGGCGCTTTCTTTTGTTTGGAGGGTGCAAGGGCCCATAGCCCATAGAATTGTAGGGTAGGGCCCTACTATTCTAAAGGGATTCTATACGTCCTAGACAAATGGTAGGGCCTATTGCCATTGTAGGGGGCCCAATATATATATACATATATATATATATAATCCATTGTCATACTTGTTGCATCATAATACGTGACCATACATTACACCCATACTTGCATAATAATTCATTACTGCATTCTATCCATTTTAATATTTTATCATTTGGAATTACCAGTCATACTTACATTTATTGTTCTGCATTCATCCATGAAACATAAAAAGGGGAGATTACAACATGTTCGAAAAGAATCTTTGGAATTATCTTTTTAAGGAAAAAAAAGTATATTTGAGATAATGGCGGATATACAGCATCTCAACTTGATGAAGAACGTCTGCTTTATTTTTTGGCTTCCCTCTGTTGGGAATCATATGGCTATAAACTTCAATATTAGTTATAATAGTTATGATGGTGACAATCCTTTAAGCTTTAATATGATAGATATTAGTAGCAGAAATTTCTTTTTGTTTGATAGTGTCTGGTGGAAGTTAACCTATACTACTTCTAGCGCTATGTGGTTTTTTATTATTTTGCTGTTGGTTGGTTAGTGGGCTTCAGGCTATAATGGCCTGTTGCTGTGCTTGCCTTTGCTGTAGTATGGGTGTTTTAATGCAACTTCTTGTGTGGATTTGAGGCCCTCTCACTGTCAACTTAATCAAAACCATTTCTGTTTACAAATGCTGTTTTCATGGTGATATTTAAGACATGTAGACTACTGAATAGAGTTCTGTCGAATTTCTGCAAGAAGACTTGAATGATATTAGTTGGTGCATAGTCAAACTTTGCTGCCAGATGCTCAGGTGCTTGTGATCACTCTGTGCTGTCAATTCATTATGGTTTAGCCTTTGGCAAGTTTGTTTCTTTTATGCTTTTTAATAAACTTCAGAAATCTTCAGGCACATATAACAGCAATCTCTCTTTAAAAATAGTTAGAGGCAGTCGGGTCATTCAGTCTATAGTTGGCTGAAAGGATCTCTGTCACACCTAATTCTAGCTTGACATTAAGTGTTCTATGGCAGCCTTGCTAACTTTTAAATATCATCTTGTTTATATAATTTCTCACAATGAAAGCGAAAACCAATTCGGGAGTACAGTTGGTTATGTTTATGTGTTGTTTTCAACTAGTTTATTTACACTTTGGGTTAAAATATAGTATGGTTATATTTATGGATTGTTTATGATTTATTTGATTTTGCATAAAGGAGTAAATTTTTTATTTGTTGTATATGAAAAGTCCAAGCAGTGGTAATTTTTCCAAAGAGCTGAAATTTAAAATTATCATATAAATAAAACTAACATGATTGTTTCAAGTTTCAACATTTGTCTTGTTTTCAAAGATTAAATATTGCTGTTTTTCTGGAACAAAGATTATCCCACATAGTTTGTAATTTCATTTACATTTGATATGGAATAGGCGGTATTAAGTACCATATAAAAGGATGCTCGGGGGAAGGGGCTTTTGCTCAAGTATTTAAGGCTCTTGTTGATGGACGATCCGATGATGTTGTTGCTTTAAAGGTTTTTCTTTAATAATTGGTGCTCATTTATTTGTTCATATTGATTTATATGAGAAAGCTCTCTTTAGGCGGTCATGTGCACCAGTGTATGTAAATAATATTTGAGCTTATTATTGTGCAGATACAACGGCCTGCTTGTCCTTGGGAGTTTTACATGTACCGGCAGCTTGATGATCGCATTTCTTCAGAAGAAGTATCTAACATTTTTGCACTTCATTTTCCCCCTTCAATCTAGACGTTTGTAACAAACCGTGCTGTATTATCATGTTTATGAGTTTATTTTCGTAAATATTTTTCAACTTATGAATAGCATTGCCATTTTTTTAAAATATCAGCGGTCTAGTTTTGGATCTGCATGGAAAGTACATGTATATGCTGACTGTAGCATTCTGGTCTGTGACTATGTTGAGCATGGGACCTTGCAGGTATAGTTGTAAACTATAATTTTGTATTCTCTTCTAATGACGAGTTTCATTTGTCGTCTCTCTTGATTTGAACAATATCTGTTTTTTTGTACTTGTATTTTGACCGAACCATCCTATGGCCCTGATAATATACTACTTTACCTCAGGATGTTATCAACTCATATCTGGTAAAAGGTCAGTGCATGGATGAAGTATTGTGTATGTACTACACGATTGAAATGCTACGTATGTTGGAAGCACTGCACTCTGTTGGCATCATACATGGGGATTTAAAACCCGACAACTTACTTATTCGCTACAATAGGCAAGTTGGTTCTGTTGTATCTGTTTCTCCTATATATTTTACATTGAATCCCTTAGACATTGTCTTTGCGCGCACACGCACACACACACATATAATGTAGAAATGTTTCTGTTGACTTATCTTCAATTCAGCATACATTTGTCTCTGAATCAGTTTATATTTGGCATAGTACTTGAATGAATTGAACACAATCTATCACCATCTATGCAATCTCGGTTTCGTCTTATTATATGCATTTTTTTTTGGTTTCAAAGTGATGAATTCTGCGAAGAATGGAATCCAAGTCGGATGGGAGGGTGGAAGGATCAGGTCTCTCTTGGATGCTTTATATATCCGTGTTTTGATCATTTGAGTAATTTGTGTGGCAATTTTGCATATAATATTCAGTACTGATTTGATTACAACAGGGGCTCTGTTTGATTGACTGGGGAAGAGGTATAGACATGAATCTCTTTCCAAGCGGGACAGAGTTTGAGGCGGACAGTAAGACAACATCATTCCGGTGTATTGAAATGCAAGAGAAAAGGCCTTGGACCTTCCAAGTAAGGATCATGACTTCACTGCACTATTCTGAAATTAGAGAGTTCACTTTAATTAGGAGTGCTTGTGCGTTGTGTTTTGTACCAGGTAGACACTTACGGTGTTTGTGCCATTGCTCATATGATGTTGCATGGAAGCTACATGGAGTTAGTGAAGAAAATTGGCCCTGATGGAAATACATTTTATCATCCCAAAGCTGCTTTTAAACGGTAACGTTTTCCACTGTCTACTACAGAAGTGTCTTTTTTATGGTATAACGAAGTGCCCTCTTCTAAAAATTAATTTTTCATGATTAATATTATAAAATGGAAAAGTTTGTTAGTATTGCATCTAATCATTCAATTTGGTGAAAATAATTCGTCAGACATTCACTTGACAAGTCTGTGTTCAGGTATTGGAATACTACGCTGTGGACAGGTCTGTTTACTGCATTGCTGAATGTCAGAAGTTGTGCGGAAAATCCAGATTTGAGCTTTTTGAGGAAAGGTTTTGAAGATCATCTGTCAAGTAACTTACATTCGAGGAAAAAGCTCACCCAGTTGCTGATGAAACAGAGAAGTGTCATGTGCTAGGATAATTGAGATTACGTGTTGTAAAATATATGTAGCATTACGTATGTCTAGTGTTCCTTTCTTTTAGTTCCTGCCAGGCAGGATACTATTGCATCCATTACATGCAATTATAATTTTTAAATAACCAATCAAAGTCAAGAATTTTTAAAAAATGTCCATAAATTATAGGTTTAAATTTTTTATCTATTTAAATGATTTAAACAAAATAATTTACCTATTTTCTGATTGGCTTAGAGCAACAATAATGAGTAAAATTATTTTTCTTCATAAAAAATTAAGATATTTTGTACACACTATTTCTAATGCATTAAATATAGCTTATGTCATCTTTTCTAGAACCATGGACATTTAATTCATTTTTAGAACTATTTAAAACAGCTGGAGTCCCTGCCTTTTGGCTTAGAATGGAAAAATATTTTATTTTTTGGAAAAGTATTTGGTTATTAGACTCTTAATTGTAAGTGAATGCAACAGCTCCATCAAGGTGCAAATGCAAAGACATATCATAAGTTTGCTAGTTAATTCGTACCAAAATCAAAGAGAGATTTATGTAGTAGGTGAAATTGCATCTTATATCGTGATAAGTAAAATTAATTTTTTACTCTTCTAATTTCTATCCTATTTATTTTATTAATTAATTTTAATTCATATATGACTTTGTTAAAACTCTTGAGATTAATTTTACTATATCACTTTGTTAAATCTAAGTTTAATTTATAGAAGATATTTTAGGGTGAAGATCAAACTCCATAGACTTGTGCCTTCAAATATTATATTTCTCCTTATTAATGATGGAACAAGAAGGTGAATTTTAATTATGGAGAATATAAAGTTTGAGGAAATAGAAATAAAAACTTACCTTTATAAAATGTACATTTATATATTATTAGACCCAATTTTAATCTAAAACTATTTTCATGAATTTAAAAGAGCTTCTATAAATTTGTTCAATATATTTAGTCAAATGACTAATCAATTTAAAATAACAAATTTAATTTAATAAAGAATAAACATTATACTTTTACAATACTATTAAGTAGATAAGAATATATTATACTACAACACAAATGAAAAAACAAACAGGAAGCTTTAATTTTAATAATATAGATATCCAAATAAAATGTGGCTATCTATTTTAAGATAAAAGTTGAATTGTCTAAAATAATTCAAATTAGCAAGGTCTTGATATTACATATTCATTCTTTTACTTGTTTTTTAGTATAAATGTGGGATGATGATATGTTAAGCAAAAATAATAATTTCCAATAAAAAATTTTCATCGTAGAAGAAAGTGGAATCAAATTGCAAGCGAAGGGATGGAAAACATCAGTTTAAAATTTTTGGATTGTGTTTGAGTCTTCCAGATTCTTTGGTCGGTGCTAGTGGTTGATTTTCCTTTTATATTTTATTTTTCAAACACCTTAACCCCCAACAAAAATGCCAATGACTAATAACAAATTTGAAATTTATGTCAAGAGAATATTTTTAAAATAAATTGAGCCTTAACTTTATGATTTCAAATTTCTCGGTACGTAAAATTAAATGCTCTTGGCATACGGGAACATTAGTTCCCTCCTTATATAAGGTAGGGACTAATAAAGATCACATAATAATTATATCAATGACATGGCATTGATTAAGATAAAACTTAAAAATGTAGTAGTTTTCAATATAGTTTTACTTTATTTTTAGTATTTTATATTATTATGTGTTACAAACGTAAATGGCATAATACTTGATGAATTAATCAAAAATCAAAATGCTCTATATATACAAAGAGGAGAGTCGAATAGAATAGAAACATTCTATTCTAGACTCCACCTAAATATTAAAAACATTCTAATATTTATAGAGATATAATAAGATACAATAGTGAGCATAAAAAAAGAAACATAAATATCATTTTAATAGACCCCCTAATGCTCAATCTATTTACTACAACAATAGATCCCTTGAATTTAACAAACTTGTCAAGACCAAGGGGTTTTGTGAAAATATCTGCTGGTTGCTTTGAGGTAGGGACATAGAGTAATTGAATAGGTCTATCTACTAATTGTCGGATGTAATGGCAATGAAGCTCCATGTGCTTGGTTCGTTCATGAAACACTGGGTTCTTGACAAGTTTGAGTACTCCTTGATTGTCTGAAAACAAAGAAGTCAAACCTGCTTGAGGAGTATGCATATCTGTAAGCATCTGACGGAGCCAAACTGCTTCACAAGTTGCCTTGACAACTCCTTTATATTTTGCTTCTGTAGAGGAGAGTGCATGCGCCTATTGTTTCTTATTGGTCTAGGTAATTGTTGCAGATCTAATACTGAACACATAGTCAGAAGTAGATTTCTTGTCATCAACTGAGCCAACCCAATCGGAATTGGTGAATCCACTGAGCTGAGTAGTACTCCTTGTGTAAAGAAGACCATAATTTGAAGTACCATGTACATAGCGTAACACACATTTCGCTACAATCTAATGATAGGTCTTGGGGTCCGTCATGAACCATGAGATGTAGTTGACTGCAAAACTGAGATATGGTCTAGTAGTAGTAAGGTAGATGATACTACCTACTAGCTGCCTAAAGAGTGTTTCATCTACAAATGGAGAATTGGATTGTGTGGACAATTTCAGATTACTCTTCGTAGGAGTGGAGGTAGGTTTGCAATCCTGCATTCAAAACTTGTTAAGAAAATTTCTGGCATACTTGGATTGAGACAAAAAAATACTGTTGTCAATCTGCCAAACCTCAATACCTAAACAATAATGAAGCAATCCGAGATTTGTCATATCAAAAGTTTTGCATAGATCTTGTTTGATTTTTGAAATCAAACGCTCTGAACTCCCAGTAATGATCAAATCATCCACATAGACAACAAGAAAAAGAATATCATTATCAGAGTGTTTAATATACAGATTACTATCTGACGGACTACGCTAAAATCCTTGAGCAACCAAGTATTGATCAATCTTTATGTACCAAGCCTTAAGGGCCTATTTAAGACCATAGAGGGCCTTCTGGAGTCTACATACATTTGGTTCCAAACCGACAACTTTGAAACTTGGGGGTTGCGTCATGTAGACTTCTTCTTGTAATTCACCATTGACAAAAGCACTCTTCACATCCATCTGATGAACTTTCCAACCATACTGAGCTATAATGGCAAGAAGAATGCGAATAGTGCTCATCTTGGCTGTCGAAGCAAAGGTCTCCTCATAGTCAATTCCTTCGCGCTGGGTGAATCCTTGAGCAACAAGTCTAGCTTTGTATTTGTCCAAGGTACCATCTGCATGATACTTGACTTTATAGACCCATTTACAACTAATGGGTTTCTTCCCAGGAGGGAGATCTGAAAGAACCCAAGTGTGGTTCTTTTGAGGACTCTGAAGCTCAACATCCATTGCCTGTTCCCATTCTGGAATTCCTTTGGCCTTTGCATATGTTTGGGGCTCAGGGATACTATGGATGTTGGCCATAAGAGCAATATTAACTGTGTTGTGCTGAATGCTCTTATTTCTGGAGGTTCTACCCTCAATGAGTTCATCAAGATGAAGATCACTAATCATGTGAGCCCACCGTTTTGGCCAAAGAGTCGAGGAGCCAATATCAAATGCTATCAGAATAGTTGGATGAGGAGCATGAGCAGAAGCTATATTATCTGGTAGAAGAACCCAAGTTAGAGATTGTTGAAGAGTAAATCTTAGAATGCGATGGGGAGGCAGAAAGCGGGAATGGTCCGAGTTCCTCATCAAACACAACCTCATGATTGAAGATTAAAGGATCAGTATTTACATCAATCAGTTTGTAGGCCTTGTGTGTGTGACTGTATCTTGTAAACATGAGTTTCTGGCTTTTGGAATCCAACTTAGTGCGTTTGGCATCAGGAATCCATACAGATGCTAGAGAGCCAAAAAATTTCAAATGGTTGATCCTAGGTTTGTGACTAGACTAGGCTTCCTCAAGAGTCTTATGGTTAATTGCAAACGTGGGTGACCGATTAAGAAGATAGATAGCTATGGATACTGCTTTCGCCCAATATTTTCTGGGAACATTTCTATGTTCTGGCATAGCCCTAGCCATTTATGTGATGGTACAGTTTCGAAGTTTTACAACATCGTTTGCTGAGGGGTGTAAGGTGTGGTGAACTGACGTCTAATGCCATGAGTAGAACAGAAGGCAGAGAAGGTAGAAGGATAGAATTCCCCCCATTATCAATCCTAAGAGTACAGATGGAGGAATCAGACTCTTTTTCTAGTAGAGCTTTAAACTGTTGAAATACAGGAAAAGGAGCTGATTTTTGCTTAAGAAAATATACCCACATTTTGCGACTGAAATCATCCACAAAGAGTAAGAAGTACCTGTTCCTAGTAACAAAAGGAGTATTCATAGGACCACATACATCAGCATGGACTAGCTGGAGTACTTTAGATGCCTGCCATGATTCACCATCCTTAAATGGTGTTCTATGTTGCTTCCCTACTTGGCAAGCTCTGCAAACGCGATGGTTCTGGGTTTGGATATCAGATAGCCCATGGACTAAATTATCCCAAGCAAGTTGTGCTAGATATTGAATGTTCAGGCGACCATATCGCTAATGCCAGAGGCTATTGAGAGCGGATGACTTGGCGATGAAGGCATGCTCAAGGGAATCACCTGAATCTACAAGCCTATAAATACCATGATCCTCAAGACCAACAACACGTGTAGTGCGAGAAGCACGATCAATAATCAAACACTTTTTTTCACTGAAATGACATCCAACTGAGGGGAGTGCTTTATAATCTAACTAATAGATAGACGATTATGTTTCATGTAAGGAACATAACATACATTGAGGAACATGAGTCTTTTTCTTCCGGACTAAATCTGAACATTGCCCTTGTTGACAATATTGTATTCTTCGGCGCCTCTAAAGATTATCGAGTCAAAATAGGAAGTGAATTCAACAAAGCAATCACACCTGTGAGTGAAATGTCGAGAGGCACCAGAATTTATGTACCAAGCAGAAGATTTCACATGATCTGCAAGTATGATGGCCATAAAGGTATGATAGATAGATTCTTTCTACTTTGAGTGTTGGGTAGCATTGGCTTGCCTTCTAATTGACTCTAACTTCTGATGCTGCTGATACAGATGCTCATAATATGCAAATATCTCAAATGGCACAAAATTTGAGGTGATAAAATGAAAGACCCAAAAAAATCAGAGAAGTATATAGGCAAGAGCTCGAAAAACCCATAAATAATATGCTATCAGAATCTAGATACATTGGCTCGAAAATTGGGGCACAAAAATTGAGGCACCCACAAAAATTTGATGAAGACCCATTTGAGATCTCGAAAAACCTACCAAGAATTTCAAAGCAATTTTTTTCGAACGTCAAAAATTAGGGTTTCAGGCAAAACCCTAGTCGTTAGATTGGAGAGTCAAATTTGCATAAAAAATGAATAAAAAATGCAGAGTCGTCGAACAAAAACGACTGTATTCAGAATTGAAGCTGTCTGAAAAATGCAGAGCCGTCTGGAAAAAAGGATAGAGCCAAGGTGGTTTGTAAAAAATTGTAGAGCCGTCTGAAAAACGACAAAAAAAAAATGATTGAGCTGGAATCCACAAATTTTCAAGATTTTTTTTTGCGATTGCCAAAAAAAAAGAACGCCAAGAAAAATGTGATAGCAGAAAATAATGAAGACCAAATGCAAAGTCATGATTGGTAGCAAAGAAGAGCCTTGGGTAGTGACAAAAATGGGAGCAGTAAAATGAAATTTTGCAAGGGAGGAAAGCCTGCGATTTTTCCAAGGAAAGACCAGAGATGTGCTGCAGATTTCAAAGTCGAGCCTATGATTTTCAGAACCAGACGCAACAAAGGAAATCGTGATTTTCAGAGAGAAATAAAAAAAGAACAAAATAGATGATTTCAATAAAAAAATTATAATTTTTTCAAAAAATTACTCTAGCTTTGATACCATGTTACAAACATAAATGGCAGAATACTTGATGAATTAATCAGAGATCAAAATGATCTATATATACAAAGAGGAGAGTCAAATAGAATAGAAACATTCTATTCTAGACTACACCTAAATATTAGAAACATTCTAATATTTACAGAGATATAATAAGATACAATAGTGAGCATTAAAAAAAAAACATAAAGATTATTTTAATATTATGTTCAATTTTCTATTTTACATTTCAATTATTGACTATGAACTTGAATATTTATATAAATATTTAATGACAATAATTTCGTATGAATATATTAGATTTTATTTTATTGATAATTATTATTTTTATTAAAGTTTATTTAATAACATTATAATTTTTTAAAGAATTAAGCTTTTACATTTTAAAAAATCAAAGAAATATAATAAAAATTTACCAATTTTTTACGTTTAAAATTATATTTGTAAATTTTGATCAATATAAAGATCAACAATTCAAATATTTGTTATGAATATAGAATGCGTTCTTCCAAATCACTTTTGTATTTTATATTTATTAATTTGTAATATCTCTATTTAATATTAAATTTTATATATATTTTTAAAACCTTCTTTCTTCGTCTCTCCCTCTATCTTCATAACTTGTAAATAAATAATCTCTTTATTTTTAATAATTAACAGTAAATGATTTGATAATATAATTATTAACTTTCTAAATTGTTTTTTTTTATAGTTGATATTGGAAGGGTGCACAAAATAGAAGGCTTACATTTTTTTATTTTAGCATTCTATGTACTCATTATTAATGAGAATCTAATTAATCTCACATTGTATTCGTACACAATAAATTTTGTAGATAAGAATGTTGAATATGACTTTTAATTCACCTATAATTGTTCATGAACTATGTGAATTGTCTATTTTTCTCTATTCTTGCATTATTTTCTTTAAACTTATTTATCTTTTATATTTCTTCTATTATAAGGTGAATTTGGTACTAATATACTAGGGCACAATCTTATCTACAGTGAGATTTTCTATCTAATGCAAGTAAGCTAGTTTTACATTGTTCAAACCATAGCAAGTCACTCGCATCAAGATTCAACATAGACCGTCTCATGTTTAATTATTGATGCCATTGACAAATTATTTGGATTAAGATTCTAACCGCAGTAAGACTTTGTATCCAATGCTAGTGAGTTAGTTTTACATTGTTCAAACAATACCAAGTCTCTCACATCAAGATTCAACATAGATTGTATCATACAATTATCAATGTCATTGAAAAAATGTAGTGTTGTGATGCATGTTGAATTTTGGATAGCCAATAGTTTTTGAGCACCTAAAATTCCTTTGAAAGTTACCATTTGATATATCTTGAATGAGAACATTGCTAGAAAAATGAGTGAATTTATTTAGTTGTGGTGTAATTATCTATAACAATTGTAAAATTCTAAACCTATTTAACACCAAACATCATTCTACTTATTTACCACCAAACATCAATTCCAATCTCGCTCAACTTGTTCTTGGCCCTTTACTTATCCCCCACTATCTTCAATTCTACTTCTATTTTGTTTAAACTAAAAATTCAAATAGCAAGAACTATGATGCTTGTGTCTCTTGTTTAAAATCTCACAAAGACATCCTAAAAAAAATTCATTTGCTTGTCATGCTTATGACGGGCTCTCCTAATTCAAACTTATACTTGATATTTGCATGTTCAACGATGACCAATAGACTCTATCGCAATTTTTTAAATAATTTTTTGGTGCAAAGCTAGTCATTGAGACACTTTGGTGGATAAGTTGTGGTTGATATATAAACTTTTGAAGGCGAGCAAGGTAAATTTATTGTAACATGTTCATGAAATTGTAGCATATGTCAATGATATTAATATTTTGACATATTTGAATATGAGAAAAGTGCCTATATTTGATTCATCGATTCATTGGTATACAGATTGTCATTGGTTTGTGGAACATTATTGATAATTGTCCAAATGTTGAAATTAAAAAATTGTAAAATCAAAAATATATATTTTTTACACTAATATGTAGATGGAGTAGAACAAATGCAAAATCCTCAATTTTAAAAAATGCGAGCTCCCCTATAAATGCATGGGTCCACCTCTTGATTTAGTACAAGGTTAGCAAATTTAGGGGACACAATTCTATGAAAGATCAAAGAAAGGACGGTCTCAGAAAGTTAAATGCTTTTCCTAGCTAGTGAGGTAATAATGCTCAAATCTATCTTATCAACTATCTCCACATACCAGTTATGATGTACCCACCTGCCAATAGATAAAAAGGACGAAATCAATAAACTACTTAGAAAATCCTTTAGGGAAGGATCTGAAGATAAGATGGCGATTTCATTAGTGGCATGGAACAACTTATTCATGCCTAAGGATTTAAAATGGGTGAAACTCCTAAGATTTTTATGGTGGATTGTAGGAGTATCATTTGTGAAAAATTTATATGGTACTTGGGCGATGCAAATCAACCACTTATTACTCTTAATAACGTTGAAAATGCTAAACTCATGAAGTAAATATGCTTAAGATTACATTGAAATCCCCTCAGAGGATAATATGTCACAACCAAGATGGAAATCCTTGAAAAATATTAATAATTATCCTCATGCTATTATTTCATTTTTACACTTGCTTTTAAAATTGACATTAGTGCACTTTCATTATAGAGCAACATCAAATTAATGAGAAAGAAAAATAATGGAGCACAAAGGAAAGTTGACATAATTTGAATGCATGCGTTTTCATGCTATTTTATTTGTCTATGCAAATATGATTTTAATAGCTAAATTGAGTGTTTTGAAACTTGAATATATCGTTATGCTTTTTGTTGTTGAAGCTTTCATATTTATGCAAATATGATTTTCATAGTTAAATTGAGTGATTAGAAACTTGAATATTGTTTTTAGCTTTTTGTTATTGAAGCTTTGATACTCATATGTTGACTATTTTCCCTATCTACAATATCATATTAGGTAATTCTAGTGCCAGATTGGTCTCAAGGTCTTCCAATACGGGGATTGTAATACGAAGAATGGGTTCAAATTACTTAGGACAAACACCTTAGAGATAAATTTGTTTTCCCATACATCTTTGTTAGGATAAACAATGCCTACCTAAAGCAAGGTTGTTCACATGGCTTGCCCTTAAAATAAAATTCTCATGGCTATCATATTTAACTTAAATGGGGTATGAAGGACAAAGTAAGTTTTCTTTATGGGAAAATGATAATGAAACTATTGATCACACTCTTTATAATTGAAATTTCTTAAAGGAGCATTGGGAATGGCTATGCTCCAAATTAGGTTTCACTTCAGTACTATTAAATGACATTGCCTTTTTTAAGCTTAGTTGAATTACAATAAGGGGAGCATTTATAGTATTTTATGGAGAATCTTCCCTTCAATTATGATTTGGGAGATATGGAAGGAAAGGAGCCATAGAGTATTTAAGGGGAAAAAGATGTTGACATCTCAATTACTCACACAATCAATGAACTCATTGAAATAGTGAACAATAGTAGAATTGTAAACTTAACAACTTCTCATAAAGTAATGTCACATTGAGATGACCAAATATGTAATTAGTGGTTGGACACAAAACTCCAACCTTTGCAAATGATACTAAATTAGATGAAATCAATGACAGACTAGAACACAAATGGTCTCTTCTTAAGAGAGGTTGACATAAGCTCAACTTTGATGGAGCATCCTAGGGAAACCTTGGAGAAGTTGAGGTTGGACATGTTATTCACAATGAGGGCAAGGAAATAACTACTATTTCTAAACCATTAGGTATGACTACCAATAACATGGTAGAACTAACTTTCTCAATGGAGGGCTATAAAATCTACGCGAAGGGGATTAAGAAAAATCATTAATACTAAAAAATCAATTCTCAATTTAATCTTGGACATAATATAATATCCTCCGTGACCAATTACACTTTTGACCATATTTTTAGAGAAGGGAACAAGAGGGTTGATAAACTTTCCAATGAGGGTGCAGATACAATATTCTAATTATTACTTACCTTATTAGCTTTAGGGATTCAAGGTTCATCTATTAAAATCTGTAATTCCCATTAGTACTTTACCCAAAGGGAGTGCTATTGTATTTAGGGTGACGTGGATAATAATATGGACCCCTATATTTCTATCAAGCATGAATTTTGTAGCCATATGATTCCACTAAAATGCTCTCTCAACCTGTTCATA
>CM053788.1:315154553-315324553 GCA_028749045.1 Cupressus sempervirens
AGAACTCAAACCAATTTCTTGAGGAATTCAAACTCTTCCTTGGACCATATTGCTGTGCTTAGATAGTTCAGAATGCCCTTAAATAAATATCAATGACCATGCTAACGAACTATGAGATAACCTTGCTAGACATTTTTCTTGGAAAGGAGAACAATATATACATAAAATTTATTAGGAGATATGCTCACGATTTCAAGTGGGGTATCAAAGAACTTAAAATAGGAATATTTAAAGTTTGAAATAATATATGATTGTGGCTGGGGTTTTTAATGTGAAGACCAAGAGCCGGTATTTTTTTTCTTGCACTTATATATGAGGATGTCAAAGATTCTCCACCACATATCAATTCATCCAACCTCACTTGTGTTATCCTTATTCATTATTTGAGAAGAAAATCTTATTTGGCTATTGGTATTTATCAACGATGAATAAAAAATCCCCAATAGTTTGACTAGGAGATTACTTAGACTTTTCATTTAATTAGGTTATCTCATAACTAGGATTTTTAAATCTCAAAGGGAAGTAATCTACTAGATGACACACCTAAGGGGAAATTTATTTCTTAAAACATGTGAATCCTTGCCATTGTTTTGATGTGCATCAAATACAATATAGTTCATCTAATACTAGAGCAACATGGATAAATTCAACGCATTTCCAACTTCCCATGCATTAAACCACCATTGACTTTATGAAGAATCTTATACTTCTAAATGAAAAAATAAATGTGAAACCCCTTAGGTAAAGTATAAGAGACTTAATAATTCACAGAAACCTTGTAAATGTTAGCATTAAGGAAATGACATCTAAATGATTGACAACATCAAAACACCCTTCAGTCTATCTATAACATGACGTTGAAGCCAAGATTTTGTATGTCTCTTTTGTTAACATCAATAGAGTCATGGTAGTAAGGCTCCAAATATCATGGAAGAATTTCTCTCAAGATCTCACCAACCAAGCCATAGGTTTGGAAGGATTTTAAGAGGCTAGTGGAGGTCAAAAAAAAACCTTTAGTAGTACTTTACATAATGAGTCACGAATTCGTAGAAATTCGCTTGTGCCAGTCAAGCACGTAGACAAAACAACTTGATAACCAATGAAAATATATAAACAAAGGGCACTACATTGCCACACATTATTTATGAAACCTCACAAACACACAGACTTGAGTGAACAATAGAAAATCAGATTAAGACAATCACTGCTAAAAGGAAAACATAAAGAAGTGATAGCTTAGTGACTAGACCCACATCAAAGATATTATTGGACATGAATAACCTTAGAATATGGATAAAATATACAAGGTGCTATATTCCCTACTTAATAATTATCTGGGATTATTCTTAGACATATCGAAGGTGGATTTTGGGTATCAAGTAATAAGGTATGATTTCAAGATAATTTCCATTTCATATTCTTTCTTATTTTTAATAAATATTATATAAGGTATTATAGAGAATCTATGTGGCAATAAATTTACAAGTATATATAAAATTACATTTGAATTATATACATTAATTCAAAATGATATTTAATACTTTGATATAATATTTGCTAAATATAAAGACTCATTATGGGAGTAGGAATGGTAAAGATTGAGTATTTTGTTATCTTACTTCCATTATTGAAAATATAAAATAAATTATGTTACAATCATTTATGCTATCGTTAGTAATAAGAATGAGTTAAACTACTAACATTCTAATTAACATTGATATTCTTATTTGTACATGCTATAAGAATTATTTGCCTTGATCCTTTTCTCTAAGAATGTTATTGTAGGGAAAGGAGGATGAATATCAGATTCAGAGGGAGTCTCACACTTCTTCAAAGATAAATAAGCTTAGAAATTTGATGATTTAGAGGAAGTCTAACATGTCCATTTGAAGGAGCAAATAGAGGATGTGATTCAATCAACCTTTGCTAGTCTTGCTCATATTGATTCAAAGGGAGTAAAACATGTTGAGATGGATTCTCCAGTGATCAATTGTAACAGGATTGTGCTTCATGATTATACCTCATGACTATGTGATTTTGATGGACCTACCTCATTTTTGATATCTTTACACTCAAATATGTTCTTTTAGGAAAAGCTAGATTGAGAGGGAGCCTAACATTTCATTACAGATAACCTTGAAAGAGAGGGGTAAAATAGAGGAAACATGTATTCTGAAGAGTAAAACATATATGATCTCCTTAAAACCAAGGCAAACCCTACTACATATCAAGGATTATACATGGAAGCAAAACTTCATTCCTCAAGATAAAAACTGCATAGAAGTATTATTATCCTTGAGTATTATATTTACTTTCTTATTGTAGTCTCTCTCTTATTTTTAATTCTACAGACTCTATAAGGGTTATTTGCCTTGATATTTTCTTTTATGTTTGAGGATATTCTTACAAGAAAAAAAGGTTGGTACTTTACATATGCTGCCAAATATTGTGCAAAATCAATCTAATGATAGTAGCTCAAAAGACCGTGATGATGAAGATGAATAAAGCGAGGCCCTTGAAGCAAACATCCTTGATGATTGAGATTATGAGATTCTTGTGAGGTCTCACCTCGACCCATCATAGCATAGATACTGTACTTCCATTTTGTTTTTTAGGACTGGATATCTCGACATATATTTTGATAGTTGATGGATAGTAAATTTTGCTACTTATCTGATGATATTTACCTTATGATTTTCAATTATGATCTGTATTAGGACTTAATTTGGCATAACTGAAAAATTAATGGATATTTATTCAATACTTCACTACTACGATAGAAAATGGAATTATGCTGTGATTCAAAATGCTTAAATTGATCTTGTTAGGAAAGTCAGTAATATTCAGATTTTGAGGTTTAATGATTAAATGCATGTAAGAAAATAATGGAGAATACGAAGTTATTTATGAAATATGTTATATGTGAAATGTAGAATAACAAAATTATCATGTGTCTTTACTTTCATCTGTATTCTATATGGGACTATTCATTGGATTACAAACATATCAGGGAAACAAGGTATAAACACATGTTAATATGACACTACCAAGGTGAATTTTTAGAAGATTCGTAAACCTCATTGTGATGTTTTTATTTTGTAAACATGAGATGTATGTGTGCATTATGTATTTCATGAGTAGATTCAGAACATGTCATGTCTGATGTATAGTGAATTTTGTGTGTGTCACTTGACACTTGTACTTGTTGTATGAAAATGACATGTTCTCGAAAGATGGATCATGTAGCCACCTTATCTCAAGTTAAATTTCTTAATTAAGAATTAGAGCCAAAAATTAGTTCTAAGGTGAATTTGTGATGAAAATAAACCCTACCCATGATAATACTTTGTGTTAGGGGATTTATAGTGACCACTAGGGAGCCTAGAAGACCCCAAAAATAATTCATTTTATATTAAATCTAAAAATGGGAGTCATATATAGGGCATGGCCAAACTAGAAACCCACTTGCCCACTCCCTAACTTTAGAGACATTTAGGGTTTGGAGGAAGAGGATAAGAAGCTCTACTACAGCTTTCATTTGCCATTGATTGGAGTAAGGTTGATATCCATGATCCATGGTGTCTCTTCATTTCATTATAGATTTGATATGGTGTTTCTTCATTGCATTGTAGATTCGTTATGGAGTAGATATGGTTTTGTGAAGTATCTTGTGGTATGTGTGTTGAATGTGAGAAGTTTTATTGAGATTTCTTTCTTGAATCTTGTTTTGTTCATGTTGATTGTTTGTGTAAAATGGATGTGAAGCATCACTCACCGTTGGAAGGAAAGAGATGATTGGGTGAAGGGGTTAGTTGGGCTCACCCATGTAGTTGAGAAACTCTTCCATGTGTGGAGATGATTTTGATGTGTCTCAATGGAGAATGGACTTCATGATTACTTGCATTCTTGGGAGGTATAAGGAGATGTATGAAGGGGAAAGATATGGATAAGCCTTGAAGGGCATGCTACTTATAAGAATATGTGATTTTATGAGATTCATGGATTTGAAATTTTCCTCATGGAGAGAGCCCACCTTCACCCTATATCTTAATTCTATTGTGGAATCTAGGTGCAAGCCTTGGGATGGGTTGTATTTTGTTGTGTTGAGTTGTGTGTTATAGTTTGCATGATATGTGAATGTGAAGGTGTGCAACCATTTGTGCCTTGTTTCCCCAAGCTCGGTGGGTGGTCTCCTTGAGGCCTAGGTTGGGAGGTGAGCCTCCATGGTTCTACATATTGTCTCTTATTTGAAGGTTTTTTCTTGAGGTCTTGGACATTTGAAAATTGTGAAGTCTCACATTTGTTTAGGAAGAGAGAACACTATTGTTTGAGTGGAAAATGGAGAAACAAACTCCATCTTGTTAAGTGAATTATTATGTGTTTGTAAGAATGTTGTTATTATTCTCATTTATTTTTTATTAGAAAGATTGTGAATCATCTATGTATTGTAGAAAGGTCTCTCCATTTGTATATCTTGATATGGTGACTTCACCACCTTATGTGGATGCTTGATAAATATTGGATAAAATCTTGAGAGGATCATGAAAGAAAGAGTTATTACAGTGACGTTTTTGGTTTCTAATTTTGGATATGAATGCATTGAAGAGAAGAGTTAAAGATCAATGTAGGCATTTGTGTAAATAAGATTATCCATTGTTATTCCGTTATTTTCCATGCTCATAGAATAATTAAATGCTTTTTGTGATCAATCTTGATTCATACATAGTTGTAGAATATGCATTCGATAGGTAATGGATTCGTATTTAGTTTAAATCATGAAATGGAAATCATTATGAAATTTGAAAACTTGCTATTCTTGAAGTTGCATGCAAAAGATTTAAGTTATGTTTCATATAGATTTATTCTTGTAAGTCAGTGGATAGCAATAAGATAATTGTTATGAGCACAATCATTAGATTAAATCTATAGAATATGCATTGGAATGGATTATACTATGTTAAAATATGATCAATTCATTTTTGAGGCAATGATAAGAATCCATGAAGAAAACTAGCAAAAAAAAATTGACTTCAAAAGTAGCCTGTAGGTGCATATTTGCTTGCTGGAAAATGTATGGCAACTCAACTAAATTCATTTCCAAGAAATATAGTCAATAGAATAATAGTTCTAGAATATAATAAGAATATTTTACCTATAACAATATAAAAATGTATAAGTTAGCTATCATAATTAAGAAGGCTACCCATAAGTATACAAAAAAATATTAATATATGGTCATATGGTAGTACTATGTCAGTTCAACCATTAATAAATAATTAAATGAATAAAAAAAAAAAAAATTCCCCATCCTATGAGGCGACCTGGCATCCATCATGTCATGGTGTGTTGAAGTGAAAGAGAAAAAAAATTTAAAAATGCAAGTAGAAGGGGGAAAGTCAACCCCTTTCCACCTTTTAACTAGGCGGCCATACTCAGTAAAGGAGGGGGGGGCGGGGTATTAATGATTTCAGGCGCCTTAGAGTAGTACGCCTCCCTTCCTCCTCCTTCCCACGTGGGGAGAGAGAGGGAAAAAGGAAGGCTAGGGGATGGGGGGTAAGGGTAGTTAGGAGTAGTTCTAGGAAATTATGATAAGGGGGGAGACAAGATTATTATATTTCCTATAAAATAAGTAAAAAAAGAATATTATATTAAAAAAAATTTAGTGGATGGGTGGGGCATAGAAATAGGTAAGTAGTATTATTATTAAAAAAAAAATGTTAGTATTATTTATTGGTTTGTTGACATTTCAAGTGTGGAAAATTATTAATGTATTTTTTTTGATCAATAAATAGCCAAAGCCTAGATTAATTATTATTATTTGTTAGAATTAATTATTATTATATGTTGAGCGAAGGTAGATTCAAACCCAAGATCTCCCACATGAGAGGCTCACAAGTTACCGTTGCATTGTAGGCTTTCGCCTGAAAATTATTGATGTATTAAGTTAGGTATAGGGTATGGAGAAAAGAGTTGGGGTGGCTTATTTAAATGTTTTTCTTTTCTTATTATTTATTTTGGGTAAAGGGTATTAAGGATTAGATAGTTAGTAGTTGTTTTATTTTTTATTTTTTTTAAAGTATATATATATATATATATATAAAATATTAAATAAGGAAAAATTGATTTAAGCATTTTTGTTTTAGGGAATACTATGTTAAAAAAAGAAATTAATGTTAAGGTAGTGTAGTATTATAGAATTTAACTATGGTTACTAATGTTGTAATGAATGGTAGTAGTAGGTTTTATAGGATACAGATGTTATGTGTAGTTAGTATATATTATGTAACAATCGTTGTCTGATCAACGTACACTCACTGAGTATTATATGGGTTCAACCTCGATTTTAAGACTATCGAAGTTATTAGACACATATATAACAATAATCTTAATGCAATTTGAAAAAAATTAACACAAGATATGCATTAGGATAAGAACATCACAACTCTACCCCGTATCCAAAATGTAACTTGCAAGGAACTACTTCAACCAACAAAGTTGAGAAGTTTCTTTACTCTATAATTGAAAATTCAGAACAATCAGGCAATGTTCGAATCTTCGTCGTAACCCGTAATCTTAGAATGCAACTTATACACATTTAGTTATAATAGAGTACCATTCAAGTATAACCACAGCTGGATATGAGTGTTAACCCTTTCAAATCTAACATTAAGTCAATCGACTAAATTATAAACATTAACGTATCTTTCAAAAAAAAAAAAAGGTTGTGTTTTTGCCTTGTTGAATTTTAGGCATGACAATTCTTCTACATTAAGAGGGAGTGTAACACTTCTTCTAAGGCAAGGTGAGAGGTTAGAAGATTAATACACAAAGGGAGTCTAGAAATACATGTGTATGACTGCATGATTTTGATGGGCCTACTCTTGAGTGCATCATGAGGAAGTATTGACTTATTTAAAAGATTGATATCAGATTCATAATGAGTTTGACAAGTATCATTGGGTGAAGGGTGAAGAGAGCTTTTGAGGAAGTAACTAGAGGACCTGACTTCCCAGGATCGATGTTTAGAAGGAAAATCTTGAGGTACAATCCTATGTAATGATATCTTCTCTATGAAGAGAAGTTCTAAGTAAAATTCCTTCTAATGCATTCTTCTCTATGAGAGAAAATTGAGGTGAAACCCTTTGTACCACCCTTTGAATAGGTTCATGGTGGTTACCATTTCACATATGATATGTAATAAAAGGTGATGATCTTTCATTGACATATAGAAATAGAAGGCAACCATTGTAAGGTGATGATCTTATAAATGGTAGACCTATTATCATGAAAAACTTCATTAAATTGTTGTCCCAGAGTGCTAGAAGTCATGATAACAAATGTATCAACTAGAGGGTAATTTTTATAAGGTGACAAATTTATCAATAGTTGATCTATCTCCTAACACCATAATGTAATGGGGCACGTTATTATGGTTCCTCAAGCTAGATTTTGCTAAATGCCCTGATAGCCAAATTATCATGGTTCTTTAGGTTGGATTTTGCTGGACACCCTGATAATCAACTCATCATGGTTCTTTGAGATGGAGTTTGTTGGAAACCATGAAAATCAATTTGTTATGGTTCTTCGGGCTGAATCTTGCTAGACATGATAGCTTAAGACTATCATAGATCACACTTAAGGTGGTGTTCAAATCTTGTATTATAATTGTTCTAATTCTCTCTTTGCTAAACAGGGAGTGTTGAAAAATTTAGCCTCATAATAAACTAAAGAAAATTCCATATATTTATATATGTTAATATATATGTGTATATTGATGGATTTATGTTGATATCCATAAATATACCATTCCAGGAATATCACATTAAGATGATATATCTCCATATGCTTGAGAGCATATTGTGTTCTATAAAAAATCCTCCCTAGCTAAGAGGGAGTTGTTGGAATACATTAGAATAACTGAAGGTGGGGGGGGGTAGAATTTTCAAAGCTTAGTGAATCTATAAAACATTATTCATCATGCATGCATCCATAAGATTATGCAATCACTTTAAAACTTTTCGGTTACCATCAAATCAATTTGCAAAAATGTAAAACATGAAACATAATATATTCATCAACACATTTGACATAATGATTTACGTAGAAACCAAAATTGGGAAAAACCACCAGTGACATGCTACTCTTTTTCACTCTTTTGAAGTGATGCCTTGTAAAAGGCCAACCCTGTTAAAGGTTACAATACACACTGTTAAATGTGACCTTGTTAAAGGATTTCAATTACCTTGTTAGGAGTGATCCTTGTTAGAGGACTTTAGACCATTCACTTGGAATGTCACCCAGTTAAAGGATGTACAAATGACTGTTAAGTCAACATTAATCCAAAGGATTTACCCTAGACTGATACAATTGTTAGAGAGTAACAATAAGGCTTGATCTAATAACAACTTACAACTTCATTTGTAGATTATAGATCACTATTTAGTCCTCCATTCTACTGGGCCTTCATAAATTATAGCTCTGATAGCATGTTCACCCTTAAAGCATTCATATCCATAAGCCTTCTTGCTTAACATGCCATTATAGACTCTTCTCTTAGGTCACTTGATGAAGCAAAACCCTTGTCTCCTTGACTCCCTTAGGTTCTCACACATGACAACCTTTGCTTTTGACTAGCCATTCCTATAAATAGGAAATTAAGATATTTTTTCATTCATTCTCCATCCTCTAATTTAGAGTTAGGATGGATTAGGTAGTATAGAATGAATCTATCCCACATTCCATATCTCTTCTAGAAACTTCTCCTTGAATCCTCTTTGAATTTCCTAAAAATGGTTCACCTTGAATTCTATGCCACCAGCTCATCAACCTTATCTTCCACCTAGTTCACACAATCCAACAAAACAAACTTGTTAGGTTAGATCCATCAAATTTATGATCCTTTAAATAATGCAATAGCTCGACATTATCAAGCTTTTGATGCTTGGTACATATTGTGTTGCTTGACATCCTTTGTGAAATTACTCAACATGAACTAAATTTTATTGGTGCTCGGCATCAACTAAACTTTATTTGATGTCCACTATTTTGCTCGACATACACTAGAATGGACTTTTACTTAGCTCAAACTGATTTTTTGCTCGACTTGTACTGACTTTGCTTGACACCTACTATCTATTTGGTCAAGCTTGACATAAAAACTTTTCACAACTTGTTCTTCTAAACTTTCTTAGTGTAAGCAACTTTTGTAACCTTAAGTAGATTATCAATACATCATGTCATCACTATCTTAACTAATTCTTGTACTCCTTTACATAATCATAACTCAACCTTTCCTCTAGGTGCTATTTTTACATCTTTTGATCAAATCCTTTTCATCAATCAAATAAGTGATAGTACTTAAATTGTATAAGCAATTGTCTTACTAGCAAATAGCAAGTTTAACATTAGTGACAAAACAATGATTGAAGCATATTGGTCATACTTGTATGTTCTCAACAATCTCTCTTTACAATGTCCCTCTTTGAATAGCTTCTTCAATCTATTATCAACAATCTCCCTCTTTGGCATTGATGGCAAACCATACTGATCAACCAAATGATAAACATCTTGTTCAACCAAACTGACTAGGTTAAAATAGTATGATCAACAAAATACCAAAAAGAAAATAATTCCTTGTATTGAAATCTCTCCCTCTATGAACAAATTCTATCTTCTGATTAGGTTACAAAAATCTTTCTTATAACTCCCTTTGAGTTTCTTCTTATATTTCCCTCTTGCTAGGTAGATGTTAGGATTTCTCCTCTTTCTTTCAATTTTACTATCATACTTGTGTTTTCCTGGGATCATCAATTGTCATCAACAATTTTCTCCCTCTAAGATCCATCTTATCTCCCTTTGATTAGTAAGTCTCTCTCAACAATTATACTGGCTTGATTAGTAATTATCTCCCTCTTTGAAAACAATGCCAAAGACCTGTCATCTCTATCATGCAGATATAAGCTTTTTCAATTTCTTCAGTTTCTCCCTCTGTCACCTTTTTTGTGACTGATTTGAAATTTCAACACTTTGATTACTTTAGGCAACTCCTAAAGTAAGATCCTCTGCATCAATTTGTAACATATGAACATCAACTTGCTTGATGTAGGGCACTCTTCTTTGTTACTTAGATAGCCTTTGATAGGGGTATCACCCCTAGTATACCTCTTAGATACTCATGAGTACCCTTAGGTAATGCTTTTGTGAAGATATCAACAATTTTCTCTTTTGTGTTGACATATTCCATCTTCACTTCTTTATCTTGAACTAACACTCTCAAGTTATGATACTTGATTGCAATGTGCTTAGTCTTTGTGTGCATCACTGGATTCTTTGATATATTGATAGCACTTGTGTTATCACAATAAAGTATCACTGGTTTTGTGATTTCTTTCTTTATACCTTTGAGTAGCTGTTTGATCCATGCAATGTTTGTACAATTTATAGCAACGACAACATATTCAGCTTCAAGAGTAGATTGTGAGGAGTAGTTTTGTTTCTTGCTAGTCCATGTGACTAGCCTCTTGCCTAAGAAAAATGGTCCTCCAGTAGTGCTTTTCCTATCATCAGTGCTTTTAGCCCAATCAACATCAGTATAAGCTCTTTATTCAAAATTTTCATTTTTCTCATGGTATAGACCAAACTCTTATGTTCCTTTTAGATATCTCATAATTCTCTTTACATCCATCAAATGATTCTCCTTGGGATTAGTAGAGAACCTTGCAACTATCCCTACATATAATGCAATGTTAGGTCTACTATGTACTACATATTGCAATTTTCTAATCATAGACTTGTACGATGTTTGATTCACCTCATCTAAATCATCATTCTTTGGTGTATTTACTAGTTTGGAATCCTCCAATCCAAAAATTTTCAGTATTTCTTTGACATACTTTGATTGAGTGATGTATATACCATATTTCATTTGATATACTTGCAAACCCACAAAAAAATTGATCTCTTCAAACATAGACATCTCAAATTTTTGCTTCATTTGATTTGCAAAATCCTTACATAAAGCATCTTGACCTCCAAATATGATATCATCAACAAATACTTTAGATAACAAAATACCTTTTCCTTTCTCTATCTTCATGTATAGATTGTTGTTATCATCAATCCTTTCAAATCCAATCTTCACAAGATAATTATGATGCCTCTCATACCATACTCTTGGTGCTTGTTTCAAACCATATAGATCTTTGTGTAGTCTACATACCATGTTCTTATTGTTAACATCAACAAAACCTTTTCTCTATTTTATGTAAACTTTTTCCTCTAATATGCCATTCAAAAATGCAGATCTAACATCCATTTGATAAAATTTGAAACCTTTGTATGCAGAATAAGCAAGCAGAGTTCTTACTCCTTCCAATCTAGAAACAAGGGCAAATGTCTCTCCATAGTCAATTCCTTCTTCTTGTGCATATTCTTTACAAACTAATCTTTCTTTGTTCCTTGTGACTTCACAATTTTCATCTAGCTTATTTCTAAATACCCACTTGGTGCCAATCACATTTTTGTCTTCTAGGAACTAGACTCCATGTTTTGTTTTTCTTAATTTGTTCAATCTCTTCTTCCATGGCTTTACTTCAGTTTATATCTTCTAATGCATCTCTCATTGATTTGGGTTCATTCATGCTTAGCAAACATGTATCACTTCCCAATTTGTTTCTTGCCATTGGTCTAGCATCTTTATCTTTAATAATTTTTGCAGTAGGATGATATCTCTTCACATATTTAGACAATCTTTGTTCGACTCTTATTTCTTCATTTTTTCTTTAAGCTTTTGAATCACTCTGTGCATCTCTGTAAGCTAACTCAACATTTCCACTAATCTCAAAATCAAAATGTGTTTCAACTTCATTCTATAACTTAGCATCTAAATGTAGCTTAGTTCCTCAATATAACTTGACATTCATAGCGTGTGACTCAGCAGTCACTAAAACTTTCTATTGATTTGTAGCTTAATTTGCAGCATCTTCTTCAGTAGGAATACCTTCATAAAGTATACAAATGATTTGTATTCTTCTAGTTCTTTCATAGGTTTAGCCTCATACCCTTCTGTATATTCATTAAAATTCACATTTGCACTTTCCATGACTTTGTTAGTGTTAGTATTCAAACACTTATAAGATTTACTTCCTTTGGAATGGCTTAGGAATATACCTTTTTCACTTTTTGCATCAAGTTTACCATTCCTGAAGTCCTTAAGAATTTAAAATTTGCTTCCAAATACCTTAAAATATTTTATATTAGGGCAATATCCATACCATAGTTCAAAAGGTGTTGAATGAGTACCTTTCTTGACTTGTACACGGTTCAAGGTATAGATAGCTATACTTATAGCTTTTCTCTAGTATTTCAAAGCAATATTCTTCTCCATCACAAGTTTTTTAGCACAGTCCATTATAAATCTATTCCTCCTTTCAACAATTCCATTTTGTGGAGGGTATCTAGAGGCAGATGTCTATCTTTTGATTTCTCTATCATTACAGAACATCTCAAACTCATTTGATGTGAATTCTCCTCCTTTATTAGATCTTAAACACTTGTAAATTTTACCTATTTTATTCTCAACTCTTGCTAAGTACCACTTAAACATTTGGAAAGCATTAGATTTTTGTTTTAGAAACATAACTTTCATCATCCTAGAATAGTCATCAAAAAATAACATAATGCACTTATCTCTTTTTTAGATTTTTACATCAATTGGTCCACACAAGTCAGTATGAACAATCTCTAGTATTCCTTTAGAGGTATAAGTTTTACTCTTAAAACTTGACTTTGTCATTTTGCCTATTTGACATTGTTTGCACACTACATTATTAGGTTTCTTCGACTTAGGAAAACCTCTAACTTTCTTCATGTTATTGATACTAACCAAGTTATCAAAATTAACATGACATAACCTCTTGTGCCATAGCCATACATCATCAAATTTTACAACAAGACAAGTAGCATCCTGTATATCAAGATAAAATAGATTACTCCTAGTCTGATCGTGTACCCTTTCTAATTAGTTTTCCATTTGTGTCATATATCTTAGAAATCTTATTTTCAAACTCAACCTTGCATCCCAAATTATCCAGTTGTGATACACTCAACAAATTATAGTTAAGTCCTTCAAAATAGTAAGCATTGTCACCCAAAATCTTATCAGTGAGTTCGATAGAACCTTTTCTTTTTATCAAATATGGTGCATCATTACCAAATCTTACACTATTTCCATTATAACAATTTAGGTTAATGAACTTACTTTTTTCTCCAGTCATGTGATGTGAACATCCATTGTCGATGATCCATCTATCATTCTTGTTCACACAAGTAACAAATGTAGTTGCCTCATCTTCATTAGATTCATCCTTCATTGCAACATACACCACTTCATTATCATGTTCATCAGAATAATCCTTTGTTTCCTCTTTAGCAATGTAGCATGACTTTTTGCCTTTCTCCTTGTAGTCCTTGCTGTCTTCATCTTTTCTATTTTTGTATTTGTCACTACCTCTGTAGTTCTTCTTCTCTGGACATCTAGTAGCAATATGACCAACTTCATTGCAATTGAAACAAATGATAGGTAAATTTCCTTTACCTTTGTGGAATCTTCTTGCCAGTAGTGCTTCTAGTTGTTCAACATCCTCCTCATCTGTATCACTATCACTAGACACATACTTTATCTTTTTCTTCTTCTTCTTCTCATCAGGTTCCTTTAATGACACTTTAGCTTTGAAAGAAGATTCAATCTTTTCAAGTTTGTAATTGTCAAAGTTAGATAGCTCAAAAGCAGTGAGTCTACCTACTAGACTTCAAGTGATAGTGTATTCCCTGGTATGCATTTCATTTTTTGAATTACAGAAACCCTAATAGCATATGTAGGCAACAATGTCCTTAACAATGTCTGGATAAATCTGGAAATTGATCAGGTCAGTAGTCCACGGTGAAACTAGGTCCTTGTATTACTTGGGTACTTTTTTGGACTTTGGTTGTGGTTTCAAGTCCTTGTATAACTTGATTTTGATGCTACTTTTTAGTAGGTTTCAGGACTGTTTTTCCTAGTGGTTGTTAATGCTTTATCTTTTTTGATTTGTTAAAGGGTTTCGGGGTCCCTTCAAAACTTATTTTTACCATAATCTAAAATAATGTCCTTAAAATTTTTCTTAGTATAGTATCATCATCTATATTACTAATAGCTCCTCTTATTACATTGACAACTTCTTTTATCCTTTCAATATATTGAGCAATATTTTCACATTCTTCCATTCTCATATCATCAAACTTACCTCTGAGACTTTCAACTTTGTCTCTTAGAACATTTGCTTCTCCTACATAGATAGTGGTTAGGGCATCCCACATTTTTTTTGCATTGTCAAGACTTTTGATATCATCAAATTCAGCATAGCTTAGAGCAGAGGCAATCTCCAAAATTGCCTAGTTATGTTCTTTCTCCTTTTTCATATCCTCAGTAGTTGGAGCTCTAGTAGGATCAACATGCTCAGTGGTAATGGAAGATTGTGCATGTTCTTCGAGTCCTCCAAGGTGTAGCTTCATCAAAATTTTCCATGCAGGAAAGTTATCTTTTTTGAGCTTGAGTACACCTCTTTTTGACATCTTGATCATTGTGCTTCTAGTACCTTCAAACTAGTCCTCTTAAGCAGATGACTCTAATACTAATTGTTTGAATACTTTAGAATAACTGAGAGGGGGGATGAATTAGTTATCCAAGGTTCAAATGTATAACTAAAACTTTTCACAGCTTAGTGAACCCATAAAATATTATTATCATGCATGCATCCATAAGATTATGCAATCACTTTAAAACTTGTAGGTTACTGTTAAGTCAACTTGGAAAAATGATTTACGTGGAAACCCAATTTGAGAAAAACCACCAGCAATATGCTACTCTTTTTCACTCTTCTAAAGTGATGCCCTGTGAAAGGCCAACCCTGTTAAAGGTTACAATACACACTATTAAATGTGATCATGTTAATGGATTTCTATCCTTGTTAGAGGACTTTAAACCATTCACTTAGAATGTCACCTAGTTAAAGGATTTAGAAATGATTGTTAGGTGAACCTTAATCCAAAGGATTTACCCTAGACTAATACAATTTTTAGGGAGTAGCAATGAGGTTTTATCTAATAACAACTTACAACTTCATTTATAGATTACATATCACTATTTAGTCCTCCATTCTACTTGGCCTTTATACTTTGTAGCTCTGATAGCTTGTTCACCCTTCAAGCACTCATATCCTTAAGCCTTCTTGCTTAAAATTTCATTGCAAGCTCTTCTTTTAGGTCACTTGATGAAGAAAAATCCTTGTCTCCTTGACTTCCTTAGGTTCTTGCACATGAAAACCTTTTCTTTTGACCAACCATTCCAATAAATAAGAAATTAAGATATTTTTCCGCTCATTCTCCATCGTCCAATTTAGGGTTAGGATGGATTAGCTGGGATACAATGGATCTATCCCACATTCCATATCTCTTCTAGAAACTTATCCTTGAATCCTCTTTGAATTCACTAAAAAATGGTTCACCTTGAATTCTATACCAGCAGCTCATCAACCTTATCTTCCACCCAGTTCACATAATCCAAGAAAATAAACTTGTCAGCTTAGATCCATCAAATTTACAATCTTTTAAATAATGCAACAACTTGGCATTATCAAGCTTTTGGTGCTTGACACATACTACGTTGCTCAACATCCTTTGTGGAATTACTCGGCAAAAACTAAAGTTTACTAGTGCTTGGCATCAACTAAAATTTACTCGACATCCATTGTTCTGTTCGACATACATTAGAATGGACTTTTACTTAGCTCCAGCTAATTTTCTCCTTGGCTTCTACTGACTTTTCTTGACACCTACTATCCATTTGGTCAAGCTTGATAGACAAACTTTGTGTAACTTGTTCTTCTAAACTTTCTTATTATAACTAGCCTTTGTAACCTTAAGTAGATTATCAATACATCATGTCATCACCATCATAACTGATTCTTACACTCCTTTTACATAATCATAACTCAACCTTTCCTCTAGGTGCTATTGTTTCATCTTTTGATCAAATCCTCTTCATCAATCAAATAAGTGATAGTACTTAAATTGTATAAGTAGTTGTCTTACCAACAAATAGTAGATTTGACATCAGTGACAAAACAATGATTGAAGCATATTGGTCATACTTGTATGTTCTCAACAATCTCCTTTTACAATCTCCCTCTTTATTAGCTTCTTCAATCTATTATCAACAAGAGTGTTAAGATTATAGCTATAATCAGATTGATTTAATTGTAAGATACAATGTTGATATTTATATATATCATATATAATATTATAATTATACTACATATATATAATATTATATTATATATCTAATATATTATACATTTATATTATATATAATACATATTTTATATTGTGATTTATATTGTTAATATATATTAACTAATAATGATTAAATCATAGAGATATGTCTCCTATTCTTACATTTATAAGAGATTGGGATTTGCATTTGGAACAAACCTATATCAATGACAATGTAATTACATTTGCAAAAACTGATCCATGTTACTTAACAAATAACAACACATGACAAAGTTTTTATTTACACTTTTATAATATTAATAAAATAATATTTTGGCTTCAACCTTTTACCCATAAAAAAGAAATACTTTAACATCTTATTACTAGATAAAATGTATATATTTAATTTATTGATATACAAATAGTCACCAGTGTTTTGACATTATATGATAATTGTCTAAATGTTGAAAAGTTTTAAATATTTAATGAATATTTACATGGAAAAGTTTGTCTACCCCAATTTGACATTAATAAGGGATTAATGGTGTTACTTCTCACATCTTTAGCAAGACATTACAATTAGAGACTATGTGGAGTATGATACTCCATGATTAATAGAGAACAAAGTGTGATGCTTTGTGATTAATACATAATGAAGTGTGTAAATAATAGTTTAGGAGTGATTTAATTACAAGTTAATTATTTTACCATTCTTGTTAAGGTAGATTACCATATAGGATGTTATGAAATGAAAAGTGTAAACACTAATGATTTGGTTTGGTTTGTTGTAAGGAATTGCTATGGGTTTTACAACTTGCTTAGCTAGAGTTGAAATTACATGTAATCTCTACTTTAAGTTTTTCTCAAACCCTAAGAAAAAAAAGGCATCTAAGAGAATTCAAAGTTGAAATAAGACTCTTGTACAAAGATGACATCCCATGAGAGTATCTCAAATATATTAGGTTTGAAATTACGACCCATGATCCTTACATTTAGATAGGGTACTCTTATCATGCATGACAAGGTAGTGTCATAAGATTCCCATCTTGAAATTTGTCAAATTAAATTTAAGCAAGTTTATATTGTAAAATTACTTCACAAACTTTGATATAGTGGACTAGGTGTTACATCCTTTTGTTGAGGACTTTTTAACAAGTGTAATAAATATTTTAGGTGATGTAAGAAGTTAGTTATGAGGATTTTGGACATTAATTAAGAAGCTTATGATTTACATGATTATGTTTTCAGTCTTGCAACTAGCGGGAGCACCTGACAAAATAATTTTTGTCTTTGAAAACTATATCATAATCAAAGAATCATAATAGCGAGAGAATATAGATCTTGTCTGGAGTCATCACACTTCTCACAAAGAAGTCTAGGACAATATTTTCTTGCAAGAATTATGACACATGTTCTCATTTATGATGCTCTTTTGTATGATTTTATTTATTTTTACATACTAATCGATTTATATATAAATTTTCTTTGTTCTCAATAATGCCACCAGTTTAGAGCAAGTTAACAATATATTATAAAATATAATGAGCCATTATTGCATATAAATTGGTGTGTGATTCAATTAATCCATTATAAAATTCATTACTTCTAATTGACATACAAAATTAGACATTGTAACATCTTGATTGTGATTTTATTGGATGACTAGAAACTATGCAATCTAAAAATTACATATAGTTTCATGTAATAGATAATTAGTAATAAGCTGAGCTGATTGAAGTATTTAAGATGCATCATCTACTTTACACTGGTAATCATCATACTCTTGATGTAATTTTTTTCCAAATTAAATTGTTGTGCATCTACATATAGGGAAAGAGTTTCTTCAGTGATGCACTTATTATAAAATAATTCTTTGTTATTGACTCTCCTTGCCTAGTTTCAAGAAAATACACCCTTCTTCTAGAAAATGATCTTTCTACTAGTAAGTGTTAGTGGTTACATTCAACCCTAGCCATTTTTGAAGAAAATAAATTTTCCTTGAAATGTTTGGCTTACAAGCTTCAAAAGCCTTTTTATTTCACTTAATTAGGATCAATATTTTAGTAGTCTTCCTTGGGTGAGCATCAATAATTTTCCTTGTTTAAGTCAATAGGGTATAAAATTATCAAATTACCATCCACATTTCTAACTTCTCTTTCCATATCTGTCCATAATTATTCTTAAACATTTCTCTATACAATTGCATGGAATCCGGTTTTAGGTAATCTCATGACTAGTAAGACAAAAAGAAAGGCTGCTAGAATATCAATACGAACCCTAAAAGTATGACACGTCTCCATAAATTCTTGTACTAGTGTGATTTTTAATTCCCATAGTGCAAGATCAGCAATTCCATTAACAATTCTACCCCATATACATGAAAGGACCTCTCCAAAAAAAGATATATGCCTAATGCTTTTCTCTAGTTTGAGAGAGATAAAAAATTCCATATTTTTGAGTAAATTATTCTTTGTAATTTCCTTACAAAGTAATATAGCTTTCAAAATATTTTGAGCTTCCATATAACTAGATATGCGAAAGCTAGGTGTCATTATGATGATGTCTTCTTAAAATGTGACATGTGTAAAATGTCTAGAATTTGATCTTAATATTTCTTTTTATAAAATAGTCACTATTTGTGTCTAGTCTTTTTCATAAGAATATTTTTGAATTGTTAATGCCTTATCATCATGAGAATGAGATCTCCTCCTTGTAGTCCACTTGGCTTGTCTGATCATCTTTGGATGACTAAGATCACCTACCGACTATAATCCATTTATTTCCCTTTAGAAAAACATTGTTGCTTACAAAAAATGGACCTATTACTAGAAACCACCTTTGAATTCAAACCATTTAGCATTAATCATGGTTCAAATTTAGTTTTTTTCGCTTAGTACAAATTACCAATATCATATAGAGAAAAAGATGTGAAGAATAAGCTTATCGTAGAGTGAAATCATCACTCCTCATGCTCCAATCCTTGAAAAAGTTCTCCTTTAAAAAATTGAAATATTTTAAAGTCTAAAATGGACCATCCCATTGTGACTTCAATATAACCTATTATTCCTTTCCTTTCCATTAAAAATCAAATCCCAAAGCTCAATACTATTAAATTTGAATATATGAACTATAAAAACTTCCATATTCTATAGTATGGGATTAAATATCCTCTTATTTCTTCTATGCTTAAATTTTCATGATATTCTATTACCACTATGTCAAAAAAAGATTTAACCATAGCAACTTGTATCATCGAAAATAAATTCTAAGAATTTTTTGAAACTTTATTTGATTTATCTTTATTTTGAATAGAAAGAGGATATTTTCATCTTCTCTAGATCTTCTTCATCTAATCTTCTAGGAGTGGGAGAATATTTCCTTTGCTTCTTCTTGGTGAAATTTGAACCATAATATGGCTTTATCAAACCTACTCTTGATTTCTAGATATCAAAGGGTTGATTTCTTTATTAGAGATTTTCAATTTCTCTTCACTCAATATTGGGAACTAATAGAAAATAGTCAATTTCCCAACATTAAATTCTAGCAATCTTTTCAATAAAATAAGGGTTTGCATCATATTCTTCCTTGCCATCCAATTCATCTAGGTTTGTGAGTCTAAATAGGTCATATACCACCTCAAGTTCTAATGGAAATATTTTTTGTCTCTTGTATTTTACTTAGTCCTAAGATAAAATATTTTTCTAGGAAGTTTTCTCCTACTTCCAGCTTCCAATATTTTTCTACAATTCTTTTTTAATTCTCTCTAAGATGTTTTCATTAATCAGAATTAAGTGGGAGGATGCCACCTGCACTCTGAAGTCTGTCATCTATCTTTGCCAAAGGTAAGGACTTTACTATTTCCTCTTTATTGATAAAGATAAAATCTACTTATTTTCAATTGGTGAATATAAAGTTGTCTCCTTTTTAGTGCCAAATATCAGGAAGAGCATCCCTATTTGAAACCCTTTTAGATTGATTTGTTCTCTTATGCTTCTTACAATCCCAAATTAAATAAACTTTGAATTTATTTTAGAGGAGGGAGGCTTTGGAAAATTTTAGATTAAGTCCCCCAATCAATATTTTTGATTTCCTTTTCCTTGAGTTTGTGCTTTTGTGTGATTCTACTTGGTGACCAAGAGACCCTTCTAATAAATCTTATTTCTTAGTGTATAACCTAATGGTCTTCCTCTACCCATTTTCTTGAGAAGCGAGGTTTTATCCTCCTTATGTGTTCTTGTAATTTTCTCATTTACCAAAATTTTGGTTTCTTGATATATTATCCTATCTCGATAACCTCTGGTTGAGGATGAATTAAAATAGATTGTCTCAAATATACTAGGGATCTCTTTAATTATTCTAAATTATGTTTCAAGAAACCATTTTTAGAAAAATCATCCAATTATTGAAATGTAAAGTGAGTTGAAGACACTTCTATTGAATCAAAAATTTTACTTTGAAGTTTGGAGGTAGGACTGTAGTGCTTGCCCTCGTTCACATTTTTTTCGGACATTGTTGCTATTATTATCAGACTATGTTGGACTAGTTTTATGTTGATGGATTAGTAGTATTGTTTTGAGACTATTAGACATTATGTTATGGATTCATGTATGCATGATGATCATTAAATTGCTTTCAGTTATTGTTGATGATTAGTTAGATGGTTTACTATCTCATGTGTTTTATTATGGATACTTACCCCATACTTGCATGTGTATGGTGTGCATGTTTTCTTATTGTATGGCATTTTTGATGTGGTTAAGGAAGGGAGTCATAGTCACCTACTTAGTCGAGATCTACACGATGCACCACTTCCTACCATTGTCTGTTTAGCTTAGCATTATATATATTGTATGTACATGCATGGTTTTTCTGCAAGTTGTAGGTACCAGGTATCGACTTCTCAGAATTGCCAGGATGAGCATACCCTATTATACTATCTAAATGATAAGAGAAGGGAGATAAATTCTCAAGTCCAAATCCCAAACTTTTAAGCCAATTGTCCTAGTGAGGTAGGACAAGTATCTGGATATTTTACCCACCGAATGTGTCGGATGACATAAATCATGATTTTAACCCTTTAGACTGATTTTGAGTGATTTGCTCTATGATGGGTTTTCATATTTTATCTTGGAGGTCTATGGTGAATTTTCTATTAATTAAGTCTTAATAAATAGATTTAATTAATAAATTAATTATTTGAGAAAATTAATATAAAATATCATGTTATTTGATATTTTGATTATAATTAATTATATGAGAATTAATTGAGGAAAAAGAATTAAATAAAAGAAAATTAGAAATTAAAATTAATAATAATAATAAAATAATAATAAAGTAATAAATAAATAATAATAATAAAAGTTATAAAAATTAAAATGAAATTTATAAATATTTAAATAAAAATTATATTAAAAATAAATCGGAGTTATAAGTTTGCATGAGAGTTAACACACCTTTTCTATTTCTCATGTGTCAACAACACGGGGGTTAGTGCATCAATTAAGCACATGGTCTCTACAACCCTATGGCTCATCTAGAAGGTTGGAAAAGACCCATGCTTAGTTGTGACACCTTCTAGCTATTTCTAGAAGCATTCTAGATGTTTCCTGAGAGCTCTTTATATTCAGGCATTTCTAGAAGCTAAGATATAGCGTTTGGAGTGCAATTGGAGCATTGGAGGACTCAAGAACTCTGAAGAAGGGAGGAGCTTGCTCTGTAGGCTTTCTGAGGAAGAGCGAATTAGCATAAGAATTTGGGTAGTTTCTTGTGATTTTACTTATGCTATTTCCGCATCATGCATTCCCTGTCTTCTTCGTGTCTTCCATATGTCTTCTGAGAAATTTCCTATTTTTGTTGTATGCATTCTCAATATGGGTAGTTTAATTTATTTGAGAATTTTATATGCATAGATCTGAAAAGAACACGGGGCTAGGGTTTAAATTTGTAGCCAAAACCATTAGATGATTTATTGGATAAATATTGAGACCAAATAGTTTATAAGAATATTCTGAAAATTGTGTATATGCTCATTGTAAAATATACATGTTTATAATTTTTGCATCTGCATACATACACACACACATATATATATATATATATATATATATATATATATATATGCTATGATATTTGATTTAAATTTTGCAAGTACATATAAAGACACACATATATCTATGTATATATATATGCATATATATATATGTATATATATATATATATATATATGTATATATATATATATGCATATATATATACATTGAATAATCGTACTTATAAATTGTAGTGAAAATATATATAAAATCGCATTGCGATTTGTATGGAATCAATGTTTGAAAAAAGGTTATTGATATCATTTTTTTTAAATATATAAATATAGGGGCGGATGGACTCATCCCCCACCCCTGTCGACACCATTATGACCACTGCGCTATCACAGGATACTGCGAGATCGTAGTGTACCTACGGTCAGCAAAGTACCTGCAACCCGTAGTGTACCTGCGATTCACAGGTCATACATGCGCCGGCGATACTTACATCTCATACAGTTTGAGTTTCTTTTAAAAATGGACATTGTTAAATGTTATTTCATATATGAATTTTGACTTTTCAATGTTGCATTGTATTAAATTATTAAATGTTATTATATATATATGTATGTTTATATATATATATATATATATATATATATATATATATATATATATATATATATATATATATATATATATATATATATATATATATATATAAGTATATATATATGTATATACATTATTAATAATAAATAATTGCTATATTAATTGATGTTTGGAATTTAAAGAGAAATTCTTTAATAACAAGATATTTTATAATGTTGAGCAATATAGATTCAATATAATCTTTAATTTGGAAAGATGAAAATGAAAAGAATTTCAAATATTATTTTGAAAATGATGGGGGTCTAAATGGAAATATAAGAGACATTTAGAACATCTAGAAAATTGAGCCTAATGGTTTTTGGGTAGAAACTTTTATCTACCAATACAAAAACAAGGGTTAGGTTAAACGTGAAATTTCTCCACTTGATATTTAAATTAGGAAACATAAATCGAGACTTTTCCATTTAAATTCAAGTTTGTAAATAAAGAAAAACCAAAACATGTGTTTACATTGTGTATTCTTTATGCTATTATTTTGGGTTGACTAGTGTTGACCAGTTATAGGACGTCTACCAGAGGCTTGGGGGTTATGTGATTGTGATGTTATGATGATGTTTTAATCTTGATCTTTATAAACCAAACCATGGTTATGTGATGAAATGCTCTATGTATTGGATGTGATTACTGATTGTTCTAGTTGAGATTCTTATGTATGAGACACTTGACTTAACCATTATTTTTGGTCATCAATCAGTTAACCTTGGTTATTTTCTAGTCACCATGATGGGACTGAAATGTGGATTTATTCTTGATGATGTCATGTTGTGACATATTTGACTCAACCATTTTTGGAGTCTTCGATCAGTATGATTGAGATATATTTTGGTTATTGAGAACCATTGGATACTTTGATTATCAGTGATACTTCAGTTGCCAATAGAGAGCTGTTGTGTTCATGATTTTCTATGGATGTTTGCTCATGGAGATTTGATGCTTTTATGCATATTTGATGATTTTATTATGGATTATCTTTTGTGATTTTGAGATTTATGATTCTATGAGCTTAGGGTAGGATATCTGCATGTAGTGACAGGGAGTGGCTTGCAATGGGGGCCGGGGGCCTAAGAGGCTTCCAGGGTAACTCATTGTAAGTTGGATTAATAAGTGATAACATTCACACCTAATACTAACTAAATGAACCTAAAAAGATAAGTGTTTTGTTCTCGCCCATGACTTGAGTGCTTGTACAGGCTAGGATGGGAGTAGTGAGAATGCATGGTTGTGACCTTGCATTCTGTAGTATGCCTCGTCAATATGAGAGGATACTAGTGGCCGGATGAGATCAGTATGGACCCATGGAGTTTAGCTAACCACCAGGGTAACTTGTACATGATAAATGCGATGACACTTTTCGGCTTGCGTAGTAGGTTCCTACATGTCATTGTGTGCCTCTGGGATTAGATGTCGAACTTGTGTCTGGAACCTTTGAGTTAGTATACTTTTAGGAGTTAGTGTCTACATATGATGTTGTATATGTTAGGAGTGACATTCCTACTATGTTAGTATCGATGATCTCTTCAGTTATTTGGAATGTTATGCACGAAGGGATGGCTAGATCCACAATGTTCTAATGATGCTATTAACGGTTGGGAGGAACCGTGCACTTAGTTATTATGTTTGATCTTTATAATGGATGTATATGTCTTCTATGATGATGTATCATGTGTATCATGTGATTATCTTTACTTTGATGTATCATGGATTAGAATAGGGTGATGTACCATAATTCACATATGTATATTCTTTCGAGCTTTTCATACCCTGTGACATGTACAGAGGATTAATAAGCATTTGAAATGTAATGAATAAACATTGGACTTATCATTATTATTTGATGTGGATGTTGTACTAGATGGATTCATTAATGTTAGTTGTTTAAATGTAATCCAACATTAAGGGATCTTAAAGAATGTAATCTGATATGTATGTTATGTTTAATTTTAGATGGACATTACTATAGCTTCCATTATTGTGCATAAGTTATATGTGGTATTTACTTTCATGTTAAAAAAAAAAAAAATGCTACCAAACTTAGTGAAATTCTAGGTTAATTCTTTGGATCCCTTGGCGGGGCATTACATTTGGTATCAGAGCTCGAGTTTTTACATTGGTAGCTCTGGGTATTTTGGAACAACTAGAACTTTGAACTATTAAGTGTATCTTTTCAAACTTGAACTAGGTGAATTGAAACAAAACTTGAACTGATACTAGAATATTTTTCATACTTCAACACTTAGTTTCAAAACTTGAAATTTAACTTAAACCTAAACATAGAACTAAACTTAGTCTACTGCAACATATGATTGTAATTGTACTTTGCAGTGTTGTAGGATGGTATCTGGGACTAGGTCTTCTGTTAGAGGTAGTGGTAGAGGCCGTGGTAGAGGCTATGGTCGTGGCAGAGCTATCAGTGTCCATGAGTCTGCCCATGAGGGATCAGCTCATGTAGAGAGCAAGGAAGAGCACACTAGTAGGTGTAATCACCTAAAAATGGTCATCTAGACTATTAGCCCCCTTTTCAACATTTTGGCTAAATTAATTTAATCATTTATCTAGACCAAATTGCTAATAATCAATTTATTTGATTATAACCTATAGTTTGACTATGCTATCCTAAGTTCATTATTTGACTAAAAGAACATGTCCCCTTTTAATTAAATAAAACACCCCATTCCTCTAACCCACTTAAAGTGCACACATAAAGTCCTTTTTTAATTTTACAATTAAAAGAAAAGGCTTGTGAGACTTTTGTCTTATGTGACAAGTCAACTTATATTCTATTGGTTGACTTGTGTGTGCAGATGGATCACTCCTCTTTTCAAATTCTACTGTTGATCATCCACCATCTTCATCTTGATCTCTACCATCTGTACAAATTTAAAAGGGAGAGAGCTTTCCCCCTCAATCCATCCTCATTTTGAATATTGTTATGCTGTAGGTTTTCTAATAGGTTTCTTTGGAGCTTTGTGGAGAACTTCTATTTCTTGTCTACATTCTCTCATCCATGGCATCATGGCATTTTAGCTTAGCTTAGCTTTCATTTTTACATGTAGCTTAATCTCACATAGCTTAATAATGGTATTGTAACACTCTCATACATTTTTTAGCATAGCTCCACTTTGCATCTCATTCTAGCTTAATCTTCATTTGCATTGCATTCTTGAGGAACTCCTTGGGACATTTGCATTCTTTCATCTTGTCTTAGGAACCTCCCATTGCATGGTTTACTAGCAAGAAGAGTATCTCTAAGGCTCATCTGAGAGCCCTTGAACTTGAAATACACTCTCTTGCACTCCGTGGATAGGGAGCTCTAAGCTGACATCCAAGCATTCCAACTCATGGAATCATTTGGATAGAATGGTTTAGAGTGTGACACTTTCGAGTGTACAGTAGGCAATAGGAAGAGAGCCGTAGAGAGGACCAAGCTGAGACTGAAGAGGTTGGTTTGAGATAGATGATGCAAACTATTCTAGAACGTCTACCTCCTATTCCTAGAGAGTTTCCATGAACAATTCCTACCAGAGGAATGGAAACAGCAAAGGGATGATGAATTTCATAATCTTAGATAGTACACTTTTTCGGTGACCGAGTATGAGCGTAAGTTTTATGAGCTCATGTCTTTTTCAGGGTTTAGTGAAAATTCAGCTCAGTTGACACAACACTTTATTAGGGGGTTGAATAACTGTATAATTGGGGGAGTTAAAGTATTTGAGCCAAAAACCCTCAAGGATGCGGTACATTTAGCTATCCTTGTTGAGAAAAGTGTCAACGTTGGTCAAGGTGGTTTTGTAGGAGTGCCAACAGCATCAGGATCTAAAAGCAACTATAATTTAGGTGGTAACAAGAAGTTTTCTTTCTCTAAGGGGAAACAGTATCAGCAACAGTCTCAGCAGACACAGCAACAGAAGGGACTGAATTCTCAAGCTCAAGGTGGTGGCAAAGGTTCTAACACCAAGAACAACCACAATGTTCAACGCAATAAATAGAATCAGTCCAATCAGCCAGCTCAGAGTAGCCAGTCTTTTGTGAGCAGGAACAATCGTCAGCAATCAAATGTACCACCTATGGGAAGAGGATCTGGCAAAAATATGAAATATTTTTCATGTGGTCAAATTGGACATTATGCAGCTCAGTGTCCTAAGCAAGTACCTTAGTTTTCAGGACCTAGACCTACAATTTTAGAGCCTACAGTTGGTGATGTAGGTAGAGCTCATAGAGTTTTTACAGCAGTTGATCAGTGTCGGGCAGATCATCAGGGAACAGTGGTTGAGACCATAGGTGCTGTTAGAGGTATATCTCTTTCAGTATTGTTTGATTCAGGAGCTACAGATTCATTTATTTCACCATCTATAGTTTCTAAGTGTAAGCTAGATGCGATGAAGCAAAATCATGGTTGGCAAGTGGAACTAGCCTCAGGCATTAAGGTCTCCATAGACTTTGTAGTTCATAAGTGTGGGATTAGCTTAGGAAGCTTTGATACTACAGTGGATCTTTGAGTCATACCCCTTGGTTCCTATGATGTGGTTTTAGGCATGGACTGGCTTGGATCTCATAGAGCCAGTATAGATTGTAGGAAGAAGATTATTTTGTGCCAAGATGACCAAGAGAGTGATGTGCAGATAGTTGGGATACCAAGGCCTATATCTCTGCAGATAATTTCTACTATGCAATTGAAGCGAAGTTTCTATAAGGGATGTCAGATATTTGCTGTTATGGTAAATGATCTTGATGAGGAAGATCCCATGAGGGAGACTTTAGATCACCTAATTTTGCAGGAGTGCACAGATGTTTTTCCAAGCGAGATTCCAGGCATGCCTCCAAAGAGGGACATTGACTTTAGTATTGATCTAATTCCTGGAGCGGAGCCTATCTCTAAAGCTCCTTATTGCATGACTACTCAAGAATTGGGTGAGCTACGTCTTCAACTAGAGAAACTTTTGGCCAAAGGGAGCATTTGACCTAGTGTATCACCATGGGGAGCTCCAGTGCTCTTTGTGAAGAAGAAAGATGGTTCTTTGCGCCTTTGTATCGACTATAAATAGTTGAATAAGGTGACTATTAAGAATAGGTATCCTTTACCTAGGATTGATGACTTATTTGATCAGATTAAGGGAGATACAATATTCTCCAAGATTGACCTTAAGTCAGGATACCACCAGCTTCGCATTAAGGAAGCAGATATTCACAAGTCCGCTTTTTGAATGCGCTATGGGCATTATGAGTTCACAGTGGTACCTTTTGGGTTGACTAATGCTCCATCGGTTTTCATGAGTTTGATGAATGGTGTATTTCGATCTTATCTAGATAGGTTTGTACTCATGTTTCTTGATGACATATTGATATATTCTAAGACTCAAAAGGAGCATGAGGAACACCTGCGGTTGGTATTGCAATGTTTGAGAGACAATCAGCTTTATGCCAATGCAACTAAGTGTGAATTCTTCAAATTGAAGATTTAGTATTTAGGGCATGTTATTTTAGGTGATGGTATTTCAGTGGATCCTGCAAAGATTTAGGCAATAATAGATTGGCCGACACTGACCAATGTGTCAGAGATCCATAGTTTCATGGGTTTAGCCAGTTATTATCACAGATTTGTCCAAAACTTCTCTAGGATAGCACATCCTATAAATTCTCTTCAAAGGAAAGGAAAAAAGTTTGTATGGACAGAGAAATGTGAGGAAGCTTTTCAGAAGCTCAAGAAGCTTTTGACCAGTGCACTGATTCTAGCCGTACCTAATCTAGAAGATGATTTTATGGTGTGTACAGATGCCTTTCTTGAAGGGATTGGGGCAGTGTTGATGCAGAATGGATGAGTGATTGCCTCTGAATTACGCAAGCTCAATGATCATGAGTTAAATTATCCTACACATGATCTTGAGTTAGCAGTAGTAGTTCATGCTTTGACAAGGTGGAGACATTTCTTGATGGGGCATAGATTTGAGCTACACAACGATCATCGTAGTCTTCAGTACATTTTTACTAAGCCTAATTTGAATGCTCGCCAGAGGCGATGGATGGAGTTTCTATGCGAGTATGATTTTGAGGTTAAGTACATTCAAGGTAAGGAGAATGTTGTGGTAGATGCTTTGAGTCGCAGGAGACATGTGGTATCATCAATGACCCTTAGTGTGGATTTTAGGAGTCAGATTCTTCAGGCACTTCCTATGGATTCATGGTATCAAGAAGTGTGCAAAGAGATAGATTCAGGGAGATCTTTGCAAGGTAAGTTTGTAACTTACATTCGAGAATCAGATGGCCTTTTAAGACATCTGAGGAGGATTTATGTGCCATTTTTGGATGAGCTTCGCACCTTGATACTGGTAGAAGCCCGTCGTACACGTTACTCAGCACATCCAGGTGTCAAGAAGATGCATACTGATTTGAGACATTTGTTCTTTTGGTCTAGGATGAAGCGAGATATTGCTAATTTTGTGGCTAGGTGCCTTGAGTGTCAGAGAGTTAAGGCAGAACACCAGCACCCAGCTAGACTTTTGCAGCCTAATCTCATTCCTTCTTGGAAATGGGATATCACCTCCATGGATTTCATAGTAAGATTACCTATGACTGTTCGTCGTCATGATGCTATCATGGTCACCCTTGATCGGTTGACTAAGGTGGCACATTTTTCACTGATTAGGTCATCCTACATAGTAGCTAATGTCTTCATGCGTGATATTGTGAGATTACATGGTATTCCTAGAAAGATCATTTCTGACAGGGATGCTATATTCACATCTGCATTCTGGACATCGTTGTAGCATGAGCTTGGAGCATAGTTAAACTTCAGTTTGACATATCATCCAGAGATTGATGATCAGATAGAGAGGGTGAATCAGGTTTTGGAGGATATTTTACGGATGTATGTGATGGATAGGCAGACACATTGGGAGGACTATCTCTACCTAGTGGAGTTTGCTTACAACAACGGGTATCATAGTTCTATTGGCATGGCACCGTTTCAGGCATTATATGGACATCTTTTTCGTACACCATTGGTTTGGGACAGTCTTGAGGATCGCATCCTATTGGGTCCTGAGATGCTTTGTGTTATGTTGCAACAAGTAGTGCGTATCCGTGAGCACTTGACTACGACACATGATAGGCAGAAGAAGTATGCTGATGCTCATAGGACTGATAAGAAGTTCGCTATGGGTGATAAGATTTTCTTGAGAATGTGACCGCGAAAGAGTTCGATTTGGTATAGAAAGGGTTCTAAGCTAGCACCTCGCTTTGTGGGACCATTCGAGATTTTAGAGAGGATTGGCCTGGTTGCTTACTGCCTTGCTCTACTGCCTAGCCTAGCTCGCATTCATGATATTTTCCATGTTTCAATGCTTCAACAGTATATTCCTAATATTGTACATGTTCTTGATTGGAATGTGTTGTAGGTAGACGATGGGCAGCTAGCTTTGGAGCCGGTTCATATTCTGGAGCAACGGGAGTTGACCCTCAGGGGTCAAACCATCGAGTAGGTAAGGGTCCAATGGGACCCTATTGATGATTCTTCAGCTACTTTCGAGGATGCAGCTAGATTGAGGGAGTTATATCCCTACCTATTTGTAGGCTTGCAGGAGTAAGCATAATCCAAGGGGGGGTGGATGTAGTGTTGCTATTATTATCAGACTATGTTGGACTAGTTTTATGTTGATGGATTAGTAGTATTATTTTGAGACTATCAGACATTATGTTATGGATTTAGTGGTTATATGATGAGATCATTTAGACTTTACTTTTCATGTATGCATGATGATCATTACATTGCTTTCAGTTATTGTTGATGATTAGTTAGATGGTTTACTATCTCATGTGTTTTATTATGGATACTTACCCCATACTTGCATGTGTATGGTGTGCGTATTTTCTTATTGTATGGCATTTTTGATGTGGTTAAGGAAGGGAGTCGTAGTCACCTTCTTAGTCAGGATCTACACGATGCACCACTTCCTACCATTATCTGTTTAGCTTAGCATTATATATATTGTATGTACATGCATGGTTTTTCTGCAGGTTGTAGGTACCGGGTATCGACTTCCCTGAATTGCCAGGATGAGCGTACCCTATTATACTATCTCAATGATAAGAGAAGGGAGATAAATTCTCAAGTCCAAATCCCAAACCTTTAAGCCAATTGTCCTAGTGAGGTAGGACAAGTATTTGGATATCACCGAATGTGTCGGATGACATAATTTGTGATTTTAACCCTTTATACTGATTTTGAGTGATTTGCTCTATGATGGGTTTTCATATTTTATCTTGGAGGTCTATAGTGAATTTTCTATTAATTAAGTCTTCATTAATAGATTTAATTAATAAATTAATTATTTGAGAAAATTAATATAAAATATCATGTTATTTGGTATTTTGATTATAATTAATTAAATGAGAATTAATCAAAGAAAAAGAATTAAATAAAAGAAAATTAGAAATTAAAATTAATAATAATAATAAAATAATAATAAAGTAATAAATAAATAATAATAATAAAATTTATAAAAATTAAAATGAAAGTTATAAATATTTAAATAGAAATTATATTAAAAGTAAATCGGAGTTATAAGTTTGCATGAGAGTTAATGCACCTTTTCTATTTCTCATGTGTCAACAACACGGGGGTTAGTGCATCAATTAAGCACATGGTGTCTACAACCCTATGGCTCATCTAGAATGTTGGAAAAGACCCATGCTTAGTTGTGACACCTTCTAGCTGTTTCTAGAAGCATTCTAGATGTTTCCTGAGAGCTGTTTATAGTCAAGCATTCCTAGAAGCTTAGATATAGCGTTTGGAGTGCAATTGGAGCATTGGAGGACTCAAGAACTCTGAAGAAGGGAGGAGCTTGCTCTGCGGGCTTTTTGAGGAAGAGTGAATTAACATCAAAATCCGAGTAGATTCTTGTGATTTTACTTATGCTATTTCCGCATCATGCATTCCTTGTCTTTTTCGTGTCTTCCATATGTCTTCTGAGGAATTTCCTATTTTTGTTGTATGTATTCTCAATATGGGTAGTTTAATTTATTTGAGAATTTTATATGCATAGATCTGAAAAGAACACAGGGCTAGGGTTTAAATTTGTAGCCAAAACCATTAGATGATTTATTGGATAAATATTGAGACCAAATAGTTTATAAGAATATTCTGAAAATTGTGTATATGCTCATTGTAAAATATACATGTTTATAATTTTCGCATCTGCATACATACATACATACATATATATATATATATATATCCTGTGATATTTGATTTAAATTCTGCAAGTACATATAAAGACACACACACACACATATATGTATATATATATGCATATATATATATATATATATATGCATATATATACATTGAATAATCGTACTTATGAATCGCAGTGAAAATATATATAAAAGCGCATTGCGATTTGTATGGAATCAATGTTTGAAAAAATGTTATTGATATCATTTTTTTAAAAATATATAAATATAGGGGCAGATGGGCTCATTCCCCACCCCTGTTGACACCATTATGACCACTGTGGTATCACAGGGTATTACGAGATCGCAGTATACCTGCGGTCATCAGAGTACCTGCAACCCACAGCATACCTGCGATCCACAGGTCATACATGTGCCGGCGGTACTTACATCCCGTGCAGTTTGAGTTTCTTTTAAAAATGGACATTGTTAAATGTTATTTCATATATGAATTTTGACTTTTCAATGTTGCATTGTATTAAATTATTAAATGTTATTAGATATATATGTATGTATTTATTTATGTATGTATATATATATATAAATAAATAAATAAATATATATATATATATATATATATGTATATATATATATATATATATATATATATATATATATGTATATCCATTATTAATAATAAATAATTGATATATTAATTGATGTTTGGAATTTAAAGATAAATTCTTTAATAACAAGTTATTTTATAATGTTGAGCAATAAATTCAATATAATCTTTAATTTGGAAAGATGAAAATGAAAAGAATTTCAAATATTATTTTGAAAATGATGGGGGTCTAAATGGAAATATAAGAGACATTTAGAACATCTAGAAAATTAAGCCTAATGGTTTTTGGGTAGAAACTTTTATCTACCAATACAAAAACAAGGGTTAAGTTAAACGTGAAATTTCTCCACTTGATATTTAAATTGGGAAACATAAATTGAGACTTTTGCATTTAAATTCAAGTTTGTAAATAAAGTAAAACCAAAACATGTGTTTACATTGTGTATTCTTTATGCTATTGTTTTGGGTTTTGGGTTGACTAGTGTTGACTAGTTATAGGACGTCTACCAGAGGCTTGGGGGTTATGTGATTGTGATGTTATGATGATGTTTTAATCTCAATCTTTATAAACCCAACCATGGTTATGTGATGGAATTCTCTATGTATTGGATGTGATTACTGATTGTTATAGTTGAGATTCTTATGTATGAGACACTTGACTTAACCATTATTTTTGGTCATCAATCAGTTAACCTTGGTTATTTTCTAGTCGCCATGATGGGACTGAAATGTGAATTTATTCTTGATGATGTCATGTTGTGACATGTTTGACTCAACCATTTTTGGAGTCTTTGATCAGTATGATTGAGATATATTTTGGTTATTGAGAACCATTGGATACTTTGATTATCAGTGATACTTTAGTTGCCAATAGAGAGCTGTTGTGTTCATGATTTTCTATGGATGTTTGCTCATGGAGATTTGATGCTTTTATGCATATTTGATGATTTTATTATGGATTATCTTTTGTGATTTTGAGATTTATTATTCTATGAGCTTAGGGTAGGATATCTGCATGTAGTGACAGGAATTGGCTTGCAATGGGGGCCGAGGCCCTAAGAGGCTACCAGGGTAACTCATTGTAAGTTGGATTAATAAGTGATAACATTCACACCTAATACTAATTGAATGAACCTAAAAAGATAAGTGTTTTGTTCTCGCCCATTCCTTGAGTGCTTGTACAGGCTAGGATGGGAGTAGTGAGAATGCATGGTTGCAAACTTGCATTCCGTAGTATGCCTCGTCAGTATGAGAGGATACTAGTGGCCGCATGAGATCAGTACGGACCCGTGGAGTTTAGCTAACTGCCAGGGTAACTTGTATGTGATAAATGCGATGACACTTTCTCACTTGCATAGTAGGTTCCTACACATCATTGTGTGCCTCTGAGATTAGATGTCAAACTTGTGTCTGAAACCTTTGAGTTAGTATACTTTTAAGATTCCTGGACTTATAGAGATTTATGCTATGTGATTTTTGTTAGCCTGTTTAGGACTTGAGATTATCTCCTTAGCACAGTGGGAGTGGACAACTTAGGTACCACGCGGTCGGGTGGTAGTGTATTTTCCACTCTTATCATTTGAGATTCATTGAGACATCGTGGCTAATGTGTCTTTCATGATGGTAGATATGTATCCTTTCATTGATGATCAACATATGTTAGATGATGTTATCTTTTTTTAGATTACTTTCAACATATGATGTTGTATATGTTAGGAGTGACATTCCTACTATGTTAGTACCGATGATCTCTTTGATGATTTGGAATGTTACGCACAGAGGGATGGCTAGGATCCACGATGGTCTAATGATGCTATTAACAGTTGGGAGGAATTGTGCACTTAGTTATTATGTTTGATCTTTATGATGGATGTATATGTCTTCGTTGATGATGTATCATGTGATTATCTTTACCTTGATGTATCATGAATTAGAATAGGGTGATGTACCATAATTCACGTATGTATATTCTTTCGAGCTTGTCATACCCTCTGACATGTAGAGAGGATGAATAAGAATTTGAAATGTAATGAATAAACATTGGACTTATCATTATTATTTCATGTGGATGTTGTACTAGATGGATTCATTAATGTTAGTTGTTTAGATGTAATCTAACATTAAGGGATCTTAAAGAATGTAATCTGATATGTATGTTATGTTTAATTTCAGATGGACATTACTATAGCTTCCGTTATGGTGCACAAGTTATATGTGATATTTACTTTCATGTTAAAAAAAAAAAATGCTACCAAACTTAGTAAAATTCTAGATTAATTCTTTGGATCCCTTGGCAGGGCATTACATTTGGTATCAGAGCCTGAGTTTCTACATTGGGAGCTCTGGGTATTTTGGAACAACTAGAACTTTGAACTATTAAGTGTATCTTTTCAAGCTTGAACTAGGTGAACTGAAATAGAACTTGAACTGATACTTGAATATTTTTCATACTTCAACACTTGGTTTCAAAATTGGAAATTTAACTTAACCCTAAACATAGAACTAAACTTAGTCTATTGCAACATGTGATTGTAATTGTACTTTGCACTATTGTAGGATAGTATCTGGGACTAGGCCTTCTGTTAGAGGCCATGGTAGAGGCTATGGTCATGGCAGTGCTATCAGTGTCCATGAGTCTGCCCATGAGGGATCAGCTCATGTAGAGAGCAGGGAAGAGCACACTAGTAGGCAGCAGGAAGAGAGCTGTAGAGAGGACCAAGCTGAGTCTGAAGAGGTTGGTTTGAGATAGATGATGCAGACTATTCTAGAACATCTACCTCCTGTTCAAGAATAGCCCAAAGTGCACCAGGCAGAACAAGAGCATAGACCCAGATCTAGAAGTCCTCAGAAGGATTGTCAGAGGTCCATTCTGTCCACTCAAATGAAGGATCTTTCAAGATCCAAGGTTAAGCCTTTCAATGGGCAAGGTTTTGGTTATGTGGTTGAGAAATGGCTTATTTCCCTCGACAAGATTTTTACCATGCAGGAGTTTGACAACAATGTTAAAGAAAGATTTGCAATCACTAATTTAGAGAATTTTGGGGCCACTTGGGGGATGATTGAGGAGAAGAAGTTGGGAATCGATATGAGCAGTGTTACATGGGAGTTATTCTTAGAGAGTTTATGTGAACAATTCCTACTAGAGGAATGGAAACAGCAAAGGGCTGATGAATTTCATAATCTTAGACAATACACTTTGTCAGTGACCGAGTATGAGCGTAAGTTTTATGAGCTCATGTCTTTTTCAGGGTTTAGTGAAAATTCAGCTCAGTTGACACAACACTTTATTAGGGGGTTGAATATCTGTAAAATTGGGGGAGTTAAAGTATTTGAGCCAAAAACCCTCAAGGATGCAGTACATCGAGCTATCCTTATTGAGCAAAGTGTCAACCTTGGTCAAGGTGGTTTCGTAGGAGTGCCAGTAGCATCAGGATCTAAAAGCAATTATAATTCAAGTGGTAACGAGAAGTTTTGTTTCTCTAAGGGGAAAGAGTATCAGCAATAGTCTCAGCAGACACAGCAATAGAAGGGATTGAATTCTCAAGCTCAAGGTGGTGGAAAAGGTTCTAACACCAAGAACAACCACAATGTTCAATGCAATAAATAGAATCAGTCCAATTAGCCAGCTCAGAGTAGCCAGTCTTTTGTGAGCAAGAACAATCGTCAGCAATCAAATGTACCACCTATGGGAAGAGGATCTGGTAGAAATACAAAATGTTTTTCATGTCGTCAGATTGGACATTATGCAACTCAGTGTCATCAGTGAGCACCTCAGTTTTTAGGACCTAGACCTACAGTTTTAGAGCCTACAGTTGGTGATGCGAGTCGAGCTCATAGAGTTTTTGCAGTAGTTGATCAACATCAGGTAGATCATCAGGGAACAGTGGTTGAGACCATAGGTGCTGTTAGAGGTATATATCTTTCAGTATTGTTTGATTCAAGAGCTACAGATTCATTTATTTCACCATCTATAGTTTCTAAGTGTAAGCTGGATGCAGTGAAGCAAGATCATGGTTGGCAAGTGGAACTAGCCTCAGGCATTAAGGTCTCCACAGACTCTGTAGTTCATAAGTGTGGGCTTAGCTTAGGAAGCTTTGATACTGCAGTGGATCTTCAAGTCATACCCCTTGGTTCCTATGATGTGGTTTTAGGCATGGAATGGCTTGGATCTCATAGAGCCAGTATAGATTGCAGGAAGAAGATTATTTTGTGCCAAGATGACCAAGAGAGTGATGTGCAGATAGTTGGGATACCAAGGCCTATATCTCTGTGGATGATTTTTGCTATGCAATTGAAGCAAAGTTTTTGTAAGGGATGTCAGATATTTGTTGTTATGGTAAATGATCTTGATGAGGAAGATCCCATGAGGGAGACTTTAGATCACCCAATTTTGCAGGAGTACACAGATGTTTTTCCAAGCGAGATTCCAGGCATGCCTCCAAAGAGGGACATTGACTTTAGTATTGATCTAATTCCTAGAGCAGAGCCTATCTCTAAAGCTCCTTATTGCATGACTAATTAGGAATTGGGTGAGCTACGTCTTCAACTAGAGGAACTTCTGGCCAAAGGGAGCATTCGACCTAGTGTATCACCATGGGGAGCTCCAGTGCTCTTTGTGAAGAAGAAAGATAGTTCTTTGCACCTTTGTATCGACTACAGATAGTTGAATAAGGTGACTATTAAGAATAGGTATCCTTTACCTAGGATTGATGACTTATTTGATCAGATCAAGGGAGCTACAGTATTCTCCAAGATTGACCTTAAGTTAGGATACCACCAGCTTTGCATTAAGGAAGCAAATATTCACAAGACCACTTTTCAAACTCGCTATGGGCATTGTGAGTTCACAGTGGTACCTTTTGGGTTGACTAATGCTCCATCAGTTTTCATGAGTTTGATGAATGGTGTATTCGGATCTTATCTAGACAGGTTTGTACTCATGTTTCTTGATGACATATTGATATATTCTAAGACTCAAAAGGAGCATGAGGAACACCTGCAGTTGGTATTGCAATGTTTGAGAGACAATTAGCTTTATGCCAATGTAGCTAAGTGCAAATTCTTCAAATCAAAGATTTAGTATTTAGGGCATGTTATTTTAGGTGATGGTATTTCAGTGGATCCTGCAAAGATTTAGGCAATAATAGATTGGCCGACACCAACCAATGTGTCAGAGATCCGTAGTTTCATGGGTTTAGCTAGTTATTATCGCAGATTTGTCCAAAACTTCTTTAGGATAACGCATCCTATCACTTCTCTTCAAAAGAAAGGAAAAAAGTTCGTATGGACAGAGAAATGTGAGGAAGCTTTTTAGAAGCTCAAGGAGCTTTTGACCAGTGCACCAATTCTAGCCATACCTGATCTAGAAGGTGATTTTATGGTGTGTACAGATGCTTCTCTTGAAGGGATTGGGGCAGTGTTGATGCAGAATGGATGAGTGATTGCGTATGAATCACAGAAGCTCAAGGATCATGAGTTAAATTATCGTACACATGATCTTGAGTTAGCAGCAGGTAGTTCATGCTTTGACAAGGTGGAGACATTTCTTGTTGGGGCATAGATTTGAGCTACATAGTGATCATTGTAGTCTTTAGTACATTTTTACTCAGCCTAATTTGAATGCTCGCCAGAGGTGATGGATGGAGTTTCTATGTGAGTATGATTTTGAGGTTAAGTACATTCAGGGTAAGGAGAATGTGGTGGTGGATGCTTTGAGTCACAGGAGACATGTGGTATCATCAATGACCCTTAGTGTGGATTTGAGGAGTCAGATTCTTTAGGCACTTCCTACGGATTCATGGTATCAGGAAGTGTGCAAATAGATAGATTCAGGGAGATCTTTGGAAGGTAAGTTTGTAGGTTACATTCGAGAATCAGATGGTCTTTTAAGACATCTGGGGAGGATTTATGTGCCATTTTTGGATGAGCTTCGCACCTTGATACTAGCAGAATCCCATCGTACACCTTACTCATCACATCCAGGTGTCAAGAAGATGCATGCTGATTTGAGACATTTGTTCTTTTGGTCTGGGATGAAGCGAGATATTGTTGATTTTGTGGCTAGGTGCCTTAAGCGTCAGAGAGTTAAGGCAAAACACCAGTACCTGGCTGGACTTTTGTAGCCCAATCTCATTCCTTCTTGGAAATAGGATATCATCTCCATGGATTTCATAGTAGGATTACCTATGACTGTTCATCGTCATGATGCTATCATGGTCACCGTTGATCGGTTGACTAAGGTGGCACATTTTTCACTGATCAGGTCATCCTATACAACAACTTCTGTAGCTAATGTCTTCATGCATGATATTGTGAGATTACATGGTATTCCTAGAAAAATCATTTCTGACAGGAATCCTATATTCACATCTACATTCTGGACATCATTGTAGCATGAGCTTGGAGTGCAGTTAAACTTCAGTTCAGCATATCATCCAGAGACTGATGCTCAGACATAGAGGGTGAATCAGGTTTTGGAGGATATGTTATAGATTTATGTGATGGATAGGGAGACATATTGGGAGGACTATCTCTACCCAGTGGAGTTTTCTTACAACAACGGGTATCATAGTTCTATTGGCATGACACCATTTTAGGCATTATATGGATGTCCTTGTCGTACACCATTGAGTTGGGACAGTCTTGAGGATCGCATCCTGTTGGGTCCTGAGATGTTTCATGATATGGAGCAACAGGTAGTGCATATCCATGAGCACTTGACTATGACACAGGATAGGCAGAAGAAGTATGCTAATGCTCATAGGACTGATAAGCAATTTGTTGTGGGTGATAAGGTTTTCTTGAGAGTGCGATCGCGAAAGAGTTCGATCCGGTACAAAAAGGGTTCTAAGGTAGCACCTCGCTTTGTGGGACCATTCAAGATTTTGGAGAGGATTGGCCCGATTGCTTACTGCCTTGCTCTACCACCCAACCTAGCTCGCATTCATGATGTTTTCCATGTTTCAGTGCTTCGGCAATATATTCCTGATATTGTACATGTTCTTGATTGGAATGTGGTGCAGGTAGATGACGGGCAGCTGGCTTTGGAGCTAGTTCGTATTCTAGAGCAGCAAGAGTTGACCCTTAGGGGTCAAACCATCGAGCAGGTAAGGGTCCAATGGGACCCTACAGATGATTCTTCAGCTACTTGGGAGGATGCAGCTAGATCGAGGGAGTTATATCCCTACCTATTTTTAGGCTTCCAGGAGTAAGCCTAATCCAAGGGGGAGTGGATGTAGTTCCTACCCTCGTTCACATCTTTTCTGAACATTGTTGCTATTATTATTAGACTATGTTGGACTAGTTTTATGTTGATGGATTAGTAGTATTGTTTTGAGACTATCAGACATTATGTTATGGATTTAGTGGTTATATGATGAGATCATTTAGACTTTACTTTTCATGTATGCATGATGATCATTACATTGCTTTCAATTATTGTTGATGATTAGTTAGATGGTTTACTATCTCATGTGTTTTATTATGGATACTTACCCCATACTTGCATGTGTATGGTGTGCATTTTTTCTTATTGTATGGCATTTTTGATGTGGTTAAGGAAGGGAGTCGTAGTCACCTACTTAGTCGGGATCTACATGATGCACCACTTCCTGCCACTGTCTATTTAGCTTAGCATTATATATATTGTATGTACATGAATAGTTTTTCTACAGGTTGTAGGTACCAGGTATCGACTTCTCTGAATTGCCAGGATGAGCGTACCCTATTATACTATCTCAATGATAAGAGAAGGGAGATAAATTCTCAAGTCCAAATCCCAAACCTTTAAGCCAATTGTCCTAGTGAGGTAGGACAAGTATCTGGATATTTTACCCACCGAATGTGTTGGATGACATAATTTGTGATTTTAACCTTTTAGACTAATTTTTAGTGATTTTCTCTATGATGAGTTTTCATATTTTATCTTGGAGGTCTATGGTGAATTTTCTATTAATTAAGTCTTAATAAATAGATTTAATTAATAAATTAATTATTTGAGAAAATTAATATAAAATATCATGTTATTTGATATTTTGATTATAATTTATTAAATGAGAATTAATTGAGGAAAAAGAATTAAATAAAAGAAAATTAGAAATTAAAATTAATAATAATAAAATAATAATAAAGTAATAAATAAATAATAATAATAAAAGTTATAAAAATTAAAATGAAAGTTATAAATATTTAAATAGAAATTATATTAAAAGTAAATCGGAGTTATAAGTTTGCATGAGACTTAACGCACCTTTTCTTTTTCTCATGTATCAACAACACGGGGGTTAGTGCATCAATTAAGCACATGGTGTCTACAACCCTATGGCTCATCTAGAAGGTTGGAGAAGACCCATGCTTAGTTGGTGACACCTTCTAGCTGTTTCTAGAAGCATTCTAGATTTTTCCTGAGAGCTCTTTATATTCAGGCATTCTTAGAAGCTTAGATATAGTGTTTGGAGTGCAATTGGAGCATTGGAGGACTCAAGACCTCTGAAGAAGGGAGGAGCTTGCTCTACGGGCTTTCTGAGGATGAGCGAATTAGCATCAGAATTCGAGTAGATTCTTGTGATTTTACTTATGCTATTTTTGCATCATGCATTCCCTTTCTTCTTCGTGTCTTCCATATGTCTTCTGAGAAATTTCCTATTTTTGTTGTATGCATTCTCAACATGGGTAGTTTAATTTATTTGAGAATTTTATATGCATAGATCTGAAAAGAACACAGGGCTAGGGTTTAAATTTGTAGCCAAAACCATCAGATGATTTATTGGATAAATATTGAGACTAAATAGTTTATAAGAATATTCTGAAAATTGTGTATATGCTCATTGTAAAATATACATGTTTATAATTTTCACATCTGCATATATATATATATATATATATGCTGTGATATTTGATTTAAATTCTACGAGTACATATAAAGACACACACACACACACACACACACACACATATATATGCATATATATATACATTGAATAATCGTACTTATAAATCGTAGTGAAAATATATATAAAATTGCATTGCGATTTGTATGGAATGAATGTTTGAAAAAATGTTATTGATATCATTTTTAAAAAAATATATAAATATAGGGGCAGCTGGACTCATCCCCCACCCCTGTTGACACCATTATGACCACTGCGGTTTCGCAGGGTACCTGCGATCAGCAGAGTACCTGTGACCCGTGGTGTACTACGATCCGTAGGTCATACATGCGCCGACGGTACTTACATCCCATGTGGTTTGAGTTTCTTTTAAAAATGGACATTGTTAAATGTTATTTCATATATGAATTTTGACTTTTCAATGTTGCATTGTATTAAATTATTAAATGTTATTATATATATATATGTATGTATTTATTTATGTATGTATATATATATATATATATATGTATATAAGTATATATATATATGTATATACATTATTAATAATAAATAATTGATATATTATTTGATGTTTGGAATTTAAAGGGAAATTCTTTAATAACAAGTTATTTTATAATGTTGAACAATATAGATTCAAGATAATCTTTAATTTGGAAAGATGAAAATGAAAAGAATTTCAAATATTATTTTGAAAATGATGGGGGTCTAAATGGAAATATAAGAGACATTTAGAACATCTAGAAAATTGAACCTAATAGTTTTTGGGTAGAAACTTTTATCTACCATTACAAAAACAAGGGTTAGGTTAAACGTGGAATTTCTCCACTTGATATTTAAATTGGGAAACATAAATCGAGACTTTTGCATTTAAATTCAAGTTTGTAAATAAAGCAAAACCAAAACATTTGTTTACATTGTGTATTCTTTATGCTATTGTTTTGGGTTTTGAGTTGACTAGTGTTGACTAGTTATAGGACGTCTACCAGAGGCTTGGGAGTTATGTGATTGTGATGTTATGATGATGTTTTAATCTCGATCTTTATAAACCTAACCATGGTTATGTGATGGAATGCTCTATGTATTGGATGTGATTACTGATTTTTATAGTTGAGATTCTTATGTATGAGACACTTGACTTATTCATTATTTTTGGTCATCAATCAGTTAACCTTGGTTATTTTCTAGTTGCCATGATGGGACTGAAATGTGGATTTATTCTTGATGATGTCATGTTGTGACATGTTTGACTCAACCATTTTTGGAGTCTTCGATCAGTATGATTGAGATATATTTTGGTTATTGAGAACCATTGGATACTTTGATTATCAGTGATACTTCAGTTGCCAATAGAGAGCTGTTGTGTTTATGATTTTCTATGGATGTTTGCTCATGGAGATTTGATGCTTTTATGCATATTTGATGATTTTATTATGGATTATCTTTTGTGATTTTGAGATTTATGATTCCATGAGCTTAGGGTAGGATATCTGCATGTAGTGATGGGAAGTGGCTTGCAATGGGGGCCGGGGCCCTAAGAGGTTGCTAGGGTAACTCATTGTAAGTTGGATTTATAAGTGATAACATTCACACCTAATACTAATTGAATGAACCTAAAAAGATAAGTGTTTTTTTCTCGCCCATGCCTTGAGTGCTTGTATAGGCTAGGATGGGAGTAGTGAGAACACATGGTTGCAATCTTGCATTTCAGAGTATGCTTCATCAGTATGAGAGGATACTAGTGGCCGCATGAGATCAGTATGGACCCATGGAATTTAGTTAACTGCCTAGGTAACTTGTACGTGATAAATGCGATGACACTTTCTCACTTGCATAGTAGGTTCCTACATGTCATTGTGTGCCTCTGGGATTAGATGTCAGACTTGTGTCTGGAACCTTTCAGTTAGTATATTTTTACGATTCTTGGACTTATAGAGATTTATGCTATATGATTTTTGTTAGCCTATTTGGGACTTTAGATTATCTCCTCAGCACGGTGGGAGTGGATCACTTAGGTACCACGCGGTTGGGTGGTAGTGTATTTTCCACTCTTATCATTTGAGATTCATTGAGACATCGTGGCAAATGTGTCCTTCATGATGGTAGATATGTATCCTTTCATTGATGATTAGCATATGTTAGATGATGTTATCTTTTGTTAGATTACTTTCTACATATGATGTTGTATATGTTAGGAGTGACATTCTTACTATGTTAGTATCGATGATCTCTTTAGTGATTTGTAATGTTATGCACGGAGGGATGGCTAGGATCCATGATGGTCTAATGATGCTATTAACGGTTGGGAGGAACTGTGAACTTAGTTATTATGTTTGATCTTTATGATGGATGTATATGTCTTCTATGATGATGTATCATGTGATTATCTTTACTTTGATGTATCATGGATTAGAATAGGGTGATGTATCATAATTCACGTATGTATATTCTTTCGAGCTTGTCGTACCCTGTGACATGTACAGAGGATGAATAAGCATTTGAAATGTAATGAATAAACATTAGACTTATCATTATTATTTCATGTGGATGTTGTACTAGATGGATTCATTAATGTTAGTTGATTAGATGTAGTCCAACGTTAAGGGATCTTAAAGAATGTAATCTGATATTTATGTTATGTTTAATTTTAGATGGACATTACTATTGCTTTCGTTATTGTGTATAAGTTATATGTGGTATTTACTTTCATTTAAAAAAAAAAAAAAAAGCTACCAAACTTAGTGAAATTCTAGGTTAATTCTTTGGATCCCTTGGCGGGGATTACAAGGATTCCATCTTCAAATGTAGTTTGACTCGAGGGTAGGATTGTGACAAGAAATAAAATTGACCATAAAATAAGTGTAATATTATAAATTTGAATCACAAGGTGTAGACACCTAAATCTATACATTCTTACTCTAATGTTAATTTTCATAATAATTTCCTTTAACATTATAATTAATGTTATTACTTAATTATATTGTTATATTCTTCTATAGTTGATTTAAGATAGTTTTATCATCTTAAAATAGAATCACCCATTATATAATACCTTTTCCCCCCACCCTTTAGTTACCTTATGTACAATGGATGGATTCATGCTCAATTAGATCTTTCTCCTATTATGTCCTATTTTTTGCATTTTTATTTGTGCAATTTTTGAGACCTTAGGGTTAGATCCTTTTGAACAACCCTTGAATAGGTCAACCTAGATCAACCTATTCCTTGAGGAATTTAGGTATAAGGACTAGGTTTGTCTCAAGGTTGCAAATTCAGAAACCAAGTGACTTAGTTGACTTACTTTATTTTTGCACCCAAAAATGAGTACAAAAGGAATCCTATACATGTCATTTTACTATCATCTAAATAAGCCATGATTATATGCACATGTAAGTATAAGAACTCAAGAAACTAGATTTTCCTAAGGCAATTCAAGGTTCCATCAAACATTCAAGGTATGTGGGTTTCAAGGCCCTTTGTGAGCATTTCCTCTTAAAGATCTAGCATTTTATTGGCCATCAAGGGAGGAGATGTACATTGAGTCATTCATAATCTTCTTCATTGGTGCACATTTTCATCCATGGATTCATGATATTTTTTTTTTAGATTCATTGCATTTGCGGAGATCTTCTACATGCTTTATTGCAAATTAAACATTGACAACACAAGCATTGCAAAATCTTTAAAAACAAGGGCTCCTTCAAGAAAGGTGACTATTTACATTTTTCTTTCTTCCTTTCATGTTTTACATATCAATTTCAAGGTTGATTCCTCAATCTATGGTTTGACCAAGGAAAATTTTTATCAAACAAAAATAAAAACCAAGTTTTAATGTATATAGGAGTAGGATATTTGAATTGTGGTTGCAGATTCATAAAGTAATCATTAAGACCTTTCCAAATAAGTTGGGATGGTTTTGTTGTTGTATCCTATTGGATCTTGATTTGATAGAGTTTTAACTACCTCTTGGCATATGGAAAATACCCAAGAATCAACTACAAACCATGATAGGTATTCCCAATCAAACCAATAGGACCAACTGACAAGACATTTAGTCTTTTTCCCTTTGAACTGTGTAGGATCTAGGTGGGTATATCTTGGGATTTATCTCCACTTTCCTTTATTAAATATTAACCCCATTACATAAGACAATAGGGTTCAAGTCTTCTAACTTAGAGGCAACAAAAGGAATGCAAGACAACTGACCCTCCATATCTTGAAGATCTCTAAATCAAGTACATTCTAACCATTTTAGGTCTACTATATGACATGAAATGTATAAGATTTTGATATGATATAGGTCTATCAATTTTCTCAAAATTACAACATGTCCAATTCTTTATCTATTATAAATTTAGATCTCTTTCTTCACCTTGTGAAAAATATTAGCACACAATCCAGATCTCATACTGATCACAATCTCTACATGAAACCCTTAATTCTCTCATATTATATCAAGCATTTACTTAATCAATTTGATTAACAATAAAATATGAAATGAGATATAATTCAAAATAAACTACAACTATAATTCAACATGCTTCTCATTGAATCATAGAAAATTATAGGACAAAATGAAAAGAGACAAGAACTAAATTGAGAAATTTAAGAAGTTTATTCATTTGTATTAATTTACTTGTAATAATATAATTAGAGTACCAGATCTTATGAAATTAAATGACTCAAGATAGGCTCAAAATAATGAAACTCTATTTCCCTTTCATATGAACAAAATCAAAATACAACACCACATAGTACTGAATTGACTAAACACATGAAATGATATCCATTTACTAAGAATTCAGACCTCTTTTTCTAAGCCTTGGGAATCCCTTTATAGACAAGGATTTTATCAAGTTTCAGGATGAAATGAAAAATACATGTCACATTTTTATTTGACAACAAAAACTTGTTAAATATAAGACAAAGAAATAAGGAGTAGCATTGGAAATAGTTCCAAAATAAACAATTGGAAACTTATGTGTCCAAGATCAACTTTTTGTTTGTAATGTAGGTATGTCTATAGCAGGTGAAACACAAAAGTAAGACATCCTATTCTAATAATTGCCCTTCCTTTTTTGAAATTTATTGATGATATCTATCACATTATCTAACTATCTCCAACTGATGGTGGGGAAACAACTTCAAGTGGTGATGTGCCATCTTCTATTTTATCCAACTCTTGATCATCAACTATCTCCTGTGGATTATCCTCTTTAGGGTTGTATTTTTCTATCCAGTCATTATAAACAATATCATTAGGACAATTAAAATTAATATTCTCCTTTTATTTTATTACAATAACCTTCCACTTTATCTTCAATTATTTTATTTCAAAATTGAAGGAATTAAAACATATCTTTGCTCCCACAATATCCTTCATAGTTCTTGTGAACAACATGATGTCATTATTATTTATTATGTCATTTATCCAACATTAAGGTCAATGCTCAATTCTCCTTTCCATTCTCCATAATCTTTTATGTTATTTGCATCCTTTATGACTGAAGGGAAAAGGTCAAAACCTTTTTTGACATACTTAGAGAAATAAAACCTTACCCTCCTCTACAATAATTCCCTATTAATATCAAATTCCAATAGGTTTGCTACGTGATTATATGTTTTTTTCAATCAACTCCCCAAACTATGATTTATCTTTGGTTATTGCATAAATCTCATCGAACTCTTGTTCCTTATTGACCAATTTATCCAAGATCTATCTCAACACAATCTCATTATTACTAAAAGGATTTCTAATATCCATGAGCTTTGATACCTAATAGTGGAGGGGTCTAGTGTTAGCAATACATAGATGATGCAATATTGTGTCTCACACTTTCTCTTCATACCTCTATACCACCTCCATTTGCAAGGCTCTAATCTTAGCCTTTTCATCCTAAATTCCATCATTGAATAGCTCTTAAGGATGCAAGGGAATTTATGTGTTCAATAATAGGATCTATAGGAGATTATGGAGTCAGTGATGATTCATTCTCTAAGAAGATTCTCCCACCTCCATCTATCTCACATGTTGACTCTCATACATAACCACTATTTTTAATATCTCATTGTGTTTCTTCTTTCTGTATCATAGGCTTTCAAGACCTTTTCATAACTGGGATTTAATTCATTCCATTTCTACCATTCTTATTTAGCAGTGGCTAGTGTAAAATCTACACTCTCTTTTCTCATAAGAGCATCTTCAACTCGTGAAGTTTCACCTACTTTTCTCACCATTAAGCCTCCCACTTGATCAATATTAGATGATTCATGTTGTATGGATTTATTTCTCTTTTGTAAAGACCATATGAATAATGAACATGATCATCACTATACTTTACCCTTGTGGATGCTAACGTGGCCTCTTCTGTAGTTATATACTTATTGTTTTCTTTCTAAAAACATCAAAAACCATAGTATCTGCAATGTCCCATTTAGGAAGAATCAATACTCCTCCTTCCCTTATCATTACCCTTTCTTCTTCTGGAGTAATCTTTCTAAATTCTTCCATCATCTCCTCTTTTTCCTCATTCTTTATGACATATTCATCTTTGTTGGGTTTCTCTGCCCGCCTCTTCCTATATCTGACCTTAAAATTGGATATGCTCAATCTCAAAGCATAATGAATAAATGCTCTAGATCTAACAAAAGTATCATTTGATAACAATTTCTTACAAGCCTATTCAATAATAGGGTCTAATTCTTTTCCTCTGAAATACTTTATAGTGAGATCCACAAGTGGCATTGGGGGGTTCTTCTACCATCCCTTCCTTCAATTTAGCCATTCTAACAAGGATGTCACCTTGGCTACCTAACTGCTTCAATTTCTCAACTATTCCTCATTCATTTTCAAAATGCATCGTGGATTAGGATGGTAAATATACCTCTTTTCTTGATGAAGTGGCTTCTTCTACTCTTTTCTTCTTCAAGGTAGAATCTAAAGGAGGACTTTTGGACATAGGTCTTTTATATGTTAAGGTGAAGGGGACACTTGTTGCATGAGGTAGCAAAGGTTTACTCTCTACTCCTTTAACTCCCCTAGTAATATCTTCATTTGATATCACAATAATATATCCTATCTTGATTTTGATAGTGTATTGTCTAGATTTAATAACATGGGTAAGTGGAAGTCTGTGCATTACTTCTCTTGATCTATGAGCATATGTATTGACCATTGTAGCTCTTTTCTAATTTAGAACCTCAATAATTTGAGAAAAATGATTTATCAATTCATTCAATTTGTCACCCTATGTCTTTTCTGTTGACAATTAGCTAATGAAGATATGTAATTATTGTCATTTATGGAAACACGTGATGTACATACTTATAGGAAACCTTGAAAATAAAGATACTTAGCTTTTGGTGCTCATAAAATTGTTTAAGTATGGAATTTGGTATACAACAATATATTCTTTTGTTTATAACTTGTTACTAACATCATATTATGTCTAGTGAAGTTAGATGGAGATAGTATACATGTTGATGATGATGTGTATAACCTCAAAAGTTAGTATAAACTATACAAAAAAGAGATAATTTTATTTTACCAGTAAAATAGGATAGCATATTTAAAGGAAAGGAATTATTTTGTTTACAAAATAATTACTTGTCCAATTAGGGCTGACATCCTAGATGTTTACTCTAAGTTGGAAAAGTGTATTGTGGTCTTAGCTTACCTAGCAAAAATTTATGTAAAGTCATGGTATTTATGCAAAGGAAATCTTGCAATGAAAAGAGTAATTATGAAGCAATTGTGTAATTGTTGTGTTGAGAAATTGTATGCAAATTTTTGTAAAAGCTATTTTATGTTTCAAGATTGAGATGAAGATTAGAGATTACTTAAGGAAGAAGTCGGATTACTTGTTCGGGTAGCGAGCTCTTCTTGTAATTGGAAGTGCATGTTTGGGCAGTGGGGTCATCTTTCATCTACTGTACAACTCCTAACAGGGTTAGAATCTCCTAGCAAGGATTCAAAGTTTCCTAACAGGGGCTCTCTAAACTGAATTTTCTCATTGACTCCTAATAGGGTCCATCCTCTAACATGGAACTTATATATCAATATATTATCTAGTGGGTATCATCCCCACTGAGGTTTTCCCTTGGCTAAGGTTTCCCTAGTCAACAAAATATATTGTTATGAGTTATCTTTGTGCATAGTTACTATTACTATTCAACATTACTTTATTACTTTGTTATGTATGGTTTAAATTAAACAGATAATATCTAGGTGGCGACTAAAGTTTGTAGATTATTGATTCAACCCCCCTCTAAGTAATTCTTATTTCTAACATTTGCATCCTTCAAATGATTATAATATTTATCAAAAAAATTTATAAAGTCTAGGGCCTCCTTGTAAACCCTCCATTTCTCTTTCTTGTCTTCTTTCTGTTGCAAGGAAAATTCATTTTATATATCCCAAGGGTAATAGAGCTGATTCTCATGCTTTTCAGCTTTAGTTCTTTTCTGGAACATTTCATAGAATCCCTCTAGGTTTGAGAATCTAGCACGGGATGTTGCCATCTTATAGGGGTCTAATAAATTATTAAAATGTATCCATCCTCCCTTTTTGATTATAAATTGATATGCAATAGTGTAAGAAGGAAAAATTGTACCTCTTGATCTATTTGCTAACTCCTCCTCTAATGCAACAATATGCCATAGAACTTATGCAACACCATTTCCAAAGTGGAACTTGATAAGAAAATAGATGGGGAAGCTCTTGAAAACCATATACTCTAAAGATTATGGAAATTTAGATAAGGAATAATATCATTCCAATTATGGACCACCTTCAAATCTTTAGCAAATTCTTTTGGTCTAATGAGTTCCAGTAATGCTTTGGGGATCATAGGGTTTTCAAGTGATAACAATACTCTCAACTTGGAAGTGAAATATCTATCAAATCTTAAAAAAATAGTATTATTCCTATCCCATGACATATCTATACTCCACAACTGGACAAGTGACACTTCTCCATCTTGTTCTCTTGTCAATTTCATTTCCTTCCCAAAATAGGAAGCTTCCTTAAAGAAACACATGTGCATCAACATGGAGTACCATCCAAAAGGTTTGTCCACCTTATCTCTCTCAATTACAATTAGAGCATTATAAATCTCTTTAGAAATGTAAGATGCAAAACAAAAAATTACTTCAACATTAAAATGGAGGATCTAAACCATCATATACATGAAGTGGACATGCATATAGTTTTCTTCATCTTTACCAAAGACTTTACATAAAGATATATACACTACTAGGGTTGAAGAATTAAAATAGATCTTTATGAAAGGCTCAAGGGTTAATGGTGCAACCAAAGATAAATTCCCAACAACTACAAAGTGCTCGTTCAAAGGAATGTTTCTTACATAAACCTTTTGAGCTTCACATACTTCATGCAACTTCTAAAAATCAATCGCCTCACAGGAACCAAAAGGTGGATCAAGCATAAAAACCTCAAAAATTTCTTCTACTATGATTTTTAACAAATCAAATCTATTATTATTTCACACCAATTAGAGAAATAGATCATATTTCTTTGCAATTAAGGTTAGGAGGTGCACATCCATAAGAAACTCGGGTACAACCGATTTCCTTAAACCAAAATTCTAAACATAATAAAAAGGTAACTAGAAAACATAACAAGGCAAGGGTTTTTGCTTTGGGGTTATGTCAATAGTTAGGATAATTCTTGCAGGGTCATATTGTAATAATAAGTCTTGAATAATCACAAATAAATTTTAATACTTGGCTCAATTTTTTTTTTGTATCCTTAAAACTGGGCTAACAGTGGCTATGTTTGGGGATAATGGAAAATTTATGTCCATGTAAGAATTTAGAAATACTGGAAGAAGAAAACCACAAAGTTGACAACATTTAGAGAGTACTGGGAAAACACACATATCATGGAAGACTTATTTACAAGGGAAGAACAACTTATACATAGAATTTCCAAATGTACAATCCTAACTACTATTCATGGAAAATATAATACCTCTTAACACAAGTATTTCTTCAAAAATTGTCCATGAACTGGTAGCTCAAAAGGATTATCAAAGAGTTCTTTGATAAAATATGGATCTTCACCCTATTACTATGAATCATATAGGGTCCTAACCAAATGGGATCAAATTTTCCATGTTTACCCTTGTCCTCTTGTCTAAATTGCCATAACAATACTAAATCACCTACTTGAAATTTCTTGCATGCAGTCCTTTTGTCGAATAAATGTTTCATATGAAATTGTAACTTAGCATTTCTAATTGATGATTCCCTTCTGTTCTCATCCAATCCAATGATGTCATTCAACATTTTCTACATATCATTAGTTCTATCATAATAATATTTTAAAATAAAATTATACATCCTAATCAAATTATTCTAAGGCAATCTTGCATGAATCCCATAAACTATATCAGAAGGCACGAGGCCAATGGGTTTCTTAATTGTCATCCTATCTTTCCATAGAGCCAAAGAGAATTTGGAATCCCATGCTTTCTTGTTCTCATCCATGATCCTCTTAATAGTCCTCAAAATTCTTTTGTTATTGGATTCTTCTTTTACATTTCCTTTAGGATGATATGGGGATAATGTCAGTCTAGTTATTCCATATTTATCATAGATTTGTATGTACTCATCAAAACTACAACACATAGAATTGTCTATTACAATTCTCTCTAGATACGCAAACCTGGTATTGATGTTGTTCATAAGGAATTTATTTACCACTTTATTGGTGTTGGTATCTCTAACCATTGTTCTTTATTAGTGTCAACCACTTAGTCATTTACAAGATAGAGTCAGATGGTCATCACCATGATCGAACTAATCTACATAGGCCGAGCCATGTACATTAGACAATATGTACCAAGTAATTCTATAGAATCCGAGTAAGGGTATGATCACAAAGTAATTTTCTATAAGTGACTGAGCAAGTTATCAGTGACTATAGAAACTCCAAGTATGTGAGTATCGAGTGATATAGTATGTCCTAAGTACAGTATATGCTGAGCATCAAAAGGTCAACAGAGGTTGAGCAATAGGAATGTTGAGCATCATAAACAGTAAAGACCAAGCAATGCAGAGTCTACATAAAAGTCACGAATGGAACAAATTTTTAGGGAAAATGCTTATTAGGCTGACTTGGAAGGTTTATTTAAGTTTTGCAGAGGTTTTTATAGAACATTTACATGACATGGATTATATATCCCTATGTGTATGTTCAACAATCAAGACGAAGAGTAAAAACCTAGAATCATCTAGTAAAATCTTTATGGAAATCTTTAAATAGTGATGATCTTAACCTAGATCATGTGATGTGATATGCGAAGAGAAGATGAGATTATAGGTGTGAACAAAGATGCATTATACTATGAAGGATAGAGAAGATCAGAAGTCATTCAAGGGTTATGCTATCATCTAATAGAGAAAGTGACCTATTCATAAGCAGTGAATGTGAATGGGGAAGATAAGCATTATCAAATTGAAGGAGAGGATTAGTTAGTAAGGAGGAGACTCAAAATCAACTTGTAGAGAAAATTGAGAGTCAAATACTGAATCAATTTTAATACACTTGAATAAGGGTAAATCTCTAATAGAGTGGTCTTAACAAATATTTGTAAATCTCCTAATAGAGTCCTTAGTTAATTGTAAGTGTCAAATCCTCTAACAAGGTAAAACCTAATAGTTTCTTAAGTCTTTAATAGTATAGACTCCTCATAGATTAGATCATATTTTATTGTCAAACATTGTAACCTTAACTGGTTAACTTTATTATTGCAATAGTGAAGATTTGTGGGTGTCATCCCCACCCTAGTTTTACCTTCAACTTGGAGGGTTTTTGGGTCACAAATATTGTGTTATGTGTTATTAATTTAATGCATGTGATTGAACTAATTACATGTTAAAAAAAGAGTTTACATTTATAGTTTTGCATGCACAAGTTATTGATAGATGTGGATGAGTCCATGAAAAGGGAAAAGTGTTATAGATTCTAATTCAATCTCCCCTCTCTTAGTATCTAGTTTACTCCTCCATAAATTAACAATTGGTATCAGAGCGCTATTTCTCAAAAAGAAGGTCAGAGGCTTGGAGATTAGATCTTGGAAGATGGAGGCTTTTAAACTGGACACGACTATAAATAATTAGGTGATTGACATCCAACTCACACCGCAAAAACTTGAGAAAGCAAGTCACAATATGAAGGATTCCCTAAAAGGGAGAAATGAAATTTCCATCTAGATAAAACAATACTCTTATGAAGAAGTTGAGACTAAAGGACTATTTCAACCAATCAATCCCAATGACAAAGCATTTACTAATCTACTTGAAACAAATAAATTTACCAATGAAGAGATAAGGGCACTGAAAAGAGAACATGAAATCCAATAAGTGAGACTATGTGAAGTGATTGAACAAAGAAACACAACTAAAGAAGGCATGACTATGGTACAAGAAGATAAAAGGGTAATGGATACAAGACTTGAAGAAAGGATATTAGATATGTAGAAGCTCACAAATACACAAATGGATCTGATGAATCAACTAATGACTACAAATCAAAAATTGAATTACAAGGATGTGGATATTGCAAACCTAAAATCTCATAATGAGACATTGAAGAATGAACTGAAGAAGGAGAAGGAATCTATAGTGCCTCTCCCATTTGATTTCTGTAAGTCATCTTGATGGATGCAACCTTGTTGATCTTTCTTTGTGAAGTGATTATGATTGGGACCATGAGTGGTTTACACCCTTTGGATGATTAGATTTATGTTATTATATTAGTTGGATTGATTATGCTTATGGCTGATTTATGAGATTATGATGTGTTAGATGGTTTCACTGAGGTTTGTGCTAGTGGTTACTAGGATTAATGTTGGTGCTGAAGCACCTAAATTAAAAGAAAAAAATGAGGTTAAGAGTCCTAATGTAAGAAATTTAAATTAATTTGATTTATTTTAATTGTATTTGAGTCCATTAAGTTGAGATGTAAAGGCTAGAGAAGAAAAGGCTAGAGAAGGCATTAGTAACAAGTTGTCAAAATTGTGCAAGGAGGTCTTAAAGTGGTCAAGAAGGTAAAAATATAAAAGAATGCCTTATAATGGCTAAAACTGATGTAAAATATCCATTTATGTCTATGTTAGGGTGATTCAAGTTTCCATGCAAAGATTTGTCAATTTTAGAGTTAAAATTGTAAAAGTTGTAATGTAAAATACATAAAATGTTGTCATGAAAATGCATCATGATTAAAAGAATGTAAGGAGTTGGTTCAAAAGGTATTTGGGAAGTTTCAAAACACCAGAGAGTATATATAAAACTGATTTATGGTTGAACCAAGAATAATGGAAGGAAAGAGTTATTTTGAAAAAATTTGGAGTGATTCTAAGTTGCTATTTTGATTGGTTTTCAATTTTTGTGTTGGTTCCAGGTTTGGTACAAGTATGTACATCATGAAAACCATGTATAATATATAAATTTTGATATTAGGATGAATATAATTTATTTTGGCCTTTTTTTGGGTTTATTTCATGAAGAAATGAGTGAGTTATGACAATTTTGGTAAAAGTTGTTATTTGGAGATTTGAGGATGCCCGACTATAGTTAGATTGAAATGTTTGGTGTGGAGATATGTGAATGAATCATGAACTATAATTTTATTCAATGAAATTTTGTGTGAAGTAGATTTCCTTTCCAATAGGTTTGAGTAATTTTCAATCAGATTTTTGTAAGTTATGTGTACTGGAGTGAAGACTGGTTTTTAAGGATCTCCAATGAAGTGATAGGAAAATATTGGTGTTTTGCTAATTATCTATGCATTGGAAAATTTTATGGCTTATAGATTCAGAAACTAGACTCATATATGGTTAATTTGAAATTATTTTGGAATCCTTTTGATTTTTCTTGAGAAATATATGGGATGCCCTAGGGAGGGTTAAAGGTTTTGTTATCAGTTTATGATAGTAAAATTGGGTCTCAGTTTAGATACTATATCTTGTAATAGGTTTATATGATTGGGCTTAGATTTGGATATGTTTGAGAAGGACTAATTTTAAAGAATTCTTCAAAAGAGTTTGAAAAGTAAATGTCAGAAACAAAATTTATGTATGATATTCTAGAGAATAGAAATCAAATAATGTAAATGTTGAAGTACTGGTAAATCTGTGTTAAAAAGTGTTATGTTTTGCCTCATGAGTTACTTATAATAATGGAATTTATTTAATGGATTTTTAATGGATCAACATATATCCCATTTATTGTTTGGTTTATACGATGCTTTGCATCAAATTATGGTGTCGGAGCACCTAAATTAAAAGAGAAAAATGAGGTTAAGAGTCCTAATGTGAGAGATTTAAATTCATTTTATTTATTTTTAATGTATTTGAGTCCATTAAGTTGAGATGTAAAGGCTAGAGAAGGCATTTGTAATAAGTTTTCAAAATTGTGCAAGGAGGTCTTAAAGTGGTCAAGAAGGTCAAAATATGAAAGAATGCCTTATAAGGGCTAAAATTGATTTAAAAGGTCCATATGAGTCTATGCTAGGGTGATTCAAGTGTCCATACAAATAATTGTCAATTTTAGAGTTAAATTTTAAAAGTTGTAATGCAAAATGCATAAAATGTTGTCATGAAAATTCATTATGATTAAAAGAATGTAAGGAGTTGGTTCAAAAGGTAGTTGGGAAGTTTTAAACCACCAAATAGCATATAAAAATTGATGTATGGTCGAACCAAAGCATAGTGAAAGGAAATAGTTACTTTGAAACAAATTTGGAGTGATTCTGAGTTGCTATTTTGATTGGTTTTCAATTTTTGTGTTTGTTCTAGGTCTTGTATGAAAATGTACAACCTAGAAACCATGTATAATCTATAAATTTTTATATTAGGATGAATACAATTTATTTTGGCTTTGGTTTGGGTTTATTTTGTGAAGAAATGGATAACTTATGATAGTTTTGGTAAAAGTTGTTATTTGCAGATTCTAGGATGCTCAACTATAGTCAAATTGAAACATTTGGTACATACACGTTTGGATGAATCAGGAACTCTAATTGTATTCATTGGAAATATATGTTAACTAGATTATATTTTCAATTTTTTTGAGTTGTTTTTATTCATATTTTTTTAAGTGAAGTGTATTGGAGTGAAGACTGGTTTTTAAGGATCTCCATTGAAGTTATAGGAAAATATTTATGCTTTTGTAGTTATCTATGCATTGGAAAAATTGATGGCTTATAGATTTATAAAATAGACTCATATAAGGTTGAGTAGAAATTGGTTTGGTGTGATTTGGAATTTTGTTGAGAAAGTTATTTGATGCCCTAGGAAGGGTTATTGGCTTTACTTCTAGTTTTTTACAGTAAATATGAGTCTTGGTTCAGAGAACATAATTTGTAACTTATTTATTGGATTGGTCAAATAAATAAAAAGAGCATCTTTGGATAGATTTTAGAAGGGGTAATTTGGAACAAAGGAAGATATCAAGAACAATAGTTATAAATAAAACAATCCGATATAGAAATAAGGATATGCAAATTGAGAAAGGTTGATACTTTTGTGTTGAAAAATGCTTATTTTTTCCTTATGAGATGCAACTAGCAATATGAATTTTGAAGGGATCAACATGTATCCCACTTACTGGTTAGTTTTTATGATGCTCTGCATCAAATGTGGTATCATGATGTTGTTCCATGATTACCCTAAGATGTGTGCAAAGATTGCATTGTGTATTATTATCTTGCTACACTTGACTAGGTTCTTGTAGCAGTGGTTAGTCATGTATTTGACCATATTCACTTATGTGTTTAAGTTCCTTTTTATGTTATTTAATAATTGTTATTAACTCCATTATTAAATTGTTAAATAATTGGGAATGAATTATCCACGTTGGATTCATTGGTTATGTGCTACGAATATTTACCTTGTTCATTTTAGTAATTTATGCAAATGGCCTAATTAAATGATTATTTAAATGAAATTCATTAGATGCTTTAATTACATGATTTCACGTAATTTTTGCTTCGACTATTATTTTTGTGCATCTACACTTGATGGTGTTTCTTGTTGTGCAAGACTTATATCCCTAGTAGTGGCACATGGAGTTATGGATTAGACCTTTCATGTTGAGCCAATATCATCCTTGTATGGGCGATCTATCTTGATTGTTATTTTAATCCTCTGGTAATTGGTAAATCTTGATTCATAATGCATTGTGTGATTAGACTTGTGAGTGTGTTTGTGCATTTAAGATTCTACATTGATTGAGGAAAATATTAAATTAAATGTTGTTTTTGGGTTGAAGGGTTTAATTATTTGATTTAATCTTTATTTTATTGTTGGCTAATTTTTCGTAGTTGTATTCCAATTTGATTGGGATCAATTGATTTAATTTGGACTAAGGGAGCCAATTAGATTATTTAATTGAAATAATCTAATTAATATGTTACTTTACAAAAGTGCATATATTGGCAAAAAGTGAATTTATTCTCACTTCTCACTTTTTTATTTGAGGATTTTGGAGGAAGTTCCTCCAAAACCTCTTGTGAGAAATTAGTGTTTTGCTTGTTGTAGGAGTTTGCTTTAGTAGATAATTATGAGGCCAATCTCATTGGATTTGTATCAGGATTTCTCTGCTATGCCGATGGTTTCATCCGATTTTGCATTCTCATTATTTTATGATGATATTTCTTGTTTTTCCCTCTTGGCTATGACATAGGAATTTGGAGTTTTATTGGTTTTACTCCATTTTAGTTTTAGTTTTATATTGTTAAATGTCAGGGAATGGAGAACTAGTGTCCCCCTCCATTTTTACACATTCATATCACCCATTTGGACGGGGTTGAGGATTTCAATTTTGTAGGAAATTAGAAATGCAAGTTTAAGCATTGTTATGTTGCTAGATTTCTGTGAAGCGTTTAGGTCCTTATTTTTTTTTTCAAAAGTGTGATGTTGGATATATTTAATCAGTGAGTTTTTGATTCTATCAAATTCCAAGATGTTTTAGTTTTAGGTGTTTTGGCATTGTCTCATTTTATGTGCCATTAGGGTTTTCACCCATTTATTTATTTGGCTTATTTAGATTTTTGATCTTGTAGCCCTTTCCTTAATGATTAGGACCATGGGATCAGAATGGTTATAGGAAATTCTAGAGTGTTTTATTTCCCAATCCAAACTCATGTTTCCATAGTGGATTTTGTAGACTTGTGTCTTTTGCCAAATTTTCTAGATTAGGAATCTAGGCTTGTTTAGTGAATTTTATTGGACCCTTGATCTTGTGATCCTATTCTTGAATTGAGGTTTTAGTTTCATTTTTATCTGAGAACTTTCAGTTTTGATATTTTTATTCTTACCTTGATTTCCATGCCACCCATATTTTGTTGGGATTTTGGCATTGTTTCCTTGGATAGCGGAAATGGATTGTATTCCATGTTTCCTTGCATGTTATGTTTCCCCTTCATGGACATTAGGATTCATGTAGAATCCATACTTTTTGATTTAGGCCCATTGAGTGAGTTCATGATGCTTGGTGATTTATTGTGCATTGGAATCTGCGTAAAATTCGTACTCCCAGATATAGGCCAGTTGAGTAATTTTTTATACTTCACATTTTGATTATTTCTCATCCAACCCTTATTTTTATGATCATTGTGTAGTTGCATGTGAGTGCACACTTGTCAAGGTTCTTGCAAGACTCAAATCCCAATCGATATTGGTAGAGTTATGTTCATTGGGGTTGGGTTGGGAAACCACATTTCCTATGGGCACTCATCATGTGATGAGCATGGGTATGTAGGGTAGGTCAGTAGAGGGGCTTCTCTCATAACCCTAGATCGTGTTCCCAACAAGGTGTATGTGTAGAAGTTTTTGATAAGTGATAACTAAATAAACTCATGGGTAATTAGATAAGATAAGAAAATACCACATTGTTCACATGATTTATTCAGAGACACAACACGTTGAAGTCCCGAGAGAGTACTGAGGGCAAAAGTCCATAACGATGTTGATCTTGGGAGTACCAAGCACCCTACTCTCCACTAGAGTCCTTACATAGTAGACCCATAAAGTGTCTGACTAGAACCTGTTGTATTGCATTGTCTCATGATCTTGGTTTTAGTCCTTTGTACTATTTGGTGTGAGTGTTAGCCATGGATGATTGTGTTGTGTGTTTGTGGTTGGATCATTATCTCCATCAACATAGCAAGAGTAGGCCTATGGGTACCATGTGGTTGGGAGGCGTAGCTACCTAAACTACTGCTAGGGATCGATGTACAAAGATGGTCTATTTCCAATTTGAGGCCAATGGTAGATATTCACTTGGTACTTTAGTGTATCCTAAGTATATTTCCTTGTGATTTATGTTTTACTTTGGATGCATTTGATATCATGTTTAGATGATAGTAGTTGTTACTTGATGCATTCCTTATTATGATGTTGTATCTTATGGTCTAGATGAGATTCCTTACCATTGCTTTGGATAGTGTTTCTATTGATAAATTAGCATGATTGGATGTATTTTTCCCTTATGTTATTATTAAGAGTATTAGTACTAATGATCTCATGATATAACTCCAACTATCTTGTTAGCAATTTGAGATTCATGCTTAGGGCATGGCTAGGGCCTTTGAGGTCTCATGATGCTATTATGGATGGGAGGAAATGAACATGATTGTTTGTAGTTGGTGCTTTATTGCTTGTGCTTTCCTTCTTGTAAGATTTTATTTATGTACATGCATGTTCATTGCGATGTTGATTTTCACATGATTACATTAGATGCTATAGATTAGATGTTAGAGATATTTGATCTCCTTTATGCTTTTGAGTGTTCATGCCTTGACTAAAGTGGCTCTAGTACTCCTCAGTGTGGAGGTTCCAACTCTATCTTCCTTATAGAATTATCATTGAACTTTTTCCTTGTAAAATTGGGTGACATTTTTTCAACATTGGGTGGTAATAGAAAAGTATTGCATGGCTATAGGAAGAAATATCATGCAATACAAGAAAGTATTGCATTGAAGTAGATAGTTCTATCGTGCAACATTGGTAAAGTATCATACAATAATAGTAAAGTTTATCATGTGATACTATAAAGTATCACCTAGTAGTTGTAAGAAATGTCATGTGATACTAGAAAAGTATCATGTGGTAGTGTCGTACAACACTGGAAAAGTATTGTGTGGTAGTGTCGTAAGAAATGTCACACAGTACTGGAAAAGTATCGCCTGATTTTTATGCAAAAACCTTCTTGGGAAAATAATAGGTATATTTGGACTTGTTGGTTAATATCCAAAGGGAGTTTTGGATACCCTCTGAGGTTGTACCCTTTCTTAGGTCCTGACAAGCCAGAGATTAATATTTTTTGGTTTGTGTAAAATTTCATAGATGGGTTTGGATGTGTTAGTAAGTAGTGACACTTGGAGGTCATTGGTTAAGTCTTCTACTATGATCTTTGTGATTAGTTGCATGTTGATGTTGTATGTATCCATGCTTGATACCTTTAAAAAAAATGTATTGGCTTTTATTTATCCTTGTTCCAAGGATCCCTGGGTGGGGCATTATATAATCTATAGAGAAATTCAACAAAAAAGAGGAAGCAATGAAATACTTTGAAGAAATATGAAGTCAAAAAGTTTTTCTAATGGGTCAGGACATTCATGCAATGATATAGGAGAATCATCCTGGAATGGAGAAATAAAAAATGCAAAGCTAAAAGACAAACCAACATGCTATCACTATGAAAAAATTGGTCATATTGCAAATATCTGTCGAAACAAACATGGTATGCAAAATTCTAAACTATTAGTTACCGCTTTTACTGCAAGAAACAAGGACATCAAATACATGAGTGTAGTTCAAGACTAAGGAATACACCTACTACATCTAGATTTGAAGGATATTGTTACAACTGTTAGAAATATGGGCATAGAGCATTTGAATGTAGATCAGAGACAAAAATCTTCTGGCCAAATCACAAGAAGAAAGATTATGCATCTAACAATACATGTTCCAAATGTCACAAGTTTGGACATCAAAGAAAGAATTGCAAAACTCAAGTACATTCATAAAATTAGATAAAGGACAAAGGCAAAGGCAAAGTGGACATTGAAAAAGTGAGAATGAAATGAACCAAAAATGGAGAAGGTGATAATGTCATCTCTAATTGAGGAAAAGAGGTATGTATGGAACTATATACCTAAATGACATATCATACATTAGTTCCTTACATAAATGTGTGCTAAAAGTTCATATCTACATATATTGTTAGAAACAAGGAATATTGAGAGGTGGGGGAGGGGGGGTGACTTAGTATCCTACAAAATTTTTTCGCCAACTGGATAACATTAATTACTTTGAACCATGCATAAGAAAGTAAATAAGTAATGTTGAATAGAAAAAGTAACCATGCATAGAGAGAAGTCATAGCAACAATTTTTGTTAACTAGGGAAACCTTGGCCCAGGGAAAACCTCGATGGGGATAATACCCACTAGATGATGTACCAATATAAATGTTCCTTGTTAGAGGATGGACCTTGTTAGGAGTCTATAAACTCATTTAGTACACATGAGTCCTTGTTAGGAGACTTTGAATCCTTATTAGGAGATTCCAACCTTATTAGGAGTTGTGGTACAATGAGTACAAGAAGAGCTCACTACCCAAACATGCACTTTCAATTACAAGAAGAGCTCATTTCCCAAACATGTAATTAAAGTTTCTTGAATATAGAATTATGGATGATGTACCATCTTTCAGTTGATCTCTAACCTTAGCTCAATCTCAAATCACAAAATCAGGTTATCAACATTCGCTTCTATATATGATACAAACCTTTGCATTCACAACTTTCACATGTTACTACACAAAAATCACTACATTAACTATGCAAGATGCCTTTGCATAAATACCATCCCTTTTCAAAAATTTCTGTTGGGTTGGCTAGGACCAAAATATACTTTTGCAACTCAGAGTAAACATCTAGGATGTTGGTCCTAATTGGTCAAGTAATTATTTTGTAAACAAAATAATTCCTTTTACATTTCATTCTGTTGTTCGGTAAACCTTACATAACTCTTTTCCATACTATCTGTACTGATGTCTGAGGTTATACACATCATCATCAACATGCATATTGTTTCCATCTATCTTATAACATCATATAAAAAAAATATACATCAAAATGATACACTACAATAAACTTATTCCATACTAAAAATAATTTTCTAAGTACCAAATGCTAAGTATCTTTATTTTCAAGGTTTACTACAACATGTACATCATGTGTTGCTATTAAAGAATGGAAACAGCTGCCAAGCCTCTTCTGAAATTGTGTTGGTTGAGTGATCAAAGAAGATGATCTAATAGAGAGTCCACGGGTATGCATTCATTGTGAGATTCATGCATGTAGAAAATTTTTGTAGTAGCTATGTAGCATGTTGATGGTAATCAATAACACTACAACTCAATATATATTTTTAAAACAAATCATTTTGGTCAAAATTTTGACCAACTGTTCAAGATTTTCCACCAAAAATTGGTGAAAATTTTGACCAAACCTTTGGTCATGACCATGGCATCCTGGTCATGGGATGGGCTAGAATTTATCAAAATTTTGACCAATTCTTGAAATTTTTCCACCAAGATTCGGTCAAAATTTTGACCTTTGGTCATGACCATGATATCCTAGTCATGGGATGGACTAGAATTGGTCAAAATTTTGACCAATTCTTAGAAATTTTCTACCAATATTTGGTCAAAATTTTGACCAAACCTTTGGTCGTGACAATGGCATCCTGATCATGAGATGGACCATAATTGCTCAAAATTTTGACCAATTCTTGAAGGTTTTCCACCAATATTTGGTCAAAATTTTGACCAATAATGACAAATTAGGCTCAAAAGAAATATAATTTTTTTGACCAAAGTGTTGGTAGAAAATTTGACCAACTTGAGGCTGGGTCAAAATTTTGATGAGAAAAATTGCGACGTACTACTTGGTTGCACTTGATCAACGTGGATAGAAATTTTGTCCAAAATTTGTTGAAAATTGGGTCAAAATTTACTAGTGTACACATATTAGTTTTTGTAATGTAGAAATTCTTATAGCATATATAGGTAGACATGTTCTCCAAGATTTTATTAATATTGTATCATCATCTATTGTACCTGTAGCTCCTCTTATTGAATTAATAACATCTTTTATCCTAGACCAAGATTGAGAAATATTTTCACCTTCTTGCATTCTCATATCATAGAACTTACCTCTGAGACTTTTAGCCTTGGCTCTTAGAAAATTCTTGTCTCCTCCATAGATGGTGTGTAAAGCATCCCACATTTTCTTTGCACTATCAAGATTTTTCATATCATCAAACTTAACATAGCTTAGGGCAGAGTCAATGTCCAACATTGCTTGGTTGTGTTCTTTCCTCTTTTTCAGATCCTCGACAGTTAGGGCTCTAGTAGGATCAACATGCTCAACAATAATGGTAGATTGTGCATGATATCCAAGTCCTCCAAGGTCTAACTTCATCAAACATTTTCATGCAGGAAATTTATCTTTATTAAGCTTGGGTACCTCACTTTTTGACATCTTGATCTTTTTGCTTCTAGTACCTTCAAACTAGTCCTCTTAAGTAGATGGCTCTGATGCTAATTGTTGAAATTCTTTAGAATAACCAAGAGGGGGTTGAATTAGTTATCTAAGGTCCAAATGTACAAATAAAACTTTTCACAGCTTAGTGAACCCATAAAAAATTTATCATCATGCATGTATCCATAATATTATGCAATCACTTAAAAATTGTAGGTTACTATCAAATCAATTTGCAAAAATGTAAACATGAAACATAACGGATTCAATAACACACTTGACACAATGATTTATGTGGAAATCCAATTTGGGAAGAACCACCAGTAACATGCTACTCTTTCTCAGTCTTCTAAAGTGATGCCTTATGAAAGGCCAACCCTGTTAAAGGTTACAATGCACACTGTTAAATGTGACCTTGTTAAAGGATTTCAATCACCCTATTAGGAGTGAGCCTTGTTAGAGGAATTTAGACTATTCACTTGTAGTGTCACCTGATTAAAGGATTTACAAATGACTACTAGGTCAACCTTAATCCAAAGGATTTACCCTAGACTAATACAATTATTAGGGAGTAGCAGTAAGGCTTGATCTAATAATGACTTACAACTCCATTTTCAGATTACAGATCTTTTTTTTAGTCCTCCATTATGCTTGGCTTTCACATACTTCAACTCTGATAGCTTGTTCACCCTTCAAGCATCCATATCCTTAAGCCTTCTTGCTTAACTTGCCAATGTAGACTCTTTACTTAGGTCACTGAATGAAGCAATACCTTAGACTCCTTGTCTTCCTTAGGTTCTCACACATAACAACCTTTTCTTCTGACCAACCATCCTTATAAATAGAGAATTAAGATATTTTGTCATTCATTCTCCATCATTCAATGAATCTACCCTGTATTTCATTTCACCCCTTTCTAGAAACTTCTCCTTCAATCCTCTTTCAATTTACCTCAAAATGGTTTACCATGGATTCTATGCCACCAGCTCATCAATCTTATCTTCCACATGATTTACACAATCTAAGAAAAGAAATTTGTTGGCTCAGATCCATCAAATTCATGATCTTTCTAATAATGCTGGCACTCAACATTAATTGGATTCTGATGTTCGACACATACTGTGTTGCTCGTCATCATTTATAAAATAACTCGACATCAACTAAAGTTTGGAGGTGTTCAACATCAAGTAAAATTTACTCTGCATGAACTGTTTTACTCGGCTCCAACTATTATTTTGCTTTACTATCACTAACTTTGTTCGATACCTACTATCCACTCGGTCAAGCTTGGCAGACAAACTTTGTTTAACTTGTTCTTCTGAACTTGCTTAGTGTAACCAACATTTGCAACCTTAAGTAGATTATCAATGCACTATGATAACACTATATTAGCTGATTCTTGTACTCCTTTTCATATCATAACTCAACCTTTCCTCTAGGTGCTATTGTTACATCATTTGATCAAATCCTCTTCATCAATCAAATAAGCCATAGTACTTAAATCATATAAGTAGTTGTCTTACCATAAAATAGCAGGTTTGACACTAGTGATAAAATAATGATTGAAACACATTATCGTACTTGTATCAATCTATTTTCAACATTCATGTGGATTGATCCTAATCTTCATCTTGGTTTCAAAGCAGGTTCTTCATTCAAAACTATGATGGTTACCAGTTGATAGAAGCCCACAAATTTTCTTGTCACAAGAGATTTTATTTTACATCTCTACTATTGTATATTTTGAGGGAGGGATTTATTCCCACTAGGTTTTCCCTCTTTCCTCTCTTCTTTTTCTCTCTCCGTAGTTATCCTTCATAGGGTGTTAGCATAGAAATTTCTACCACTTCCACAATTTACATATTGTTTTACCTACTCACTTTTTTATTTTGTGGATCTCAAGTGATTTGTATTGATCTGCATTCTATTAAATTTCATAATTATTTTATCATGATTTGATTCCTACACATGTACACCTAACTATGAAAAGTTGTGGTTAGCTTATGATCTGACCATAATTTTCTCTCATAAATAGTTATCTACTCTTTCTATGTTCATGCATTGATTTATTTTATCAATTATACACATGATAGGTTATTTATCATGGAATGAGAGATCTTTATTTTCTCTTAGTTCTATTTATTTATTTATTCTTGCAAATATGGATTTCTACTTTTTCTAGCTAAATCTATTATTTATGTTGTAGCTATAGTTGCAAAATTCTATAGAAATCCTTTCCTCTTAGCATCCAAATGCTTTATGTCCTAAACAATGACCACCTTTAAGTCACAACCCTTGGCATGTTCTATTTAAAGTTTTGAAGTGTTTAAGCACATTTTTATGATGATCAAATGAAGAAGTAAAGGAAGGTTGTGAAGTTGTGATTAACCATCAGTAGTCATATAAAAGTTAGATTGTAGGCTTGTGACTGTCAAGAAAAATCCCAAAAAGAGCCTATGAATTTTCAATGGCATAAAATGGTTACCACAAGAATTAGGTGTGATTTTGTAATGGTTGGGTTTAAATATATTTTGTCATGTGTTCTTGCAATTTCACTATGAGAAATCACAAAAAATGTTTAAGTCACAAAATTGCATGAAGTCAAGTTGTGGAGTAATGATAGGGTGTCACATGTTTCTTAATTGCACTAGTGAAAGTAAATGTGATGTCATAGAGAAAGGCTTGCAATGAAGTGAGGATTCCTAGGACCCATAAAGAATGAAAGGAAGAGGATGGAACAACTTTTTAGGATTTGATGATGTAAGAAAAATTCTAGTCACAATGTTGTGGCCAAGTGACACATGTCTCATATGAAGTTGTTAGGAAGAAATATATTATTTAGCTAAAGTCTTAGATCACATGATCATAGTGATTCATATAAACCCTCAAGGAAACTTGTGACCTTGGTTGGGACAAGCTATTGAAAGTAATTAAAAATGTTATATCATATTCTTGCAATGGTCAAAGGTATTTATGTCAGTTCAACTTGTGATCTAGCGATCAACAATTTATGGTTAAGTCTAAATTTTATCACATCTTCACAACTTAATAATAATAATAATTTGTTTCTAGATTAAGCCCTTATGACCATATACCATGCATTCCTAGGCTTGGATGGAAAATAGACAAATGATATTTTAAGTGCATGAGACAAGGGGTTGATGGTGTATGTTGGAGGTTCTTGCACTCATGCAAGAATGTAACATGCGTCTATTTTGTAGAAAAAAATAATGTAAAAGTATCATTTTGGGACAACTTCTAAGTGGTAAAGAATAAACATATTTAAAATCACAACCTTGCAAAATTTTGACACATATATAAGAAGATGAATCTCATATAATTGCAATTTATTGTGATAAGATTGCAATGTTGTGGTGAGTTTTTGAATGTTACAACAAATGTTAACAACGATATTGCTACTGTCAAGGCTAGTAATTTTTATGTCATGTTGCCTTGCAATTTAATGATACATATTTCAAATGACTAATATAAAATTAAGTGCTTGTTTGACCTATTGTGAATAGAAAATATGTCTAGTCCAGAGGGGTTAAACAAATATTTTATTGTCATGTAGCACCATGCTAGATGAAGAGTGTCAATAGAAGAAACCAAATTCTTGACTTTGATATAAGATGTGACACAAAAGGAGGTTGACAACTAGGGTTAAAACTTTAAGATTTGTATGAGTAGTCAAATTAATTACTCAGTTCAAGTAAATTAAAATTTCAAAGGATGACATGATCTAGTCCAAGATAGTGCAAATAAATAAGGGGAATTTTCCATCATTGAACACGATTACAATTATTGAAGTTAAATAAAGAGCTCGATGCATATGGAGGTATATTCAAAATGATCAAAAATTAGAAAGTACTAATTGAATCTTTTCTCTTATTTGAAAGGTTGAATTAAAAGGAAAGATTAGAGTTTTTCTATGTTAACTCTAAAGTTCAATTTGTTTCCCTAGTTTTTTCATATTTTAGGGTTTATCAATAGTATGGGTTTGGTAAAAAAATAGCAAGGTAGGTCATTGCAAAGGATTTCCAATTTACTCCTTGGGGTTCAAACACCTAGTTGTCAAATGAAATCTAGTAGGGGTAATGACAAGTTAGAATTATAGAAACCTATTATATAATCATCTTGATGGACATTAATTTAGTTCTTTTTTGGAAAATGGAGTTAAACCACTTCCTTCTTGTAACTCTTAGGACTTGAATTTGGCCAAGCTAATTGTAGTAGATGAACTTTTTAATAGATGTGGATTGAGTGGATTGGAAAAAACATACCACCCTATCACCATAACTATTAGAAGGGGAAATTAGAAGGATTTTTTTATAGTTGATAAGAAATAATAATAAAATATTTTATGATATTTGGAGTTGGATTCATGAATATAGATTTTGACACAGAGAAAAGATGATATTAGACATATAATGTTACTCTTATGGAGAGTGAAGAAATTAGACATAGGCCCAAGGGACCTAATTAGAATTCATAATTCAAATAAATATAATTGGTTACTTCAATTTGGAGCATGCCAAAGAAAGGAGATGACACTCTCCAATAATATCTATAGTTATAGGTTTAATTTTTGCATCTCATTTTAGGTCTAAGAGAAATAGACATTGATATAAAAAGATCAATGATAATAGATAAAATGAATGGAATGGTTTCTAGAATGGGGAATACAAAAGTTGAACGTTATGCTACTAATGCATTTGAACTAGTCATGAAGACTACACTCTAGTTCCCCTTTTCTACATAGCACAAGTGTGTGGGAATGGAAGACATTTTATCAAAGCTAAAAGGGGCTCTATAGATATAAATTAGAGAAAATTGAAACTTCTTGGCATGTTTGGGGGAAACAATCAACATAGGAGAGTATGTTCTTCACCCACATGGTGAATCAAAAATTTTGACTCTTGAAAGTGGATCCAATCTATGGTAGTTAGAATCCTTTAGCGGGCTTGCTCTCGAGAAATCAAGAGGAACGACCCAAGTGGGAACAAGAAAACCTGACTATTCCAACCCACTATAAACTCAAGGCTATCAAGGACACAAAACCTTGGTAGATGCATTTTTTTTCTTCACTTGGTGTGATTTCTTGTGGGATTGTGACCATGAGGAGATCACTAGGCAAGAACACTTAAGGTGCTCTTGTGACCGTGAGGTCTATTACCTGCCACAAGGTAGGGTGTCTACTAATTGGGTGTAAGAGGAAAATTATGAATGGAATCCCTTTCTAAACACTCCATGTTAGTAGCTACCCTATTTTTCTGCTCAACATCTTGGTACATGGATTGATCTTAGTGGATTACCTAGATCACCCCATGATTTTACACTCACCATTTGTATTCCCTTGGTTATGCTTATGGTATTTCCATGAAAAAGCCAATATCTCTTATAGGAAACCACTTGGTGCAAGGTGAAGGAGCACTTAGCATGGATCAAGTTGTTGAGTAATGAATTGTGACTCTAAGGTAGATTACTTGGCTAATGTTTTTTAATGTGTTGACTTGTGTAAACATTCTTACAAATCAGACATCTCGATAAAATTGGTAGGAAGGCTATTCTGATATCACAAATGCATATTGGAAAGGTTGTTTTGACTCTTTTTCAATTTCTTTGAGACATGCTAAAAACCCTATTGTTTGTAAACTTTTGTTACTCGTAATGAACTAAAATCTGAAATTGTCTAGCTTGAAAACTATCTGACTGTCAAACCAAAACACAACAAATTAGTGTAAAAAATTGTCATTTTTACACAAAATTGGCACTTTATCACACACTCTTTGGATAAATATTGCGCAAAACTTTTTAATTTTTTTTATGTCACCCTACTGTTCTAAAGTCTATAACCCCATTATACTAAACTTTGTCATCTTGCATTGTACGAACTGTCACCTAAGAGAAAAGTGTCATACGATAACTTTTAGTGTCCTACTATCGCTTGAGTTCTAGAAAAATATCACCTAAGTCATTTTTGCTATCAAAATAGTTCCTACATTTTGCTTTATCCAATCTAGGGTTTTGTCATTATAGTCCTTCCTAGTCATGGTCACAAATCCATATGTTAGGTGTTGTCCCAAGTTGAAAAGATGGGTTTAGTCTGTCAGATGTAAGTCTCAAAATGTCATTGATGATCACTTGTCAAAATTTGGTTATCGTTCTATGCTAGAGCTATTCACTATTGAGCTTCTTGATCACTTGCTTGGCTCAAGTCACTAGTGTTGTAAATTCTTGAGCACTTTTGACAAGCCATCTATTCTACCTTGACAAGTGATTATTCTTTCTTGTAAGAGTTTCAAATCTAAAACACTTCTCTCATCCTATTAAGAAAAGACACATCCTTACATGTCAATTACTACTAGGTTCCAAGTTGGTAATGTTAGTCATTCCCCTTTCATTTTTGCATAGTTAGAGACTCCACCTAGGTTCCCTCACAAACAACCTTGTGTGGAAGACCTTGATTCTAGTCAACCGTGGACAACCAATGTTTGGTACAATATACTTTACAATTTTGAGAACCCATTTGGAACACCCTTTGACACACCCACGGGTAAAAAACTTTGACCAACATGCATCTTGACAAAATAAAATGTTTCTTAGAAGAGAAAGCATGTGAAAAAGAAAGACTTAGGAAAATTATCTATGCTAGAGAAAGAGCGGATCAACAAGCTAAATCTAAAAACCCTCATACATACAATGAGGAAACTAGAAGAGACTATTATCACAATCCTTTTGAACACATTCCCATCAGTGGCAATCATGGAAACCACACACCTCCAAGAACTCCTCAAGTCAACACAAGAGCATGCCCATCACCACCCAGACAATCAAAATCACATCATGAAAGTGATGGGGAGATCACTAGTGAGGATGTTGTAAGATTTCAACAAGTTGAGATTGCTCAAAAATTGAAGCTAAAATATTTAGAGAAAAATGGGGACCAATACTTCTAGTGTATGATAATGAAAGGATGAAAACTCACCCAAAATTTTGGTGTGCAATGAATTTAAAAAAAGAGAGCCCACTGAGGATAAAATCTTGAGAGAAGAAATGCAAGAATTGAGGAAACAACTTGCACAATAGAAAAATTCAAAAGGGTTACCTAAAACTTCATTTGTGGAATCAATATGTGCTCTTCCATTTGATAGGAGTTTACACATGCCTCCATTTCCTAAGAATATAGAGGTTCCTAAGTATGACAAATATGATGGAAATGGTGACCATCACAATTATGTGAGGTATTTCTATGCTATTAGCATGGATTTCATGCATGAAGACTCCTATATTATGTGTTTTTTTTCTAGGAGTCTGAGAGGAAAAGCTATGGAGTGGTTCACAAAATTGACTCCCCCTCTCAAAATATTTGACAAGCTTGCACAACACTTTATCCAACAATACTCCTACAACATCCAACATCTTGTAACTATGCTAGACTTATGCAATATCAAACAAAAAATGGGAGAACTTTCTACAACATACCTTCAAAGATGGAGATTCTTATACTCTAGGTACCCTCAACAAGTTCCTAAAGCTGAGAAAATTGACATCATTATCAACACACTTGTATGAGAGTTATACTTTGACTTAAGAAAATAGTTGTTCACAACTTTCAATGCAATGGTTGAGAGTGTATATCGCATTGAGGATGTCTATAAAAAGGGTGACATTGTTGTAAAAAAAGACCAAAATAAAAATGGAAATGGAAAAGACAAGGGAAAACCTTGGAATAAAAACAAATATCTTGTCAATGATGAAGTGGTGGACACTACTAAAACCAAGGAATCTATGTTTAACCTTTCTAATGCCATCTATGCTACAAAAAAAAAAGAAGGTTTGAAACCACAAACATTTGATAAGAGCTCTCAATTTACCAAAAAATGACATGTTTAGACACCAATGATTGAGCCTTATGAAGTGGTCTTAAAAGCCTTGATTGCAAAAAAGCTAGTTACACTACCAGATAATTCCCACCTCGTTAGACCTCATTGGTGGTAAGAGGATCATGTTTGCAATTATTAAAAAAGAAAATGACACAACATTGAAAAATGTTTTAAGCTTAAATATGTTATCCAAGATCTTATTGAGGCTAGTAAAGTTGTCACAAATGGTCTTGTTAAAATTTTTGACCATAAAGCTTTCAAGAAACCCTTGCCTGAATATGAGAAAGGTGAAACTTCCATGGCTACTAAAAATAATCATGATGCCAAGATGAGTTATGCCTATGCCAACACAAACAACGTTATAGGCACACTTGAGCCCATTGAGTATCTATGCATGAAAAATTCTAATTGTGAAAACCATCCCAATTATGATGTTGACGATGAAAGACCTAAATTTGTTCTCAAAATGCAAAATTCTCCCCAACACCATAATGATGCTAGACCTAAGGTGGTACTTCAAGTGGACAAACCTTCTTCTTCATAGAGTGACCCACTTAACGCTGTCACCAAGAGGAAATCTAAAGTTTTCCTAAAAGTTGCTCAAGATCCTAATAATGCTTTATCTTCTAAACAAGAAACTACCTCTAGGATCTCGAATTATGACCTTGTCAGCCAACTGCAACATACCCCAACTCAAATTTCCATTTTTGAGTTATTAGAATTATCCCTTTTACATAAGGATATCCTTGAAAAATATTTACGTTCTGCCAATGTTCCCACGGATATTGATGCAGAACAATTCCAAGATATGGTGAACCATATCTTTTTGCCTCACTATCTCACCTTTTTTGAAGAAGATGATCGAGCTCTTAGTCATCTCCACAACCTTTTTCTCCATGTTAAAGTCCAAATCTTCTATACTCGTGTTCACTGAGTCTTGATAGACAATGGTGCAAGGTCAATTATCATTTCATTCAATATGATCCAATAGTTAAGCATGTCTGAATTTATGATTTAACCTAGGCATAAGATCACTATAAAAGCCTATGATGAGGTCAAAGTTCCTTCCAAAGGTCTAATTGTGCTTCCAATTAGAGTTGGTCTAGTTGATTAGGATGTCATTTTCCAAGTCCAAGACATACCACTTTCATAAAATTTGTTGTTAGGATGATCATGGATTCATGACATGAAAACAATACCTTCTATGTACCATCAGTGCATCAAGTTCCCTTTCAATGGTATTGAGATAGTTGTCTCCGGTGACAACTCTGTCTATCAATACATTATCTACTACAGAAACATTGGTTCCACATAACAATTCTTCCCATGAGCTGACACTGTCCTTTACAAAGTGTGAACAAAAATTGAAAATGATGAGCCTTGACATGGGTGAATACACTCTAGACTCTATTGATGCTCTACCTATTTCCCCTCAGTCTTATGGGAAACCCTCTATAAAAAAGAAGCCTTCAACTTCTGCAATGACTCTTTTTAGCACTTTTTTCCAATCCTCAATTCCCCTAGATGTGAAAAAAAAAAGAACAAGCAATCAAAGATTGGACCTATAGGGAAGAGGAAGATGAGGAGGAAGTCACAATCACCACTCCCACCTCTACTAAATGCTATGAAAGGCTATAAATTTCTTGCAAACATGGGCTATTAGGACCACAAGTCCTTAACTGGTAAAAAAAAAAACCCTAGTCAACCTTTAGGTCATACTCAAAGTCATGACACTCAAGATACTACTAGCCTAGGCTTTGGGCTAGAAGATGAAATACCAACATTTGATAGAAGAGCGCCCATGTCTAGAGAATTGGAGGATGATGACCCTCCCTTATGGCTACTACTTTCCAAGATGAGCATTTCATGCCTATCAATTCTCTCCTTTTGGGAGAAGAATCACTAAATACTTACAATGATGATGAAGCCTCTATTTCTCAACAAAATGAACAAGCTGAATCCAATGATGAGAAATTAAATAAAGGAAGGATTAAAAAAAATATTGCTCATTTAATTGCTAGAGCTCAAAGTAGAGACTCTCATAAGTATGAATGGGAAAGCCTGTTAGATGCATCTTGTGAATTAGGGGTGGATGTCATTTACACTTATGCAACCCAACCCAATATAGTCAAAGAGTCTAGTATAGGGTCAAAAAAGTTTGGCTTGCAAACTACTTTAGTGGATCACATTGGTACCTCTAGGTCTATTCCTAATCTAGAGTCCTTTGCAACATTCACTATAGGCTTGACTTCATATGTCACTAGAGATGAGTCTTTTCACATTAACACCTTGAAGCTTCCACATCACTCTCATTGATTCACCCTAATCTCATAGATTGGTCAGTTCAAAATCAAAGACATGAAATACCTTCTTTTCAAAATGACTATGAGATCTCTTGCTACCTAAATGCCACTGAACTGATCACTTCTTCCACTAGAGAATCCATGGCTAACATGATAGAATTAGATATCAAGTACCCCAGTCATAAAATTAAAAGAAAAAATAAGCGGTCAGATGAAAAAAACCACTTTGTGGTAGTATTTGAACCTAAAAAAGTAAAAAAAAAAGATGCATCTAATGGTGAAAACCTTGTTAAGGCACTTGTAGATGAGGTACTTGGTAGTCTGCCAAGCTATTTTCAGGATAGGTCTTTGATTCTCATCAAACCTACACCACCTATCAACTTTGAGAGAGAGGAATCTCCTAAAATTATACATGCGGCTCAATCACTATCAACTGAAGAAAAGAAGAATTTTCCCAAATTATTTCAAGACATGAAAATCAATTTTGCATGGACATACTCAGATATGCCATGTCTTTTCATAGATCTTATCGTGCATCATTTATCTATCTCTCCTAGAGTAAAATTGATTAAACAAAAACTAAGAAACTTGTATCCACATGTGGCTTCTTGGTCAAAGTAGAGTTGTAAAAAAAATTAAGTGCAAACTTTATCAGAGCTATTGACAATGCAAAATGGATTTTCAACATTGTTCCTACGTCCAAACATGATAAATCCATTTGAGGTTGTATTGATTTCAAAGATCTAAAAAAAGCATGCCCCAAGGATGAATTTCCACTACCTAACATATACATCATAGTGGACATGATGACATGTTATGAAATGTTCTCCCCCATGGATGGCTTTTCTAGGTATAACCAAATTAAGATTTCTCTAGCTAATCAAGAAACGATAGCCTTCACATATGCTTGGGGTACTTTCTGCTAGAATGTCATGCCCTTTGGGCTAAAAAATGTTGGTGCTACCTATCAAAGAGAAATGACCACCATATTCCATGATATGATGCATAAAATATGGAAGACTATGTTGATGACACATTGGCTAAATCTAGAAAAAAAAAGACACACATCTTGAAGACTTTAGTCTGATATTGGACTGTATAGAACAATTTCAACTTAGGCTGAATCCAAAAAAGTGTGCCTTTGGTGTTGTAATCACTTAAAAATGGTCATCTAGACTATTAGCCCCCTTCTCAACATTTTGGCTAAATTAATTTAATCACTTACCTAAGTCAAATTGCTAATAATCAATTTATTTGATTATAACCTATAGTTTGACTATGCTATCCTAAGTTCATTATTTGATTAAAAGAACATGTCCCCTTTTAATTAAATAAAAGACCTCATTCTTCTAACCCACTTAAAGTGCACACATAAAGTCCTTTTTCTATTTTACAATTAAAAGAAAAGGCTTTTGAGACTTTTGTCTTATATGACAAGTTAACTTATATTCTATTGGTTGACTTGTGTGTGCACATGGATCACTCCTCTTTTCAAATTCCACCGTTGATCATCCACCATCTTCATCTTGATCTCTACTGTCCATACATATTTAAAAGGGAAAGAGCTTTCCCCCTCAATCCATTCTCATTTTGAATATTGTTATGCTGCAGGTTTTCTAACAGGTTTCTTTGGAGCTTTGTGGAGAACTTCTATTTCTTGTCTACATTCTCTCATACCATAGCATTTTAACTTAGATTCATGTTGCATATTAGTTTAGCTTCTATTTTGCAATAATCTATCTCACATAGCTTAATATTTGGATTGTAACACTCTCATCCATGCTTAGAATAGCTGCATTTTGCATTATCATCCTAGTTTAATTTTCATTTGCATTGCATTCTTGAGGAACTCCTTGGGACATTTGCATTCTTGCATCTTGTCTTTGGAACCTCCCATTGCATGGTTTACTAGCAAGAAGAGTATCTCTAAGGCTCATCTGAGAGCCCTTGAACTTGAAATATACTCTCTTGCACTTCGTGGATAGGGAGCTCTAAGCCGGCATCCAAGCATTCCAAACTCATGGAATCATTTGGATAGAAGGGTTTAGAGTGGGACACTTTCGAGTGTACATTTTAGGCGCCCACCGTGGGGCTTGAATCAAATTTTTAGTTCCATTTGATTTTATTTTTCATCTCTGATTTTTTACAGCAGCATATTGGATCTAATCAAATGCTTTTGTAGAATTATCACTTTGGTTTTAAGGCCAACCCATAAGTAGATTGGTTTGCAGGCCAAAAACTTAGTTGGTTTAAAGATTTGATCATATCTTTTAAACCACTTGGAGTTTGGTTCTGAATTTGTTTTTGCAAGTTGGGCATGTGCTCAAAATGTCTCAGTCCGATTTTTAGAGCATTTTGACATGATTTTCGAGAGTTATAAGTTTTTCTTTGTTTTTCATAAAAATCCGTTTCTGATCGCAAATCAGCCCATTTTTTGGAAAAACTTACATTTCAAAAAATTTCTTTAATTCTAATGGGGGTTCTTTCTTTGTGTTTTGAATTTTGAAGTCGTATTAAGGATCAAAAACTCGATTTGATAAATTTGGCCTGTTTTGACAAAATTGATCTCTAGCACGCAAATGAAGAGATTTTTTAAAATTTCTTTCATTTTTGGAAAGCTCTCTGATTTTTAATAGGGGTTTGTTCTTTTTATTTTTATTTTTGGATACGAAATCATAGCAAATAAGTCCAATCTTGTTGACTAGGTCAAAATCAAAGAGTAAAAATGAGAGCATTTGTGATTAACTTGCACTTTCTTTGCATGCACTTGGTTGGAAGATAAATTGGATTTTTGAGGCAACTCACCACTTTTTATTGCAGATTTTTATATTATTTCACACTAACTTTTGGTGCTAACAAGTTGTGATTACAAATTTCCATCATTGTGAAAAAAAAAATTGAAACATTGCATAAAAAGAACGCATGTCAAAGCTTCAAATGCACAAGGGCTACTAACAATTGTTTGCAGGGCTGCCCAATGCATAAAAACTCAATTTTTCTTATTCTTTACTTTTACATGTGTGACATATACTAGTTGTTTATTTCTAGGCACATTAAAACTTACAATTGGGATCTTTTGGTGATAGGAGAGTATGCTCTTCACCCTTGTGGTGAATCAGAAATCTTGACTTACCATTTGATTTCAAGAGTAAGAGGCAATTGAATCTTCTTGGCGTATTTGGGAGAAAATGATTGGAATAGGAGAGTATGCTCTTCACCCTTGTGGTGAATCAGAAATCTTGACTTCCAAAAGTTGATCCACTCTTTGTGTAGTTTAGAATCCTTTAGAGGGCCTGCTCTTGGACAACCTGAGAGGAACGACCCAAGTGGGGACAAGCCGATTAGCTGGCTCTTCCAACCCACTATAAACTCAAGGCTACCAAGGACACAAAACTTTGGTAGACGTAGTGTTTGTCTTCGCCTAGTGTGATTTCTTATGGGATTTCGACCATAGGGAGATCACTAGGCAAGAATGCTTAAGGTACTCTTGTGATCGCAAGATCAGTTACTCATCGCAAGGTGAGGTGTCCCATAATTGGGAGCAAGAGGAACACTATGAACGGAAGCCCTATCTAAACACCCTAAGTTAGTAACTACCCTTTTTAGCCGCTCAACTTCTTGGTGCAAGGATCGATCCTAGTGGACTACCCGGATCACCCCAAGATTTACACTCACCATATGTGTTCCCTTGGTTGTGCTTATGGCACTTCCATGAAAAAGCCAATATCTCTTGTGAGAAACCACTTGGTGTGAGGCAAAGGAGCATCAAGCATGGGCCAAGTTGTTGAGTAATGAACCATGTCCTTTAGGTAGATATTGCTTGATGTATTCTCAAATGTGGTATACAAGTGAAAATAATTTGAAACATACACATGATGATAGTTATATGGCTTTCTTTTAAGACCTCACATATGCTTGTATCATGCAAGGTTGCTTTGTCCCTTGCTTGATTGTTTGAAGACTACTCCATGTGTCACTATCTTGCTTGGAAAGAAATTTCTTTTGAACATCAAATTTTCTATGCTATCAATTATTGTCAAACTTTGTCAACCAAGTCAAAATGTCAAGTGCAAACATTTTCTTGTGTTACTTACTAAGGGGGATTTCATCATTTGGCTATGATTTGTTATGTATCTAGTGCTTAAACATGCTTAAAGTGGTTCTTTGGTCTTAGTGCTCTTGGTCTTTTTGTCTTCATGGTCTATGTTCGCTTGCTAGTTATCCTTTTGCTGAAATGGTTTCCTTGATTTCTTGACTACACTCTTGGGTTGGAGAGTTGTTCACTTGTCACCCTGCTTGCTCTATCTATTTGGCTATTTGGGCATCTTGCCTAGCTATTGACTTGAGTCATTCATGTCGTAAGTTTCTTGGACATATTGTTTGAAAAGTCACTTTAATCTCTCTCTAATATCTTGGCAAGTGAATACTCTACCTCCTATAGTTTCAACATCAAATTATCTTCTAGACTATTTTATGCTTGGCTTTGCATATAAAAATATGGGATCTAAACCTTGTGCTACCAAACTTCAACCAAATCTAGATGATCATGATATCCTCCATGTCACTAAAGAGTTTCAAGATCTATATGCACAGTACAAAGAACTAGAAGAGACAAATGATCTTTCTTACCTTCATCTCTCTAAGCGCATGACAGAACTGAAGTCTAAACTTGAGAAAAGGTTAGAGGAGAAGATTGCATCACTACATGAATCTTCCTTAAGGTCTTTACATGCATGTGAGTCACCTTCTTTGAGGTCATCCTCTTCTTCTAGGTCTACATGCTCTACTTCAAGACATCAAATATCTTCATCTTCTAGATCTAAAGACCTCTTTAGAGGACAAGCAAGTGATACCTACTTTGAGCCTATTAGAAAATTTCATGATGGACCTATCTTTGACCAAGATAATAATGAAGACATCAATGCATTATATTCACTTGAGAAACAACAAGAAAATCCTAAACATACTTCTAATAGAACTTTTGCTCCCTTGGAAGATTCTTATGATGACACTTTGCAAAAACTTCTTAGCAATAAGATCATCATGTTACCAAAGTCTAGCTCATATGGAAACCCATTCTTGGATATCTATTGTGCTTATCATCAACATAATGAGCATAGTACTTCAGATTGCCTTGAGCTAAAACATAAAATCCAAGATCTTATTGATAATGGAATTATTGATACCTCTAATGATTCATGCGATGAGGATACTTTTCATGAGCAAGATTACATTAATGAACCTATGTCTAGTAGCATCTCCATTACATCTTCCACTTCTTCCAACACTCGTGCATCTCCCAACACTTAAAATCTTTCCAACATGCCTCCATCAAATAAAGAACCTAATGCTTTCCACATTGACTACGTGTATCCTCTAGGGCTACCTCTAAAAGAAACTCAAGCTAACCTTCACTTGGCTGCAAACCTTTTCCATGCTACTAATCCTAAACATCCTCAACCTTCATGCACTACTATGCCTAATCCAAGCACTACTCCATTCACTCTTCATTCTCCCTTGTCCTTAGAAGTGGCTCCATGTCAAGAGGACTCTCAAAAAGAAAAAGCTATAAATGTCAAGAAAGATCAAGATCAAGCACCCTTTCATCTCCTTCAAAATTTCACCCCTATGTATCCTATTTCTTTTCCATCTCCTAAGTATGATGAAGATAACACTTCCATTATCTCCCTTGAGCTTACTGAAAATTATGAAAAAAGTTCTCTTCATATGCTATCCAAGGCTACTTGTCAAGATCAAAGCATCCCCTCATGTTCTACTTCTCCATATCCACTTCAAAATTGTACCCAAGATTCAAGTGCTCCTATTAAAAATGTTGTTCCTATCAAAGCTACTCATGAGTCTATTGATGGCTTTGACTATGTTGCTCAATCTAAAGATGTTGATATCCCTTTTCACTATCCATTTGCATCTCCTAAGTCTATCCTTGGCCCTTATCCATCAAAGCTAAAGCCTTCAAACCTTCCATCTATATTGGGACCTTATGTTCCTTCATCTCCTACACTTTCCACTCCTAGCTCTCCCATCATACCTCAAGATCAACAAAGACACTCATCCTTGATGAATTTTCACCCATCTATGCATCTAAACCAGTCATATCATCCTTGTTCATCCACAAATCCCAACTCCTTTGGAAGTGAGAATAAACATAAGAATCTATTGAAAAAGAAAGATCACTATGTCCCATATAATCGACATGTGAATGCTAAGAAGGAGAATGCACAAAAGAGACCGCAAAGGTCCACTACTCAAAGAGCTAAACCAAAGAAAATATGGGTTCCTAAATCCATCATTATACAAATGCACTCTCAAGCACCCAAAGAACGAGGAAAATCTAAAGCTATGTGGATTCCCAAGTCTCTTTTAAAAGACTTGAATATTGAAAATACTTCAAAGTTGACATTCAAGCTTCCAAAGGCTTCCATTCCATCTTCTTCCAAAACTCTTTCTAAAAATATTCCAAAGCCTTCCACTCCACTTTTTTCCAAATCTCTTCTACCACCTCATACATCTAAATCTCAAGCTATTTCATCCATGATTCCTCCATTGTTCCAATACCCTTCAAAGTGTGTGTCAATGTTGATCTTGTCTAATATTTTAGCTCCCCACATGAAATCCTCTAAAGCTTACACTTACTTTCTATACATGAACTATTATCCTCCATATACTCTTCCTACTACCATTTCTCTTTCATCACCCTATCAACATCTTTGAGCATACCTTTCTATGGTCTTGGCTTATCATGGCTTATCTTTCCTATAGGAGCACTATCTAAATTCAAAAAGCTTGAGCTCTTTCTAAAAAAACAAAAAAAAAAAAAGAAAAAAAATGAAAATGTGCCTTGGTGAAAACTACTTTTTGTGGCACCTTGGTAGCAAAATTAAAGAGAAATAAATCCATCCTATGGTGAAAACTACTTCTTGTGGCACCTTGGATAAGTACCATGATGAAAACCTAACAAACAGGCATCATGCGTAATTCTTCCATCATCCATCTGTCCCTTCTTCTCTCTTTGATCTTGAAAATGTTGAGCTATCTTTGCATATTGGCGATCTTATCCACCAGATTTTCTATTGTGCTCTCCCATTCACTCATAGCCTCTATCTTGAGCTTTATTCTTATTGCTCTATCCCATTGCTATACTATCTAGTTTACCCCTTGGTCTTGATCATAATAAATGAAACATGGTTCTCATAGGTCTCTTGACATGGCTACTCTTTTGGACTATACACTTCATGCTATCTCACTTGTTGGCTTCATTGCTTATCCTACATGCTATCTTTCTCTTTACTTCCATTGCTTATCCAAAATATGCTTCATATGACTATTTCACCTCTTTTCCTAGCTTGGGTACTCTTGAGGAGTTAGTCCTTGAGGATCACATTCACTTGCTTCATACTCTTTTTTCATCCATCTTTGCTTATCCACCGGCTCGTTGCTTCATTGTGTCCTATACCTTGCTAGACATTGGGAGAAAATGACGTGATCTTGCTTGAGAACTAGTGATATCTAAAAAGTTCTAAAAAATTCCAAAAAAAAATCATATATGATGCTGAAAAAAATCCTAAAAATTGAAAAAAAGTCTTGAAAAAAATCTGTCAAGTCGTGAAAACCCGGAAACAGGCGCTACTTGAAACCCTTGCACCTATGTCTATCAGTCTCAATCATCCACTTCGCTACCCATTTCTTGGCTTGGAATTGTTTCTTGTCCTCATCTCGGGGGCATAGCTACTTAGCCTATTGAGGTATTCTTCTGCATTAGGGTTTCTTTGACAACTCACAAAATAGTGTTTCTCAACACTTCCCCACTTTGACATCAAGTGTTTTTCAACACTTTACAGATAGTTTACCTACGGTCTCCGATGTCGTGATATTTATCACTATCGGAATCAAGTCTGGAAGAAATGGCCAAGTGACTTACACACACACACTTTAACACTTAAACGACTGAGCTATGCTAACATTTATCTACTTTGTGTGCTTTCTATGATGATTTCTTTTCCATGTGTTCCCTCCCTAATAGTCTTTCGAGGATGTCATTGACTAGAAGACTGGGGGCATGGGGCATGTCTTCTTGATTTCTGCTTGTGGGTATACTTTGTTTGTCTATAGTGTTGTAAGCATTTATGCTGGTCCTATTCAACACGTTGACTTACAGATGTATCATCCTTGACTATTTTGCAAGACCACACTCAGGGTTTATCCTGGCGCTTATGCCTTGAAACAAGTGTAATCTTTCTAAATTAAACTTAGGGAATCTAATTGTGTAGTTATCTTGACTTTCATTTCTTTGATGCTTAGATTGGATTTCCACATGCCTATCTAATATCGATCATATTCATATCCTCATAGTTATACTAGTGATGGTTGTATGATCTCATGATGTCCCTAATAAATGCTCAATGATGAAATTAAGAGTCTAAATGTTATGCACTTCTTGCTGGTAAACCACTTTGCATATTAGCTTGCATTTTAGGTTCATTTTCTAGCTTAGTCTTGCATTCTTGCATATGGGGAGAGCTCTCTCTTCATCTTTTTGTGGACATATCAGCTAACTCCTTTCATATATTTCTTTACTTTCTTCTTGTTCATGTCTTTTCACCTTCTTAATCTTTCACTTCATCTCTTTTCTATCTTATCATCACATTATACAAAGTTTTGACCTCTTAAATAATTTCAATGTCCTAGATTTATTTTCGAGATCGAAATCCAAATTTGAGTTCATCTCGATGGTCAAAATTGTCTTTTAAAATTCTACCTTCTTCTGAGCAGTTAGCTGATGATTTGAGGTCTAATCTTTAAATCATCACTGGGGCATCTTCATTCCTTCATGTCTTCATCATTTCCATACTTCATATCTACTTCTATTCACCTTTTCACATCTAAATCCTCTTTCCACTCGATTTGACCTAATTTTTATGCTATATCCTTCAAGGTCAACTCTAGTCAAACTGGGGCATTTTATCAATTTCTTATAGTCATTCTTGGGTTCTAATCATTTATCTGTCATCTTGGACATTGCTTTATTCTATTTTTCTCATGTCTAGCAAGTTTTTGCATCCCCTTACCTCATTTCAATTTCGATCTCGAGGGGGCAGAAATACTCTATTACTGATTGTTACAGCTATCTATTTCTTAAGAGCATTTGTTTGACCTTATCACTTGCTCTCAACCTATTTGATTTGCTAGATGTTAAAATTCTTTTTGGATCTTAACATCATCTTCCTAATGTTCAGTACTATCGCTATCAGGCTGTGCATTTAGGACTTGCTATCTATTTCTGCATTTCATTTTTTGGAATCAGATATCTATATCTATCACCGCCTACTTGGTTTTCTATTTTCTTTGACATAATGTGTTCCCAGATTGATCACGCATTAGTCAAAGAGGGGCAAATGTAATCACTTAAAAATGGTCATCTAGACTATTAGCCCCCTTCTCAATATTTTGGCTAAATTAATTTAATCACTTACCTAAGTCAAATTGCTAATAATCAATTTATTTGATTATAACCTATAGTTTGACTATGCTATCCTAAGTTCATTATTTGATTAAAAGAACATGTCCCCTTTTAATTAAATAAAAGACCCCATTCTTCTAACCCACTTAAAGTGCACACATAAAGTCCTTTTTCTATTTTACAATTAAAAGAAAAGGCTTGTGAGACTTTTGTCTTATATGACAAGTTAACTTATATTCTATTGGTTGGCTTGTGTGTGCACATGGATCACTCCTCTTTTCAAATTCCACCGTTGATCATCCACCATCTTCATCTTGATCTCTACCGTCCATACATCTTTAAAAGGGAGAGAGCTTTCCCCCTTGATCCATCCTCATTTTGAATATTGTTATGCTGCAGGTTTTCTAACAGGTTTCTTTGGAGCTTTGTGGAGAACTTCTATTTCTTGTCTACATTCTCTCATACCATAGCATTTTAACTTAGATTCATGTTGCATATTAGTTTAGCTTCTATTTTGCAATAATCTATCTCACATAGCTTAATATTTGGATTGTAACACTCTCATCCATGCTTAGAATAGCTGCATTTTGCATTCTCATCTTAGCTTAGTTTTCATATTTGCATTGCATTCTTGAGGAACTCCTTGGGACATTTTCATTCTTGCATCTTTTCTTTGGAACCTCCCATTGCATGGTTTACTAGCAAGAAGAGTATCTCTAAGGCTCATCTGAGAGCCCTTGAACTTGAAATATACTCTCTTGCACTCCATGGATAGGGAGCTCTAAGCCGGCATCCAAATATTCCAAACTCATGGAATCATTTGGATAGAAGGGTTTAGAGTGGGACACTTTCGAGTGTACAGGTGTCACTTCTAAAAAATTTCTAGGCTTCATTATATTAAAAAAAGGCATTGAGATTGATCTTGAAGAGGTCAAATCTATCATGGAAATGCCTCCTCAAATAAATATGTGTGAACTTAGAAGTTTGTAAGGACAACTACAATCCATTAGAAGGTTAATTTCTCAATTGGTTAATAAAGCTCAATCTTTTAACAAGAGTTTGCATAAAGGCTCTACTCATATCTGGAACAAAGATTGTCAACAAAGTCTAGACCAAATCAAAGGGTAGTTGGCTAAACCTCCAGCTTTGATGCCACCTATTCCAGGAAAACCTTTGATCTTGTACATCTCAGCTACAACTTCTTCTCTAGGAGCATTATTAGCACAAAGTGATGAGACTAGTAAAGAATGTGCTATATATTACATCAGTCTAGCTTTGGTGACTTATGAAATGAACTACACCATCCTTGAGAAACCTTGCCTTGTAGTGGTCTTTTCTTCTCAAAATTTTTGACATTACATGTTGGTATATACAGTTCACCTGATTGCTAAAATTAATCCTTTAAAATATTTTTTGAGAAAAGGTATGCTTACTGGTCATCTGGTTAAATGGATGATGATTCTTTCAGAATTTGACATTTAGTATGTCAATCGTAAAGCCATCAAGAGGCAAGCCATAGCTGACCAATTGGCTAATTTTTCAGTAGAAGATACAACACCCATAAAAATTGAGTTTCCAGATGCTTCAATTATGTACATCACTGAGAGAACTTGAAAAATGTTCTTTAATAGTTCTCATACACAAAATGAAGTTAGAGTAGGTGTCTTGTTTATTTCCCCTCATGGTTATACAATCCCAAAATCCTACAAACTCTTGTTCCCTTACACAAACAATATTGTAGAATATGAGGTATTAATAAATGGGATAAAAAATGGCTCTTGAATGGAGAACCACTTAATTGCACATCTATGGAGATTCCCAACTTGTTATAAATCAAGTGAACAATGAATATCAAACAAAGGATGACAAGTTGATACCCTACAGGAAGTTGATTGACGCTCTAAGGAACTATTTCACTTTTGTGACATTCCAAAAAATTCCTAGAGTAGAAAACAAGGCTGTCAATGCTATGACCACTCTAGCATCTATCCTCCAACTACAAGAACATGAATCACAATTTGAGTTCCTAGTGGAAGAACTATGTCATCCTGCCTATGATTCCTCAAACAACTAGTTGATCTACATTGTTATAGGTCTTGATTCTTCTTGCTATGTGGATATCTTCTCTTACCTATATGGTCATGTTATTCTTGAAACCCTCATGTACAACAAAAAATGCCAACTCCTCCATAATGCTTCATATTACACTTTGGTCTTTGGTGACTTGTATAGGAAGAGTCTAGATAGGACATTTCTTAGATGTTTAGAGATAGAAGAGTCCGAAAAGGCACTCACTGAAGTCCACGATGGTATTTATGGGGCAAATTCTAATGGCCTTGCATTTGATTGGAAACTACTTAGGGCAGCTTATTACTGGCCAACCATGCATGTTGATGTTGTTCATTATGCTAAGTCCTATCAAAAATGCCAACTTCATGACAATTTGATTCATCCTCCTACTTGTGAGTTGATTCCCTCGATGACATATTGGCCATTTCAACAATGGGCCTTTGACTTGGTAGGAAAAATTTATCCAAGTTCATCTAGTGGTCACAAGTTCATCATCACAACAACTAAGTATTTCACCAAATGGGTTGAGGTTGTGCTACTATCTTCTACTATAGGCAAACATGTTACCCTATTTATACTGAAACACATTATTTACCACTATGACACTCCTTCCTCCATTGCTATTTATAATGGAGGAAATTTCAAGAACAAGGACCTCAAAAAATTGTGAAAGAAATTTAGAATCAAACAACATTGGTCCTTCATTTACTACCCTCAAGGGAATGACTAATCTAAGGCCTCCAAAAAAATATTTCTAAAAATCTTGCACCGAATGGTTCACAAGTCTGGGAAATATTGGCACTTATAGATAAATTTAGCACTTTGGGCCTATAAAACTATCATTCGTACTCCTATAGGGGTCATGCCCCTTTCTTTAGTCTATGGCTCTAAGACTATTCTCCCATTAGAGGTTGAGATCCCCTCCTTATGAGTCTCCTTAAATGGGTTGATAATTGATGAAGACCATAGAGCTATGCAAGTATAGGAACTTGAAACTCTTGATGAACATCGCAAGGTTATTTTTGATCACATGAGGGTGTATCAAAAGCGCATGTCTACTCAGTATAAAAATAAATTTCATCCTTGTGAGTTTCAAGTAGGTGAACTTGTGCTTAGAGAGAATCCAAAAAATCACCAACATAGAGAGCATAAGGGAAAGTTTAAACCTAATTGATTAGGCCCATACATTATCATAGCAGTATTTGGGTCTGGTGCTTATCAATTGTCTACTCCTAAAGGGGAAGAACTTGTAAAACCTATCAATGTCCTACATTTGAAGAAGTTCTATGCTTAGAGGCTCATAACTTAGCTATCTTATACATACTTATTGATCCTAAAACAATACTAAAAAAGAAATGTCTTGAAAAAAGTGAACTTTGTGAAAACCTAGCAATAAACGCTTTGATGTATCACCAAAAAATAATAATTCAAAAATACAAAAAATTGAAAAAAGTCTTGGAAAAAATCTGCCAAGTGGTGAAAACCTAGAAATGGGTGCTACTTGAGATCCTTGCACCTACGTCTATCAATCTTAATCACCCACTTTGAAACACATTTTCCTAGCATGGAATTGTTCTTTGTCCTCATCTCAAGGGCACAACTACTTAGCCTATTGAGGTCTCCTTGTGCATTAGGGTTTCTTTGGAAACTAACAAAATAGTGTTTCTCAACACTACCTCCTTTGACATCAAAGTGTTTCTCAACACTTTTTAGATAGTTTACCTACAGTCTTAGATGTCATGATATTTATCACTATCAGACCCAATTCTTGAAGAATGGCCAAGTGATTTACACACACACACACACACACACACAAAAACATGTAAACTGCTAAGCTATGATGAACTTTACCTACTTTTTGTGTTGTCTATGAGTATTTCTTTGCTACGTGTTCCCTCCCTAATAGTCTTTTGAGGATGTTATGGACTAGAAGACTAGGGGCATGGGGCATGCTTTTTTTTCTTTCTTCTTGTGGGTATACTTTGTTTGTCTATAGTGTTTGAAGCATTCATGCTTGTCCTATTTGACGCTTTGACTTACAAATGTATCATCCTTGACTATTTTTGCAAGACCGCACTCAGGGGCTATCATGGTGCTTATACCTTGATACAAGTGTAATCTTCCTACATCAAACCTAGCAAATCTAATCATGTAGCCATCTTGACTTACATGTCTTTGATACATAGATTGGATTTCCACATTGCTATTTGATATCGATCATATTCATATCCTCATAGTTACACAAGTGATGGTTGTATGATCTCATGATGTCCCTAATAAATGCTCAATGATGATATTAGAGTCTAAATGCTATGCATTTCTTTCTAGTAAACCACTTTGCATATTACTTTGCATTATAGGTTCATTCTTTCATTCTTGCATATGGTGAGAGTTCTCTCTTCATCTTTCCTCAAACACTATCGGCTAACTGCTTTCATATCTTCTTTGCTTTCTTATTGATGATGCATTTTCACCTTCTTAATCTTTCACTTCATCTAGTTATTATCTTATCATCACATCTATATAAAATTTTGACCCCTTACATAGTTTTGATGTCTTGGATCCATTTTTGGGATTGAAATCGCATTTCAAAATTCTACTTTCTTCTATGTAGTTAGCTGACCCCTTGAGGTCTAATCTTCGAATCATCGCTAGGGTATCTTCATTTCTTCATGTCTTCATCATTTCTATGCTTCATATCTACTCTAATTTACACTTTCATTTCTAAAATCACCTTTCTACCTAATTTGACCTAATTTTCATGCTTTATCCTATCAACTCTAGTCAAACTGGGGCATTCTATCATTTCCTTATTTTCACTCTTTGGTTCTAATCATTTATCTATCATTATGGACTTTGCTATATCTCAATTTTCTCATATCTAGCTCAATTTTGCATCCCCTTTACCTCATTTCAATTTTGATCTTGAGGGGGTAGAAATACTCTATCATTGATTACTACATCTATCTATTTCTTAGGAGCATATGTTTGATCTTTTCATTTGCTCTCAGTCTATTTGCTTTTCTTGGTGTTAGAATTCTTCTTGACTTCTAACACCATATCTTTTCTAAGTGTTTAGTACTATTGCTATCAGGCTATACATTCCGGATTTGCTATCTCTTTCTGCATTTTGTTGTTCAAAATAAGATATCTCTATCTATTGCTGCCTACTTGGCTTCTATTTTCTTTGATGTAATGTGTTACCAAATTTTCATGCATTAGTCAAAGAGGGACAATTGTAATAACCTAAAAATGGCCACCTAGACTATTAGCCCCCTTCTCAACATTTTGGCTAAATTGATTCATCATTTTCCTAGACGAAATTGCTAATAATTAATTAATTTGATTATAATATATAGTTTGACTATACTATTATGTTCATTATTTGATTAAAAGAACATGTCCCCTTTTAATTAAATAAAAGACCCCATTCTTCTAACCCACTTAAAGTGCACACATAAAGTTCTTTTTCTATTTTTCAAATTAAAAGAAAAGGCTTTGTGACTTTTGTCTTCTATGGAAAGTCAACTTCTATTTTATTGGTTGACTTGTGTGTGCACATGGATAGATCACTCCTATTTTCAAACTACACCTTTGATCTTCCATCATCTTGAACTTGATCTCTACCATCTGTCCATCTTTAAAAGAGAGGGCTCTCCCCTTTGTCAAAGGATTCATCCATCTTTTGAGTATTGTTATGTTGCAGGTTTTCTAACAAGTTTCCTTGGAGATTTATAGATAACTTTTCATTCCTTGTCTCATTCTATCATCACCATTGCATAGTAGTTTAGAAGCATCTTGTATGGTAGTTTAGTTCTTTTTGCAATAATCTAGCTCACATAACATAATCAGCTTGGATATTGTAATACTCTCATCTTGTTAACATAGTTTCACTTTGCATTTCATATTAGCTTATTTTGTATTTGCATTGCATTTTGAGAGTTCTCATTGTAGACACTTGAATTCTTGCTCTTGTCTCAAAGAACCTCTCATTGCATGGTTTACTAGCAAGAAGAGTATCTCTAAGGCTCAGCTGAGATCCTTCTTATTCTTGAAACATACTCTCTTGCACTACATGGATAGGGAGCTCTAAGTTGACATCCAAGTATTCTAAATTCATGGAATCACTTGGATAGAAAAGTCTAGAGTGTAACACAAATTGAGTGTACAGGTCTCACCAACATGACAAATTAGATGTAGAAGAAAATTTATTAGCCTTAAATCCCTTTCATATTGTTAGAGTTAATAAGAATATTTCTATGGTATTATATCATTTTAAAAATATATTTAAATACAATGGAGTGAATTTAGAATTAAGGTAAGTGTATGTATAAAGAAGAGGGGAATCTTTTGAAGAATTTTTTATAAAAATTAAAGATGCACAAAAATTGACAAGGGTAGAGGACAAGTCTCTAAAAAAGATATTTTTCCAAGACCATAGAGAGGACCCCAATTTTTCTAAAGCCAATGCTCATGAGAGTTTCCAATTTTAACAATGTAAGGGGAGATATCAATGAATTTTTGAAAGGGGAAACCATGATCTATTGTATAGAAAGATAAGGCTTTGAATCCTTTGGATTTATTGAAGAAATAAAGGGCTCTTTTGAAACTTTGTGTTTCTCTACATTTCTTTATGACTATCATTCTCTTATGTCAAGTTTAGTCATTCTTGGATAATTTATTTTGTTACGCTAGATTATGGATGCAATTATTCTCTTCATTTTGAGTCATGTATATTCACATTATCTAAAAACTTTTGTTATTTCCCTAATTGTTTTTTTCATGGGCACTCATAATGTGAGCTTTGTGTCATTTATCTTACATACCTTGTTTATAATCATAATCACATATGCACTATAACTATATTCATATGCTAGTTTATCTTTCTTTCTTTCTAGTTAAAAGCATACCCAAAAGCCCAAAATTGCATCCTAATAGGGCATTGTACCTCTAAAATTTAGTGGAATATCATCCACTTAATGGAGATCTCTCCAACTATTAAGCTCATCTTTCTTAGATTACAATTGCTTGGTCTAACGATTCTTATGTGTAGTGTAGGAGCACCTATGAATTGCCTAGGCAATATATGTTTCACATTTTTGTTGTGCATGTGTAAGCCTTAGGAAATTTTGGATGTGAAGGATAAGTTCATGTTGACCATAGTTGGAGTACATTGGAGAGTTTTTTTCATAGGTTCTTAGGCCATTTTACTAGTTGTAATTAGGGGATAAGAAGTTGTAAAGCCCTCTGTTTGGCACAAGGCATGATGATGACATCAGCATTAGGTCATTAGCATTTAGAAAGAGCTAGGATAAGGTTTTTACCATGGTTGTGATTGGTGGTTAAGTTTGAGAAGTTAGGAAGGTCATTTGACCAACTTGGTGAAAAGTTGCAAAAAAAGATGTAAAAGTTGCATTGTGCAACTTTGCAACTTTTAAAAGTTACTTGAGCAAAATAGTTGCAAATCAATGGAGAGGAGTTTTAAGGAGTATATAAAAACCCAAACACCCTATATAAGGCTAGAGAATACCTATGAGAAGGGTTAGAAGTCCATTATACGGATGGTGTGTTATTGCAAATATCAATCTAAGGTATTTTGTGAGCATTTTTTGAGTTTTTAATGACAGTGGTTAGTTAGGTGTGTAAGATCTGTACTATCACTTGAAACTATTTTAGTTTTCACATTTTCTTGAATATGTGTACTCCTAGATGGGAGTTTTAAATAGTTTTATTACCTTTTGGGAAATTACTTTGATTCCACACTGTTATTGGTAAATGTCCAAGCAGTTCTTAAAGATGGAGCTCTAACTCACTTCTCCATCATTCAATTTGTACACCTTCTTGGGGATAGTGAGTGGATTACATGTACATCATGTGTACAAAAGAAAGGGCCCTAAAATATAAAGCAAACATTTTTGAGGTCTTTCCCTAGGCAAGTCTATGGTGAGTTCGATTAGGGAAGCCCACATTGAAGTGTGCAATTCTTGCAAAGGATCAAAGATAGAGTCCAAATTCATTTTGGAAATTGAAGGAGAAGGTCTTACCATCATTTCATGAAGGAGAGAGGTTCATACCAATCCCATCACAATATTAAGACAACCTTTCTTGCTGGACCAACCAATTAACCCTAAAAAGCCCTATTTTTTCCTAATTTGGGTTAGGGTAATAGATGGAAGAGTATGAGCATAAGACCCCAAAAATATTTAAGGGGATGCCATATGGACCAAGAAAACTAAAAACTATTTTAGGGTTATTTTGGAAGCCATAGGATAAAAAATTCTATTTTGTCGATTGGAGCTCTTAGCCTATTAGGCCTGTTTGTGAAGAAAGTAAGAGATTAGATGGGACGAATAACTTGGTGAGACTTCAAACATACCTAATTGGTTGAGTAGAAGTTTTTTAAAATACCTCCATGCCTTTGCAAGTTCTAATTCAATATTTGGAGGTTATGTTCCAATTTGTTTGTTTAAGGGCTAGAGTGAAGGAAGTGGGAATACCTCAAGTGTTGGATTTATAGAGTGATATTTCTTGGTAGATAGGTTGGCTAGTGAGATCAAGGGATCCTTAGGCAAGTTAAGGCCCTACAGGTGGAAAGTGGTGAGGAAGAGACACCCTATAAGTCTTGTAACAAGAATAGGACCATGAGTGATTTAGTGGCTCATCCAACCTCCCTATTAGAGTGGTATCAAAGCCAAAAGATTTGGCCTATGGGTAGATGTTTAAGAATGAAGAAGAATCAACAGGCGAAACCACAATGTTGACCAATGCAGAATTGGCCAAGAAGATACATGAGAAAGAGGAAGAAAAAAAATCTCTTAGATAGAGATTATTCCAACTAGAGGACAAGTTGTATCATGTAGAAGAAAAGATTGATGAAGTCAACGAAAAGGTTGATGGGAAACAACCACAAGTTATTGTAGAGGATGAAGTTCCTATACTAGACCCTATTCTCACAAAGGAGACATTTTGAAGGCATTGAAGACTATGAGTGGGAAGGCACTTGAGGGCATTCCATTATTTTGTGGAAAGATGGAAGAAGATGTATTCATGGATTGGATCAAAGGGATGGAAAACCATTTTGAGTGTGATGGCATCACTAAGGCTCAAAAAGTTAGAGTGGCATAATCAAGATTGAGAGGCTCCATGTTGATATGGAGGAAGTTCATTCAGGGAGAGAGGGAAAAAGAAGGAAATAAACCTATCACATCATGGAAAGGAATGGTTCTTGAAGTGAGAGAAGCATATATGCCAGAAGGCTATGATATTTGGTTGCATTGAAAGAGGTAGAATCTGAAGAAAAGGTATCTTGATGTAAGTTCCTACACTGAGGAGTTTCAAAAGCTTTGTCCAAGGTCACATGTGGCAGAGCATGAAAACCTTAAGGTAGCTAGATATCTTAGTGGCTTAATATGGAATATTCAAGAACAAATGACTCTTCTTGGCCCTAGAACCGTGCATTAGTGTTACAATTGGCTCTAATGATTGAAGATAATAAAAAAAGAAAGAATGAAAAGTCTTCCAAAGGCAAAGGTAGAGGAAGAGATTAGAGAGGTCATAGAGGTGGTTACCAAGGCAGAGGAGCCGAATCAAGAAGCCAAGGGGATTCTAAAGCTCCAAAGCATGGGAGTGAAACCATACCAAGAGGAGGCCATGGAAGAGGTAGAGGATCTCAAGTAGGTTCTAACAGAGAAAGGGGTTTAGGTAGAAGAAACTCTTATTTTTCTAGCATGAAATGCTATAGTTGTGGACAATTGGATCATTATGCTTATAGGTGTCTAGAGAAAGAATTCTTCTAATAGTGCGAAAAGAATTGGGTATGCTCAAGAAGACACATAAAGTGTGAAGTCACCTGAGATTAATCACATTGAGTCAAAAATGGGGGAAAACTTAATGTTTAGGAGGTTTTTAGTTAGACAAACTATGAAGGATGAGCCAAATAAGAGGAGAGCCTTATTCAAAATAAGGTGCAAAATACTTAGTAAAGTATGCAAGGTTATTGTGGATTCAGGGTCCATAGATAACATCATCTTTGAAGAGGCAGTGAAGAAGCTCAAACTTGAGAAGATACCCCACACCAATCTATACAAGGTGACATGGTTGAACAAAGGGTATAGTATCCTTGTGAATGAGCAAGCATGGGTGGAATTCTCTATTGGTGGATACAAAGAAAAGTTGATTTGTGACATCTTGCATATGGACATATGCCATCTCCTATTGGGAAGACCATGGGGTGTCATTTATGATGGAAAAGAGAATACAATTTCTTTCAAAAAGGATGGTATGACATTCAAGATATAGTCACTAATGGAAGATGAGGAACCACAAAAAAAGACTCCTAGTGTATTGTTGAGTAGTGGTAAGGAGTTTGTCAACATCCTGCAAGCAGATGGTGAAGGATATTCTATCATGGTACAACCTGAGGCAGAAGAGAAGATCACACTAAGAACTATACCAGAGTAGGTGCAAATTTTTCTTGGTAAGTTCAAAGACATCATCAGTGATGGAACACCTGCAACTCTACCTCCTAAACGTGGGCTACTTTATCCCAGGAGCCTCATTACTTAACAAGGAAGCTTATAAGCTCACTCCAGAGTAGAACTAAGAAGTGGCTAAACAAGTGAAAGAGTTGCTAGACTAGGGATTGATAATGAAAAACATTAGTCTTTGTGCAGTACTAGTGGTGTTAGCATCCAAAAAAGGTGGTAAATGGAGACTTTGTGCTGATTCTAGGGTATCAATAGTATCACAATCAAATATAGGTTTCCCATACCTAGGATTGAATATTTAATGGATTGTATAAGAGGATCTAGGCACTTCACTAAGTGGGATTTGAAAAGTGGCTGCCATAAAATTAGGATCCACGAGAGAGATGAATGGAAAAAATAATTCAAGACCATTGAAGGGTTGTACGAGTGAAGAGTTATGCCATTTGGGCTTATAAATGCCCCTAGCACATTCATGAGGTTAATGAATGAAGTACTTAAGGACTACATTGGTAGGTTTGTGGTAGTATACCTAGATGGCATACTCATCTTTAGCAAAACAAAAGAGGAACATATGAAGCATTTGGAGATTGTGCTCAAAAGGTTGTAGGAGGAGAAGCTATCTATCAACTTGGAAAAATGTGACTTCCTAAAGTATGAATTGGTATACCTAGGGTTTTTTCTATCACAAGGTTCATTAAAGATGGACCCAAGAAAGGTGGAATCTATCTTTAATTTGTCAACACCAACCACAAGTACAGAGGTAAGGAGTTTTCATGGGGTAGCTCAATTTTATAAAAAGTTTATTAGGAACTTCAGTGGTATTTGAGAACTACTATTGGACACCATTAAAGGTGGATTGAAGAAAAAGTTCAAATGGAATCTTGAGGTAGGAAGAGCCTTTCAGAGGTTGAAGCACAAAGTAGCTACCCAACTGATCCTAAAGTTTCCTAGTTTTGAAAAGTTGTTCACATTGGAGTGTGATGCAAGTGGAATTGTAGTAAGGGGACTATTGAGCAAAGAAGGTAGACCCATATCTTTCTTTAGTGAGAAGCTTAATGAAGCCAAAAAGAAGTACTCTTTGTATGACTTGGAGTTATATGATTTAGTGCAGTCACTAAGGAAATGAAGATATTATCTCCTACCTAAGAAATTTGTAGTGTTTATTAATAACCAAGCACTTAACTACATCAATACTTATGAGAAGTTGAATAATAGGCACTTGAAGTAGATGGAGTAATTACAAGATTTCACATTCACTATCAAGCACAAGATGGGACAATTGAACAAGGTGGCAGATGCATTAAGTATGAGAATGTTGACAATACAAGAGGTACAACTAAAAAGCATTTGCATAGAAAGTTTCAAGGATCTCTACAACAATGATGAAGATTTCTCTGAAGCTTATAAGGTATGTGCTGAGTTCCAAAATCATTTCAATAGTTCTTTGAACACACTTTGCAACGTGGCTTGTTGTTTAAGGGGAATCAATTATGTGTTCCTCAAAGTTCAATGAGAGATAACCTTATTCAAGAGAAGCACAATGCCAGTCTTAGTGCCCATTTTGGTGTTAATAAAACATTGGAGTTGGTTCATAGGTTCTACCATTGGCCCAAGTTTCCAAGAGATGTCAAAAGGTATGTAGAATAGTGCGTGGTATGCATGAAAGAGAAAGGTGAAACCAATAATGTAGGTTTGTACCAACCCTTACCTATTCCTAAGAGACCATGGGAGTGCATTAGCATGGACTTTGTGGTAGGTCTTCCTAAGACTAAGACAAGATTGGATAGTATCTATGTGGTGGTAGAGAGGTTCAACAAGATGAGTCATTTCATTTGTTGTAAGACCACTCATGATGCTAGCTACATTGCCCACTTGTTTTTCAAAGAGATTGTAAGGATCCATGTGTTGCCCAGGTAGTCTCTCACAGAGATGTGAAATTCATGAGTCATTTTTGGAAGACTCTATGGAGCATGCAAGGAACTAATCTATCACTTGGATCAGCTTACTGTAACTAAGCTAATGGTCAAATTGAAGTGGTCAACAGAGTGTTAGGGAACCTTCTAAGATGCCTAACCAAGGAGTATGGACAGACATGGGATTTGATCATACATCAAACTGAATATGACTATAATGATAGTATGATAGGACAACAAGGATAAATCCTTTTAAAATAGTATATGGTATGCACCCTAGAGGAGTGTATGAATTGAGATATTTAGGAGCTATGGAGTATAGAAGTGGCCATGAAGAAGGTTTATCTCAGACCAGGAAAGAAATAAAAAAGAAAGTGAAAACAACCATAATAGAGGCTACTCACAAAGTGAAGACTAAAGTGGACATGTCAAGGAAGGACATACAATTTGAAGTAGGAGAGTATGTCATGATTCACTTGAACAAAACTAGATTACATAAGGGAGTGCCAACCAATTTGCAGATGAAGAGAGTGGGTCCATGCAAAGTGTTGGAAAAATATGGACATAATGCCTACAAGGTAGAGCTTCCCAAAGATTTGAACATTTCATTAGTGTTGAATGTGGCCGATCTAGTCAAATATAAGGGGCCATTGTTAGACATAGGTAAGGATAGCAAGGAGATAGTGGAAGATGTCAATACTGAAGTACTACCTCCCAAGGCGAAGCAACATGCTGAGAAGATCTTGGAATCTAGGGTCAAGAAGTCTACAAGGCACAAGATCTACATGGAGTGCCTAATCCAGTGGAAAGGAAAACTAGAAGTTAAAGCCAAGAAAATTTTAAGAAGTTGGGCATTGACATGTCACTGATTTCTCCTCGTGTTCCTTAAAAGTTTTGGAGAGGAAGAGAATGGTGTAGGAGCACCTAAGGATTGCTTGGAAATCTAAGTTTCACATTGTTTTTGTGCATGTGTAAGCCTTAGGAAATTTTGGATGTGAAGGATAAGGTGATGTTGACCATAGTTGGAGTACATTGGACAGTTTTGTTCATAGGTTCTTAGGCCTTTTTACTAGGTGCAATTAGGGGCTAGGAAGTTGTAAATGCCTTTGATTGGCACGACACATATTGATGATGTTATCATGAGGTCATTAGAATTTAGGAAGAGTTAGGGTAAGGTTTTTACCATGGTTGGGGTTGGTGGTTAAGTTTGAGAAGTTAGGAAGGTCATTTGACCAACTTGGTGAAAAGTTGCAAAAAAAGATGTAAAAGTTGCATTGTGCAACTTTGCAACTTTTTGAAAAACAGTTGCAAATCACTGTAGAGGAGTCCTAAGGAGTCTATAACCACCCTATATAAGGCAAGAAAATACCTTCGAGCAGGGTTGGAAGTCCATTGTATAGATGGTTTGATTTTGTAAACAACAATCTAAGGCATTTTGTGAGTTTTTAATGATAGTGGTTAGTTAGGTGTGCAAGATCCATACTGTCACTTGAAAATATTTTAGTTTGCATGTTTTGTTGAATCTATGTGCTGGTAGATAGGACTTTTGAATAGTTTTAGTACCTTTTGTGAAATTACTTTGATTCCACACTGTCATTGGTTTTGTCCAAGCAGTTCTTGAAGAAGGAGCTCTAACTCACTTTCCCATTGTTCAATCTGTATGACCTCTTGTGGATAGTGAGTAGACTCCATGTATATCATGTGAACAGAAGAAAGGGCCCTCAAATGTAGAGCAACCATTTTTGAGGGCTTGCCCTCTGCGATCCTGTGGTGAGTTTGGCTAGGGAAGACCACATTGAAGTGTGTAATGCTTGTAGAGGAGCAAAGCTAGAGTCCAAATTCCTTTTGGACATTGAAGGAGAAGGTCTTACAATCATCCCATGAAGGAGAGAGGTTCATACCAATCCCATAACAATCCCAAGACAACCTTGCTTGCTAGACCAGCCAGTTAAGCCTAAAAAGCCCTAGTTTTACCTAATTTGGGTTAGGGTAATGGATGGAATAGTATGACTTGAAGACCCCAAAAATATTAAAGGGGATTGTAGATCGACCAAGAAAACTAAAAAATATTACAGTGTTATTTTAAAAGGCATAGGAGAAAAATCCTACTTTCTTGCAATAGGAGACCTAATTGGGGCTCTTAGCCTATTAGGCCTATTAGTGAAGAAAGTAAGAGATTGGATGAGAAGAAGAACATGGTGAGACTTCAAACATACCTAATTGGTTTAGTAGAAGTGGTTTTAAATACCTCCATACCTTTGCAAGACCTAGTTCAAGATTGTGCCTTATTGTTTGTTTAAGGGCTAGAGTGAAGGGAGTAAGAATGCATCAAGTGTTGGCTTGATAGAGTGATCTTTCTTCATAGATAGGTTGGCTAGTGAGACCAGAGGATCCTTAGGCAAGTTAAGGTCCTATACATGACAAGTGTTCTGGAAGAGACACCCTAGAAGTCTTGTAACAAGACTAGAAGTATGAGTCGGTGAGTGACTCATCCAACCTCCCTATCAATGTGTATCCTCAACACCCAATTTGCATTAACACCCTAGGATAATGCCTTTAATTACATAATTCTAGATGCATAATTATGAATTTCAACCCCATCAACAATAAATTATATATTTAGATGTTTAGAGTGTTGCATTTCAAGAGTAGGAGTTCAAAATTTGAAAGCAAGCAACATGATGGACTAGTGATCCTATCCAAGGGTCTGGATCACAATTAATCCAAATGACATACAATACCACACACACTATAAGATCCAATATCCTACACAACATTTCAATTGCCCATAATTACCCTAGTACATGTCCATCCAATATTGTTAAAATTTCTCCCTTCAATTTAAGTTGTTAATCATAGAAGATTAAAAGTTCTACACTCCTAGCTAAGTAAAAGATGAAGAAAGAAAAATGACAATAGATCATATAAAAACGTAAGTGTAAAATCTCCATAATTTACCCAAATAGAAAAATAAAAGCTACATAAATTATATATGGTGAGATGAGAAATCTCGAATTTGAGAAAAGCATCTGTTTGTAGAGTATTAATACAAGCGGTCCGCAATTAAGGGCATTAAATACGATATAAAAAGCGGGCTACAACATTCCCCTGAATTTCGATGTCTGGAGATTGCCCTCCTAGAGCTTGGCAAACCTTTTAATGGCGTCGGCAGCATCGGACGCAGACTTGGGAACCTCCATACCTGATAAAAACGTCACTCTTGAAACCGCCATCGCAGATTTGTCAGCCAAACTTGAAGATTCTATTTTTGAACAAAATTGGGACTCTGAAATCTTCCACAGCTTCACTTCCCACACCTGTCAACAACAAATCGAACAGGGCATAACATGCATGAATACGCATCCAAGAAAGAATTTTGATTGTCCGAATCTTGTTTTTCAACAGTAGCAGATCGGAACCCTTGAAAAATTCCCACTTGTAGACTAGAATAGACTAGCATTGAATGAAGGCAAGAAGATGCGTGGATGTAAGAATAGGAACCTGGAGTCTCTTCCCGAGGAGGATGGGCGTGGCCTGGGCGAAGACGTGGTCTCCCAAGGCAGCAGGCCTCAGATGGTTGATGTTCAGCTCGATCCCTGCTATCCTCTTGAACCCTGACGCTATGTGCGCTCCCATGCTCGCCAGTCCCTCCGATATCAACGCAGACACCCCTCCGTGCAACACCTTGAACGGCTGCATCATTACATTTTGTATTTACATTTTCAATTAGATGCAAAGGACTGTAATCTATTAACCCACCTGGCAACACCTTTCCGTGACTGCAAAGCGCCCTGAAACACACTCTCCGTTCACCACTTCAACCTTGAATCCGAACGCCTGAAGCGCCGCATCTGGATCCTTTGATTCCGACATCTCTTCCCACTCTTCTATCTTCTGTCCTCGTTAGCACATGAAACAATTCTACTCGTAACTAGGTACGCCTTTAACCTTACTCCACACTACACGCAGACAGTGACTGCTTATCCGCACCAATTTGTGAGAAAATACTTTTTTCTTACTTCCCTTCTGGGTAATTAATCAACAGTTGAATCTAAACTTAGATGAATTTCACGGGTTCCCACATTCAACAACTGTTCTGCTTGCCTGACTAGCAGCTAAAATCATGTTCAACAACCCCATACCCGACGCTACATTTTATTATTAAAAAGTTGATAAACAATCGATTCAATCTTGTATGGCTAATATGCCTCATGATCCGCATGTGGTTCGGTGGAGTTTGGAGATATCATAGTCTTCACTTTGGTCGATGTTGGCCTTTTTTGAAATTATTTTTTTATGATACTTTATTGTGTAGAAGATTCATCATTTTAAGTTTATTTATTTAGAAAATTGTGGAAGAGATAGATATGATGTTAGTCCCACTAAAAAAGTATCAAAGATTAAATAAAGTCAAACTTTTTTTCTTCTTAAAAATATAGTGATTTTTTTTCCAATTTTTTGTTGTTGTTTTCAACTACAAACTATGCAGATCATGAAGATCAAACTCTGAAATTTTCAAAAAAATCTATGATGTTTTCGATCTTTTAAAAATTGGTCAATGGTACATTTTTATAAGAGGATAGTTGTGTCCTTAGTATTTTAGGTAAGAGCATACAATATAATGGTAAATTGTGAGTCTCTTATGTGTAGTATGACGTTAGTATCTCTATTTGTGAGTGGTTCGTTCACATTTGTTCCTAATTGTCTCAAAAAAGGAGCTCTTGAATAACATATCAAAGCATGTAGTAGTAATCATTGTGTTCTCACTTAATAATATATCTAGTTGTTGCAATAGCCTAACTTTTCAAGAGTTCAATTGTAAATTGTTTTTATGTTGATTCTCTTTACATGGCACTCCATCTTATAATCTTAATACTAGTGGAAATTTAGCATGGATGAATATTTATACACTTTTATGTTAAAATCTCAATCAATCCATCCCACTTAATAGTTGATATGCTTTTTATTCAAAAAAAATAAGACACATTGTTGTCCATTATAAAAACAACCCGAAATTATAGACTATTGCCAAAGGTAGTTAGAACAATACATCATCAACAATACACTAACAACTTACAAGAAGTGTACAACAAGTTAGAAGTAGTTAGCAAGAACAAAATACCACACACAAACAATCCCAAGAACTAATTGTGGTTGTTGTAACTGTTGTGGTTTCACAACGCACGCCCCATTTTGCCTAGAAATGGGGACTCTCTACTTAATTTTTTGGCTTTCCAGATCCCTAGTCAGGGGTCCAAGTCTTTTTTAGGGTTTTATCTAGTGTTTTTGGTCAGATTTGGGTCCCGGTTCGAAAACTCAGATTCTGGATTTCATCTTCAAAGGGAGAAGTCATTTTTTTTGCAAAAAAGAGGCACACCAGTGCACCTTCCCAGGTGTGCTAGTGCGCTAGAACACAGTGAAAAGGAATCACCCTTGGTGATGCATAGCAACAGAACTACACAGCTATGCAACACCAAGGGGTGCGTTGGGTCTTGGGTATATATAGCTTGGGTCCCTCCTTACTTCTTCACTTGTCTTTTTTCTTCTTCCAAATCTCGTGCCGCAACATCGCACCTCCCTAGGTGCGCATCACCTCCTCCACCTGCACTCATTCAAGACAAACAACACTAAGCCACCTATAAAGGTGTGCAAATGTGCATCTATTTAGGTGTGCAAATGCGCACCTTTTTTAATGCAAAAAACTTTTAAAACTAAAAATTAAGAAAACTTTAAAAAACATAAACGCCAAATTAAGTTGCGCAATAGTGCACCTTAATACACTTTTTGTAAGCATTTTTGCGCTAAGTCTAAATAAGGGTGCACATTAGCGCACTGCATGAGGTGTGCTGCTATGCACCCCATTTTAGTAGAAAGCCTAACAAGGATAAAAGCGCACCTTATAGGTGCGCCAGGTGCACTTTTTTTTGCATTTTAGGGTTAAAATTAGGTTTTTAAGTGTTTTCAAGCAATTAGGGTTTCGGTTTTTTTTCATGTCTGTATTAGGGTTTGAATTAATCAATTTTTCTATGACTCTGGACTAATAGACATAGTCTTTGTGCAGATTCAATGGCTTCTTCATCATCCTCCCTTGCGGCAAAGATGGTCCCAAAGCTTGTGGTGTTCAAGTTTTAGGTGTTCTTGCAAAGTCGTGCTTTTAAGATGATTATTCAAAAGTTTGGGACACTGAATTGGGTCATATAGACTTGAGTGCATTCTTGGCATTGTGCAACAAACCGATAGAGAGGTCTCCAATGATATCTGTTTTGACTTGATCAGGACTTGTCAGTGTAGCATCACATCTAGTATCAGTGCAGTCTTTAGAATTGATTGACACTTGCAGAAAACTATGTTCCTGAAGAAAGGGTCATGAAGAGCATAACTAGAGAGATCATCCTAGATCTTCGACCCAATAATATAGAGAAGGTGTTCCATCTTCTTAAGGTAGATCAGTTCATCAGATTAACTTATCACCAAACCAAGAAATGGTACAGGAAACATATAGATGAAGTTTCCAAAATCATCTAGTCTTCATACCTCATCGAGAAGACCCCTCTAGGATGGAAAGTAGGCAAAGTAGATATAACAAGAGGCTACATGAAAGAAGATATTTGATATTATAACATTCTCTTGAGTGGAGTCATGGGGTTGCCAGCGTCAGGACACTTGAATATATGGATGGTGCATTTCATTGAGACTATCAAACAACGAAGATGCCACTTGATTGGTCTTCCATTCTTAGTGAGAACTTGGGTGAGCAGCTGGTGGCGATTAAGAATAACAGAGAATTCTATATGACATCATATTTGGTATACTTATTAGTGGCAAGGGTGACGGATTATCCAACACTCAACAAAAGGGGCAGTATACAAGATGCAAACACATGGCCCTATATAGTATATCCTCAGCTAGTAAAGAAGAAGCTTCAAGAGCATAGCAAGGAATATAGAATAGTGAATGATACTTTTATATTCACAATAATCTGGTTCATTGAAGGGGGTTATGTGAAGAGGATGTCATAAGAGGCAGGTATAAAGATATCAGAAGTTGGAGCCTACTACATTTAGTACCAAACATTCACCTATTTGAGGGTAGCGGGTACAACGATCAATCCAAAGAAACTCCCTAGGTACCCATTTGACAAACTTATACTATTGGAGATCTCTCGACAACTCTTGTCTGCATACAACAGAGTACGAAAGAAACACAAAATAACATGGGTATGGCCTATTACTATAGGACATTTCAGTGTGGTTCGATGACAAGATAGTACATCTTTTGAGTCTAAATGGGATCAATATCCTTTGGATGAATATAATTTTCCTTAGCTCTATTTTGATAACATTGGAAGAGTACAATACCTAGCTGGCAAGACATTTGAGCATGAAGATGCAATTGAGGATCACTGGATAAATGTGGTAGACGACTACAATATTTGTATAAGGGATTATTGTAGGATGACTCTATATTTGGTAGGGAGTGCTTTGAAGATAAATATTCCTCTGAAGATTATGTAACAAGATACTGAAGATATCCTTGATCCACTTTTCAATAGGGACAAGATTGGTGATCAACCTACCATGAATGTTGAGGTTGATAAGGAAGAATGTTAGGAATGTCATCAAATTGACAAAGGATTGGATTAAAAGGCCTTTCAAACTCAATCTAATTCCTCAAGTGATAGTCTTTCACACTCAAGCCCAACCAACAAAAGGTCAAGGAGCTAAGGTCACAATACCTACATTTACAGCTCAGTCCCTTGTGAGGCCAAAAATAGTACACAAACTTGACAGACAAGTTAAATATTATAGGGCTCAAAAGGGTAAAGGTAAAAGGAAAAGAACTTCTCCTTAATGAGTTGAGCCAAAAGAGGAAGCAACTCAAGCACCTCCACAAATAGGAGAAGAAAATGTACAAGGGTCCAAGAATGTGGAAGCCACACAAGCCCAAGACAATCCTCAAGTGTCACCTACTGAACAAGGCCAAGGAGAAGCTAAAATAGAAGTACAAGAGGTGTCTTTGCCTGAACAAGAGGTACAAGTCTCCCCTTCTGCTCCTAAGAGAAGAAAGATTAAGATTCTAGTCAAGAGGAGACAAAAGGTCATTAGGAGAGTGACTCCTTTCCCATTAATTCTGGAAGCTATCCCAGAAGAAGAGGACCAAGAGGATGATGAGGATGAAGAGAATAACCTACCTTTGAACTAAAGGACTTGTTTCACAATAGCCACAAAATCAAAATGGAGACGAAGCTCCACAATCACACTGCCATCCATTCTTGAGAAATCTTTTTAGTCAAATACCTTCGAGGATGAAATGTAGCAATGGTTAGATGTGCAGGATGTTGAAGGGATTGATGTCTTCAAGATATCAAATTTTGATTTTATGCCAGTTGGTATTGAATTGGTGGGAGACAAAATCAAAGATACTCCAACCAATCAACCTCAATAGGAGGATTGGAGTCAGTTATCACTTGAGCCACAAGGACCCAAGGTAGCTCCATCATCCCCAATGTAGGTCATAGTTTGTGTAGATAAAGGATCAACTACCCTTCTGCCTCCAAACATTGAAGAAGAACAAGTCCAAGCATAACAGGAGGAAGAGCCACAACAAATACTCATTGATGAAGTGTCTAAGGAAGGGAAAATATGTGAGTATCCTCAACAGGTTTCCTAAGACACGGAGGTGAGGACTATGGACTCCATGGATACAAAGACTCCCAGTGCGGATCTCTTACAAAAGGAGAGGACTCTAGAAAGGGGAGATAAGGGGAAGAGAATAGCAGAGCAAATTCTGTCATTGTCAAAAGGTAAATCTCCAATGGAGCATATCCCAAGATGGCTAAGGAAAGAAGTGATACAAAACAAGAGACAACAATTCACCACTAAGGAAGAGGATAGGATGGAATTAATTGAAGTTCTAAGGAAACCTGAGTCACCACCAAAGGATGCATGGGCATTAGCCTTCATCATGAGTGATCAGAACTAGAACTTATTTGCTCACATGGTTATCTCTCCTCTGCATACAGATGTTGAAGAATTGACTCCAAGGGATTATCAGATTAGGGAGGTCATGCTTGGGAAACCTACATTGGACATGGCTAAGCTGATGGTCACAACGAGAATTAAAGAAGTGTTTAGGCACTTAGAATAGGATGGGGTAGAATTGATAACACTTCGAAGATAGAATAAGATCCGAAAAGGATATCTAAGCAAAGTTGTTGGTCCCTTAGATCCTACAAATCCCAAGGAAACCTTGAACATAGCACTAGAGAGAAGGAATAAGAGTACAATACATTTAGACCCATTTTTGAAAGCTTGTCAGCAATGGCGAGAAAATTTTGAGCAAAAGGGTGTACAGATTATACAAGGAAATCTGAAGCTATTACACCATATGCAAGATATTGCGCATAGGTTAGTGGCCATTTTGAATCAAGGTTTTGGTTTGATGGATGAAGTACATACCTTGGGAAAATATTTACAAGCACTATAGTTAATCAAAGGACAAAGGTATTGGATGTTAATGGAGGTATATACAGTAGAGAAATTAGATAAGATTGATGATTGGATAAAGAAAATTGCAGATGGCAATAAAGTAATGTAAACGTTACATGCAAAGATTCATAAGGTCAAGGATCAAACTCAAGAGAAAATTTTGGAGGCAGAGAAACATTATAGTGATGCATGTTTAGACATTTTTGAGGATGATACAAGGGATAAATTAATAAATGTAGAGGTAATTGTTGAGCAATTTTGGAAAACTTTTGAAGAAGCTACTAATGATGATGACATCAGTCAAGCATTCAAAACAAAAGAAGCCTTATTAGAGTTGGATGTAAAACTTGGAGATTTTGCAGAGACTCGTATTGAGGTGGGAAACTACAAGTAGAAAGTGAAAGAAAATATGATGTCTTAGATTTTCTAGATGCGGCTCAAGTCATGGAGATCATTGAGAAATTCAAGGGTAAATGCCTAGGCATAGCTCTGGTATAAAGGTGAACAAAACCCAGATGCCAGAATTTTAATTTTGACACTTGGTAAAATTTTGTATTTTTTGAACTTGCTTCTGAGGTGCGCAGGTGCACTAGGTACGTAGGTCACTTTTTCAGTGGTTTTTTGGAAGATTTTGAAGAGTTCAAAGGTGCGCCGACAATTAACTGCTAGTTCTAAAATTAGAGCTTTCCATGCATCAAAAACACATTCTGACATCAGTTTAACTCCTACAGACACCTAGTGAAGATGGAGCTTCTATTTTTGGCACTTCTAGACACTCCATCATCTAATAGCTTTCTTCTTCTTATTTTTTCATGCTTTTTTTGTTTTATAACATGTAAAGGCTTATGCATCCAATTAATGATATAAATATGGACGGAGTCCTACTAAGCACCAGTTAGAGAGTCAGATTGTACATAAATATATTTGTTTTATTAGTTTAGAAGCATATGTATGCATAAAGATATCTCTCATTCTTGACACAAATTGAGAAGAAGATTTCTTATAAATTTAGGAATGTAATATGTATTCTAGGCTGTTATTTTGATGCAATAATATATGCTTTTGGTGCTCGCATTTGGAGTGTAGTGATTTTTTCTTGAATGTGTTATATTTTGTGAATGTATGTTCATGGAATGTAATTGAGTTGGGTAAACTTTAAGAAAGCCGCCTCCAAAAAGAGATATAAAATATTGGTGAATCTTTTACAGTTCCGAAAAATCAAAATTATTTCTATTGGCGAATCTCTCAATTTTTAATTCTAAATATGGTTAATATTGACAATTATTTTCGAATCATAATTTTTTAATATAAAATATTGACGAATCTCAATAATAATAGGAATCTCGTTAGTCACTAGGGAATATTAAAAATCTAAATTGAACATTTTTTTTACCTCATAGAATATTATGAGGATCGTTACATATACTTTAAATCAATAATAAAAACTAAATATTAGTGATATATCCCTAAAAGTAACTAATAATTATTGGTCAGTTCTATTTAATTTCTCCAATAATATATTATATTTAGGTGACTCAAATCTAATCATGTAATGAATACTGTGGCGAATATTTGAGTTTAAATTTTTCAATAAAATAAATTATTGAGCAATTTTAAATATTCTAGAACTAAATTTTATAAAAATATGGCAATTTAGGTTGTATCAAATCTTAAATTATTAGCCAAATTACTACCAAAAAATTCTAAAATTAGCCAATTTGTGAATATCAGCCACTAAAAAATACCTTGGTAATTGAGACAACAATTTTATTGTGTTATTTTGATTGTATGATCTTTTAATTCTGGTGTTTGTTATAGGTCTACAAATTTCATTGACATACTTAGTTTGAGAAGAGATCATATTATTCCTACATAGCCTTTCGTTTCGCATGAGCACACTTTTCGTGGCCTTGTGATTTGATGAAAAGTGAAACATCTTATGGTTACTGAATTCCCCAATGACGATTGCATCAATAGAATTAAGGAAGTGATGCTCCTCCTTTCATTGGTTACCTACCAACCTTTTCGAAAGCTTAACTCGTAGACACGTTGTTTCCATAGTTTATGTCCATTAGGAATTTACCTTTCATGTTATTTGCTTAAATTTATTGTTACCCTATCTTCGTTATTTTCTTTTACAAACACTTGGTTGATTTCCCAATCATATAATTAGTCATAATTCTGATATGATTAAGATTAAGATTAAGATATATGATTACCTTTCATTCTGATAACACCAATGCAATCAATATATCAAAGAATCTAGTGATGCATTCCAAAACAAAGCACATTTCTATAAAATATCACTTTGTAAGAGAATTAGTACAAGACAAAGAAGTTAGATTGGAATATGTGAATACAAAAGAACAAATTGCAGATATATTCACCAAACCATTACCTAAGGATGCATTTTTTTAACTAAGAGATAAGCTAGGGGTCATTCCTCTATTTGAAGCTCACTAAATAGAGTTTAGTGATGCATCAACATGAACTAATTTGAAGACCATTTAGTTAATGCAGTATTAACAAGGACATATTGCAGATGAATCAGTACTCAAGGTACGCTGATACTAATAAAAATTATCTTTGGCATGTGTTGTCAAAGAGGGAGAAGTTTACTGTCATATCTTTCTAAAAAAAATTCATTCCAAGAGGAAGAAGTTAAGTAGTTCCTTCATAGAGGGAGAATACTGCAATGTATGAGAAGTTTTCTATGTGAAATCAAAGAGGGAGAAGCCTTCTGAAAGAAGAAGTCTTGTCTTTAAAAATTTCATTATGCTATGACATGTAGTGTTGCCATCAATGCCAAAGAGGGAGATTGTTGGATACAATTGATTAATTGTGTGTTGTCTTTGATTTTACAAAAAAATCATATTAGTTGATAGTTAGTGCATGCCGAGCTCACTTGTTCAGTGAAGAAAATTTTCCTTGTCTACCGAGTGTTCCTAAGTTTGCTCTGTGCAAAGACAATGTCTACTGAGCTCACTCAGGCATCGAAGGAATTTTTGTAGGAAAAGAGTGTTAATTGAGCTCACTCAGTTAATGAAGGAAAGTTGAACAGAGTTAGTGTTAACCAATTTCACTCAGTTACCAAAGGATTTTTGTAAGTTTGCAATGTTAACTGAGCTTCTATTTGTTAACACAGGTAATCGCTTCAGAGTTAGTTTCTACTGAGTTGGGTTGACTAAAGAAGGATTTTCTTATTTTGGCATATGAAGCTTAATTATTTTACCTATTGATTCTAGCCAGCTATGGTAATGGACATTGGTTATTCTAATTTGTATTTGAGCTGACTTGACAATCTAGAAGGTATAATTAATAGGTCAAGTTGTGATTTCAAAGAATGTAGTAAGTGTTGAATGAATTGCAAGAGATAAAAGGAGGAAGTGAACTTGAAGGATAAGCAGAATATCCTTGTGGAGTAGAAAAGTGATATTCGATCAAGAAGGATCAAGTGTAAGCCAAAATAGAGATTTATAATCAGCAATTTAGTTTTATCTGAATCAAGTCATTTCATTATTACTCTCTAACCATTGTAGCAGTGATCTAAAATCTCTTAACAGAGTTGGTTTGAAAACCATTTGTAAATCCTCTAACAAGGTGGAAATTCTATTGAATTGTTTCAAGACCTCTAATAAGGCCACTCCTAACAGGGTGATTAAATCCTTTAATAGGGTCACACCTAATAGTGTGTTTTGTAACCTTTAATAGGGTTTTCTCCTAACAGGGCTCACTTCAGAAGAGTGAAAAGCAGTAACTAATTAAAATTGGTAGTTTTTCCCATATTGAGTTTCCACGTTAAATCCTGGTGTCATATGTGTTCACGTTGTTATTTTCATGCTTGCAATTAAGATTAAGTAATCACTGAAAATATTTTAAGATCTGCAAAGTTAAAACATTCAACATTTATTGAGTTATAGTATTTTATGTATGTTTACTGAGCATCAACAATATTCAATTTTTAGATAATAATTTCTATAGACATCTAATGGATCTGTGATATATTTTAGTAGTAATTGATTCAATCCTCCCCTCTTAGTTACTCCTCTTATATTTCCAACACATCTTACTACTATATTTCAAAGAAGACTTCTTGCAACAAATATTGACACATTAGACAAATTCTTCGCAGGAGTGATTGCCTTCACTAAGCAAGCCAATCCTAATGGAGAAGGATTGATGCTTTCAGCTCAAGCTATTGCAACAATGCCAACATATCCTGTCAGAGCACTTGTGATGCCTAGCCAATTCATACCTATGAATCCAGTTCCACTCCAACAAGCACCCACTCCAAAAAACACCGCTTTAACATATCTAGGATATGAACCTCCAAAAGCTACTTTCTTCGAGAAAAAGGTGGCAACTTCTATTGAGGCAAATAACAATTTTGCTTCTGAGTTTGGCCAAATGAAGAAGACCATGTCATAGATGAATAACGAGCTAACTCAATTGAGGTTGTCACAAGAATAGAATAACAAATTCCAAAGAAATAATGCTTTTCCTTACAACAACAATTATGGTCAAAACTATAACAGGAATCAATGAGTTTGACCCAAAATCACACAGTTAAATCTTGATAGCAATATCACAATTTGACTTGCTATGGAAATTATCTCTTACTTATCAATTGATGAGCTTAAGGGGCTTTCTAATGAATAGTTCATAAGGCACAACACTTGTTGAAGGTTTTGCAAATGGGGTTGCAAGCCTTGGGTTTAACTATGGAGGAAACTTCATAGTTAAGCATGCTTAGGCTAGAGTAGTACTAGGATGGGTGACCTCCCAGGAAGTCCTAGTGCTTCACCCTTGTGAGCATCACTTAGATCCATTGAGTGCTAAGTGTTCCATTTATTCTCATGAGAGATGGATTCATGTTGAATCACTACTCATGAAACATGGATCAATGAGTTTGACCCAAAATCACACAGTTAAATCCTAATAGCAATATCACAATTTGACTTGCTATGGAAATTATCTCCTACTTATCAATTGATGAGCTTAAGGGGCTTTCTAATGAATGATTCATAAGGTACAACACTTGTCGAAGGTTTTTCAAATGGGGTTGTGAGCTTTGGGTTTAACCATGGAGGAAACTCTGTAGTTAAGGGCACTTAGGCTGGAGTAGTACTGGGATGGATGACCTCTCGGGAAGTCCCAGTGCTTCACCCCTGTGAGCATCACCTAGATCCAATGAGTGCTAAGTGTTCCATTTACTCTCATGAGAGATGGATTCATGTTGAATCACTACTCATGAAACATGGATCAATGAGTTTGACCCAAAATCACACAGTTAAATCTTGATAGAAATATCACAATATAATAGAAATTTTAGTAAAAACAACAATGCTGCGAACAATGCAGAAAACAACAATGGAGGAAACAATTTCAATCCTCTTGATCATAAAAATGGCTTCCAAAGATAGAATTGACAATGGAATACTTGTCTGAATAATGGAAGCATTCCTACAGATAACAATAACAACAATGTTCAGTATATGGATATCAATTAGTATGACGATGGTCAAAATGCATCGAACAATGATGGTTAATACTACAATGGAAATGAAGACATGAATTAGAATTCACAAGTGAATGACAATGTCCCTCATGTATAATTTAATGCTATGCTACTAGAATCTTATGATTCTACATAGATAGCACATGTAAAAAAACCAGCCAACGAAGAATTCTCTTTTCCATTCAGTCAGGAACCAAACATTTAGCCTGAAGAGATATTTTCCTTTCACAATGATAATCGAAATACTTACAATCTGTGAAGTAGAAAAGAACCTATGATAGATGGGATTCCTCTAACATTACAACCAACTCCTCCCGAGATAAGAGTGAGTAATAATTTGATACCGATTGGGTCCCCTTATGGAGGACAACAAAATCAGAATCAAGTAAATGTGCCAACAATCTTGAAGAATCCTGCTTGGTCTACTGAAAAGTATAGTGTAGTGGAAGATTTGAAATGAACAAATGCCAAAACATCCATGTTTGACATACTACAAAACTATCCACATCAACAAGAAACTCTCATAAAGACTCTTGATCATACAAAGGTACCCCACAATATGAATATTATTCCTCAAAAGAAAGTATCTCAACAAGTCAATGCTTTAGAGGTAATGCCAACAATGTTTAAAGACAAGGTTGACGTGTCCCTATTTTTTCTTAGCATCAGGATATATGGGAATAATCTTTATAATTTCCTAATTGATTCAGGAGCCTCTTGTAATGTTATGCCACTATCGATAGCACAAAGGTTGGGAGTCACTCCATAGCCTTCTAATCGCATAGTGATACAATTGGATAAAATGACGGTGAAAGTCATTGGTGTGTTGAAAGATGCCCAAATATAGATGAAAGTTGACCCTCATATTCAATATATTATCGATATACATGTGGTTGATATTTCTAAAACATACAGAATACTACTAAGTAGAGAATGGACAAATTTCCTAAGAGGATGGTTTTCTATAGATTTTACTCAGTTATGGTTACCATGGAAAGGGTTGAACAATCAAATCAAGATAGATGCAGAGCCAAATTTAAAAAAAATGATTGTAGAATACAATGCTCCAAATGAATGCTTAGCATTCTTACAATTAGATTTGGGCTCTTATAAAGTGATGGTTTTTGATACAACTTCAATCAAAATATTAGATGATCAAAATGAAAGGTCCAAGATTTCAACTCCAAAGAAAGAGATCATAACACAATTCATAGACAACATGGTTGCTAACTTAAAATGTTTAGGAGAAGAAGCTAACCCCAGTATCCTACTTCTCTTAGGATTTTTCTAATTACATAAAGTTAACCATTCAGAGTTTGAATGTTCATTGTACCAAGAAGCAGTTGCTAAGGTATTAACATAGATGATGGAAGTGAAGAGTGGTAACTTTCCAAAAGATGAACCCACAAAAAATCGAAGTCCTATAAAACATATCTAAATCTGTGAAAAAGGTTGAAGAGGAAATTGAAGATCTAAATGTGTCATATAGTGATACCTCTTCAAATGGTGGAGGTTTTTCTTCTCCTCCACTAGGAATGATTAAAGTTCAAAGAAGAAGAAAATACATGAAAGGTCAAGGATGGACTTTAGTAGTCATCTATCCTAAACCCAAAGTGGATGAAATTACATAATTTATTTGGGAAATTTAGGACAAAGAAGAAAAGCATACACTTCCTGTATCAAGGTGTAACAATGGAAAATCATTAAGTCCACCCCGTGAAATACTACAGTGGATCCCCAAAAAATAGCCCTTTCAAGCCTAAGTGAACAAGTGAAAGAGAATCAAAGGATGAATAAGCATAAGGTTAGAAAGCCCAAAAAAATCCGATCTGGACACTTCACTTCAATGGCTTCAAATGCAAATTAGGAGCCAACACAAGTATTGAATTGATCAACCCAAAAGGTAAGTCTTTTTACATAGCATACTGATTATAGTTTAGATGTACTAATAATGTTGTAGAGTACAAAGCATTGATCCAAGGACTTCTTTTCACATTGGAGAAAGGAAACACAACTCTCATGGTTGAGGGATATTCTTAGTTGGTTATAAGACAAGTGAAATCATTATATTCTTGCAATGGCAAGAGGTTGCTTGCTTATAGGAAAAGAGTATGGGATCTAATGGATGATTTTGAAGCTGTAAACATAAAGTCCATTCCAAGAAGGAAAAACATGGTAAAAAATGCTCTCACTATTTCAGCTAGTGCATTACAACCAGTTGAAAGAACAAAACTAAAAAGATTTTTAGTTGAATTGGTTGCTGCCCCATCTATCCCAAACAATATTAAAAACTTCCAAGTCTTTTAGGACGATCAGCATATACTCAAATTTATCATGTGCAATGGCCACTTTAAAGGGAAAGAAATTGATGACACTCTAGACAAAAAACCTGAGGATGATGAACTTGAAGATGAAGATGGGATTTTGAACTTAAAAACCAACACTATTCCTAAGGGAAGGTTGAGTTGGAATGCATTTGTGATCATGATGAATCAACACTTAACAAAAGAATAGTCAAAGAAAAGGGGATTGAGGAATGTGAATCATACAACTTAGGTACTGATGAAGATCCTAGAATGGTAAGAATCAGAAAAATGTGCAACATACAGGAAAGGGAAGATGTGCTCAAATTACTTATAGAGTATAAAGATGTCATTGCTTGGAGCTATGAAGAGCTAAAAACATATGATCTTGAGATTATTACGCATGACATTTCGTTAAAACTAGATGCCAAACCTTTCCATCAAAGACAAAGACCTGTTAATCTTATCATTGAACCATTGATAATGAAGGAAGTTAAGAAGTTGCTTGATGCCAAGATCATCTTTCCAATTTCCATTCTATCTGGGTGGCTAATTTTATTCTTGTGTGGAAAAAGACTAAAGAAATTCATCTTTACGTGGATTTTCATAACTTGAACCTTGCATCTCAAAAGGACAACTATCCTTTGCCGTCACTAGATGAAGTTTTGCAAATTGTAAATGGTTCAAAGACAATGTCTTTCTTGTATGGATATTTAGGATATAATCAAGTAATGGTTGATGAAGAGGATAGGCTAAAGATGGCCTTCATGACTAAATGGGGAACTTTTGCTTATAAAAGAATGCCTTTTGGGCTGATTAATGCAGGGGCTATATTTCAACAAGCCATGGATGAAGCTTTTAAGGGATTAATAAAAAAGTGTATAGTCATCTACATGGATGATTTAACTATCTTTTCAAAGGATCAAAGCACTCATATCCCTGATCTAAGCCATGTATTCAATAGACGTCATCAATATGGCGTATCCCTTAATCCCAAGAAATGTTTGTTTAGGTTTACTAAATGAAATCTTCTTGGCCATATCATCTTTGAAGACAAAATCTCCATTGATCCTGATAGAATTGAAGCCATTTTGAAGTTATCACCTCCTCATAGTCGAAAAGAACTTAAGTCTTTCTTTGGGAAGATAAATTTTGTGCATAAATTCATAAGCAAATTTGTAGAGATAGTTCATCCCCTTAATGATTTCCTCAAAAAGGAATTAAAAATAGAATGGGTTCCAGAGATTAAGAAATCATTTAAGGATATTAAAGTGGTCATTTCCACGGCCCCAGTACTGGTGAGTCCAGACTATGGACTACCCTTCAAAATATACTCTTTTGCTTCATAACACTCATGTGCTGGGATTCTTACATAGAAGAAAGAAAAAGAAGATGAAAGATCCATTGCCTTTATGAGTTTCCCTCTGAAAAATGTTGAGTTGAACTATTCTAACCTCAACAAATAGTCTTTTTCTTTAATCAAAGTGGTAATGAAGTTCCACCATTATATACTGAGAAGCAAAGTATATGCAATTGTTCCTAATTTAGCAGTTAAGACATTGTTGATGCAAAATGAATTTGGTGAAAGACAAGGGAAATGGATGGAAATCCTTCAAGAATTTGATCTAGAGATTCAACCCATGAAGTTAGTAAGAGGTCAAGGATTATAAAAAATGATAGAAGATAATCAAATAGAAGATGAAAAGAAATTCTAATTTGATCGTGAAACAAATGTGGAAGATCAGAAGAAGATTATAGTATCTCAAATTAATATTTATTAGGGTGTAATAATAGATGTTTCGTACTAGGATATTGTTTATTATCTTTTACAAAATCAGTACTCCAATTGGATGAATAGTTCACAGCATAGGGGACTTAAAATGAAGTGTGAATCCTACATGCTACATGATAGAAAATTATATAAAAGGAACTATGAAGTGATTTACCTGAAATGCTTGGGATGTGAGAAAGTAGAAGAATTTTTGGAACAATTTTATGATAAATATGATATAGGGCATGGTTTGGCAGAAGCAACCGCTCATATGATTTTGAGATCATGTTATTTTTGGCCCACAATATTCAAATATACTTTTGAACATGTGCATACTTTCCATATTTTTTAGACTAGTGCTAATAGAGAAAGACATCCAACAATCCCATTACAACCAGTGTTTGAGATACGCCCCTTCACAAAGTGGGGGTTGGATTTTATTGGTCTAGTGAACTCGCCATTGTCAACTGGGCATACTTTTATTCTCACTACTACTGATTACTGCACTCACTGGACAAAAGCATAGATGTTTAGAAATTTCATAGCTAAGGTGGTTACAAACTTTTTGGAAGAACACATTGTTACTAGATTTGGGATGCCATTCTCCCTAGTGTGCGATAATGGATAAGCTTTTGCATAAGTATTCCTAACTTAATGGGCATTGGAAAATTAAGTTATTATCAAGTTCTCTTCAAATTATTATCCACAATGAAATGGTATGTTTGAATCTACAAACAAGAACTTGATCATGGCAATAAGGCGTTTGTTGAAGGAGAATCCTAAAGATTGGCATACACAACTCAAATATGCTCTATGGATAGACTGAGTAAGGGTCAAGAATGCTTTGGGGACATCTCCATATCTACTAGTCTATGGACAAGATCTAGTATTCCCACCTAACCATAGGATTCCTATTTTGAAATTCATGAGTGGGTATACTGAAGATGCTAACAGAGTACAAGTTAGGTTGATGAATCTTTTGGAAATGGATGAAAAGTGGACAACTAATTTGGAGCATATGGAAAAACATCAAGCTATCGTCAAGAGGTGGTTCGACAAGAGAGCCATGATAAAGTCTTTCAAAATACCTGCCCTTGTTCTACTCTAGGACAAGGCAAAAGAAAAGCTAGGCAACCATACTAAGTTTCAATGCTTGTGAATTGGTCCTTATTAGATCACAAAAATTTTGGGAGAAAACACTTTTAGGCTGAGTTCCTTACAAGGGGAATTGGTTCCATTGCTAGTCAATGAGAAATTTCTGAAAAATTACTTTGAAACCTAAAAGATAAAGATTTAAAAAAAAATAAAAAATAGAGATTTCATTTCTGCAAGTGTGTTTCTTTTTAGTTGCGTGTTTGTTTTTGTTTTCAGTCGTGTGTTTGTTTTCAAAGTTGCGTCAGTCTAGGGGGTAGGTGCACTCAAGATTTTATCTTTATGTATCATACTAACCATTCTTTTGGTTCCAATTTTTAGGAAGAGGTATTTCTTTGTCAAAACATTTTTATGATTTTGTTTCTTATACCAACTGAGGAATGGATGTTACTTGCACTAATAGGAGACTTTCAGTCTTGAATTCAGAATTGCAGATTGGAAAGTTCTCAACACTTTGCAAATTTAAAGATCGATTATCTTAGATGTTTTCGAACCAAGGTTGAAGGAAGCAAGGGATAGTCCAAATCCCACTAGTTCAAATAGAAGGGTCTTCTCGAAGGCATTGCTAAGATCATTGTTTGGCATGAGAGTTTCTAAAAGGTTCTTAAAAGAGCAAAGCAAGGGATGTTCATACAAGATCAAATTCAAGAAATGACACCAATGTCTTGACCACATAGTCTAAGTATGGTCAGGGTACATAAAGAAAAGAAAAGAAAAAAGGTGTTAAGAATGAAGGATTCTACAAAGTTTGAGAAAGGTAATCTAATTATAGGGATACACACTCTAAATAAATTATCTAGTATCAAACCAATTGCTTCATCAAAGAATCAAATGGTGACATTATGAGATACATGAAGCAAGTATTCAAAATATTTCTCAAGACTTCAAATGGAAAGGGACAAACTGCCAAGAGCCCTCATAACTAATTCTCTCATCTGGTGAGATAAAGGATTAATAAACAACTTTCATGAAGATTCCCGATAAATGGATTGGACGGGATGGAAGATTGTTTCCAAGTTGATTATTTTTTTTGATAGACTACATTCTAAGATGTTGAAGGAAATGTATACATTGAACACACACTAAACTTGAAGATTAGAGATTTTGAGGTTTTGACTGTAAATACGCTTGAAGTATTTGGATTCAGTTGGTGTTTGATACATATCAGAGGAATGTTTGTTGATGAAGAAATGCCTTTCTCATTTCTTCCCTTTTATCAAGGCTATTTTTTGTGGTTTCACAATGCATGCCCCATTTCACCTAGAAATGGGTACTCCTACTTTATTTTTTGGCTTTCCAGATCCGTAGTCTAGGGTCTGAGTCTTTTTAAGGGTTTTATCTAGTGTTTTTGGTCAGATTTGGGTCCTGGTTTGAAAACCTAGATTATGGATTTCATCTTCAAAGGGAGATGTCTTTTTTTTTTTGAAAAAAAGAGGTGCACTAGCACACCTCCCTAGGTGCACTAGTGCACCAAAACACAATGAAAAGGAATCACCCTCGATGATGCGCAACAATGCAGCTGCGTAGCACCAAGGGGCTGTATAACTTCCTAGGTCTGTATAACTTCCCCCCCTGCCTTGCTCACCTCTTCACTTGTCTTTTTTCTTTTTCTAGCTCCCATGCTACAACATCGCACCTCGCTAGGTGTGCATCACCTCCTCCACCTGCACTCATTCAAGACAAACAACACTAAGATACCTATAAAGGTGTGCAATTGTGCATCTATTTAGGTGCACAAATGTGCACCTTTTTTAATGAAAAAAATTGCAAAAACTAAAAAATTAAGAAAACTTTGAAAAACATAAATGCCAAATTAAGGTGCATAGTAGTGCATTTAATTAGGTGTGCTACTATGCAACTTAAAACACCTTTTGTAACCCTTTTTGCACTAAGTCTAAATAAGGGTGTGCATTAGCACACCCCATGACATGCGTTGCTATACACCCCATTTTATTTGAAAGCCTAACAAGGATAAAGGCGCACTAAGTGCACTTTTTTTTTTTGCATTCTAGGGTTAAAATTAGGTTTTTAAGGTGTTTTCAAGCAATTAGGGTTTTAGTTATTTTTCTATGTCTATATTAGGGTGAGAATTAATAAAATTTTCTATGACTCTAGACTAATAGACATAGTTTTTGTGCAGATTCAATGGCTTCTTCATCATCCTCCCTTGTTGCAAAGATGTTACCAAAGCCCGTGGTGTTCAAGTTTTAAGGTGTTCTTGCAAAGTCACACTTTCAAGATGATTATTCAAAAATTTGGGACACCAAATTGGGTCATACAAACTTGAGTGCATTCTTGGAATTGTACAACAAATAGATAGAGAGGTCTCTAATGATATATGCTTTGATCCGATCAGGATTTTTCAATGCAGCATCACATCTAGTATTAGTGCAATCTTCAGAATTGATTATGACACTTGCAAAAAACTATATTCCTGAAGAAAGGGTCATGAAGAGCATAACTAGAGAGATCATCCTAGATCTTCAACACAATTACACAGAGAAGGTGTTCCATCTTCTCAGGGTAGATTAGCTCATCAAATTAACTTATCCCCAAGCTAAGAGATGGTGTAGGGAACATATAGATGAAGCTTACAAAATCATCTAGTCTTCATACCTCATCTAGAAGACTCCTTTAGGATAGAAAGTAGGCAAAGTGGATATGAAAAGAGGCTACATGAAAGAAGATATTGGATATTCTATCATTCTCTTGAGTAGAGTCATGAGGTTTCTAGCATCAAGACACTTGAATATATGGATGGCCATTTCATTAAGACTGTCAAAACAACAGAGATGCCACTTCATTGGTCTTCCATTCTGAGTGAGAACTTGGGTGAGTAGCTAGGGGTGGTTAAGAATAACCAAAAATTCTATATGATATCATATTTGGTATACTTATTAGTTGCAAGGGCGATAGATTATCCAAGACTCTACAAAAGAAGTAGTATGCAAGATGCAAATGCATAGCCCTATATAGTATATCCTCAACTAGTAAAGAAGAAGCTTCAAGAGCATAGAAAGGAATACATAAAAGTGAATGATGCTTTTATATTCACAATAATCTAGTTTATTGAAGGGGATTATGTGAAGAGAATGTTAGAAGAGTTAGCTGCAAAGATATTGGAAGTTGGAGGCTACTACATCTACTATCAAACATTCACCTATTTAAGGGTAGTAGGTGCAATGATCAATCCAAAGAAACTCCCTAGGTACCCAAGTGACAGACTTATACTATTGGTGATTGCTCAACAATCTTGTATGCATATGACAGAGTATAGAAGAAACACAAAATAACATGGGTATGGCCTATTACTATAGGACCTTTCAGTATGGTTCGAAGACAAGATATTCCATCTTTTGAGTTTGAATGGGATCAATATCCTTTGGATGAATATAATTCTCCTCAGCCCTATTTTGATAACATTGAAAGAGTACAATACTTGGCTAGCAAGACATTTCAGCATGAAGATGCAGTTGAGGACCACTAGATGAATATAGTAGATGACTACGATATCCATATAAGGGATTATTGTTGGATGACTCTATATTTGGTAGGGAATGATTTTAAGATAAAGATTCCTTTGAAGATTATGCAACAAGATACTAAAGATATCCTTGATCCATTATTCAATAGGGACAAGATTGGTGATCGACCTATCATGAATGCTGAGGTTGGTAAGGAAGAAAACCTAGACATTAATCACAGGGCTAGACATGTCATAAAATTAAAAAAGGATTGGATTAAAAGGCCTTTCAAACTCAATCTAATTCCTCAAGTGATAGTCTTTCACACTCAAGCTTGCCTAGCAAAAGGTCGAGGAGCTAAGGTCATAATACCTACATTTATATCTCAATCCCATGTGAGGCCAGAAATAGTACACCAACTTCACAGAAAAGTTTGATATTATAGGGCTCAGAAGGGTAAAGGTAAGAGGAAGAGAAATTCTCCTCAATGAGTTGAGCCAAAAGAGGAAGCAATTGAAGCACGTCCACAGATAAGAGAGGAAAATATACAAGGGTCCAAGAATGTGGAAGCCACACAATACCAAGACAATCCTCAAGTGTGGCCTGTTGAACAAGGCCAAGGAGAAGTTGAAATAGAAGTACAAGAGGTGTCTTTGCCTCAAAAAGAGGTACAAGCCTCCCCTTTTGCTCCTAAGAGAATAAAAATTAAGACTCAATCAAGAGGAGACAAAAGGTCATTAGGAGAGTGATTCCTTTTCCATTAGTCCCAGAAGCTATACTAGAAGAAGAGGAAGAAGTGGATGATGAGGATGAAGAGGATAACTTGCCTTTGAACCAAAGGACTTATCTGATAGGAGTTATGAAATTAGAATGGAGAAGAAGCTCCACAATCACACCACTATCCATTCCTAAGCAATCCATTCAGTCAACAACCTTTGAGGATGAAATGCAACAATGTATAGATGAGCAGGATGTTGAAGGGATTGATGTCTTCAAGATATCAAATTTTGATTTTATTTCGGTTGGTACTAAATTGGTGGGAGACAAAATCAAAGATACTCCAACCAATCAACTTCAATAGGGGGATTGGAGTCAGCTGCCACTTGAGCCATAGGGACTTGAGGTAGCTCTATTATCCCTAGTGCAAGTCACATTTTGTATAGATAAAGGATCAGCTACCCCTCTTACTCCAAACAATGAAGAAGAACAAGTCCAAGTAGAATAGGAGGAAGAGCCACAAAAAATATCCACCGATGAAGTGTTTGAGAAAGGGAAAATATGGAGTATCCTCAACAGGTTTCTCAAGACACAAAGATGAGGACTGTGGACTTGATGAATATAGAGACTCCTAGTGCTAATCTCTTACAAAAGGAGAGGACTCTAGAAAGGGGAGATAAGGGGAAGAGCATAGTGGAGCAAAATCCTTCATCATCAAAAGGTAAATCACCGATGGAACATTTCCCAAGATGGCTAAGGAAAGAAGTGATAAGAAATAAGAGACAAAAATTCACCACTGAGGAAGAGGATAGGATGGAATTAATTGAAGTTCTAAGGAACCCTGAGTTATCACCAAAGGATTCACAGGCATTAGCCTTCATCATGAGTGATCAAAACCAAGACTTATTTTCTCACATGGCTATCCCTCCTCCACAAATAGATTTTTAAGAATTGACTCCAAGGGATTATTAGATTAGGGAGGTCATTGTTGGGAAACCTACATTGGACATGGCTAAGTTGATGGTCACAATGAGAATTAAATAAGTGTTTAGGCACTTATAATAGGATGGGGTAGAATTGATAACACTTTAGAGATAAAATGGGATCCTAAAAGGATATCTAAGTGAAGTTGTTGGTCTCTTAGATCCTAGAAATCCTGAGGAAACCTTGAATGTAGCACTAGAGAGAAGGGATAAGAGTATAGTATAGTTAGCCCACTTTTGAAAGCTTGTCAACAATGGTGAGAAAGTTTTGAGGAAAAGGGTGTATAGAATGTACAAGGAAATCTGAAGCTATTACACCATATGAAGGATAATGCAGATAGGCTAGTGGTCCTTTTGAATCAAGATTTTGGTTTGATGGATGAAGTACATACCTGGGTCAAAGATTTGCAAGCACTATAGTCAATCAAAGGAAAAAGGTATTGGATGTTAATGGTGGTATATACAACAAAGAAATTAAATAGGATTGATGATTGGATAGAGAAAATTGCAAATGACAATAAAGTAATGGAAACATTACATGTAGAGATTCATAAGCTCAAGGATCAAACCCAAGAGAAAATTTTGGAGGTAGAGAAATATTATGGTGATGCATGTTTAGACATTTTTGAGGATGGTGCTGTACAATAGAAAAGATGCACTTCTCTAAATCATTCTATCCGAAGTTCTCCATAGATTGGAAAGCTCGAATGCCGACTTAGAGCTCCCTAGTCATGGAGTGCAAGGGGCATACAAATGAGTATATAGGAGCTCTCAGCTGAGCCTTAGAAATACAACCCTTGCTAGTAAACCAAAAAATGGGAGATTCTTTAGACAAGAGCAAGAGTGCTAGTGTCAAAGAACTCTTTAGATCATGCAATGCAAAAATGAAATTAAATTAGGATGAGATGCACAATGCAAGCTATGCTAACAATGAGATGGGAATGTTACAAATCCAACTATTAATCTATGTGATCTAATTATTTGCAAAGGAATCAAAGTTAAACTAAAATGCAACTATGCTAAGAATGCCATATGATCTTATGCTAATATGATGGAAATGAGAGAATGAGAGAAGAAATGAGAAGTTCTCCACAAAGCTCCAAAGAAACCTGTTAGAAAACCTGCAGCATAACAATATTCAAATGAGGATGGATCCTTTGAGGGGGAAAGCTCTCTCCCTTTTAAAGATGTACGGATGGTGGAGATCAAGATGAAGATGGTGGATGATCAACGGTTGAATTCAAAAATATGAGTGATCCATGTGCACACACAAGTCAACCAATAGAATATAAGTTGACTTGTCACATAAGACAAAAAGTCTCACAAGCCTTTTCTTTTAATTGTAAAATAGAAAAAGGATTTTATGTGTGCACTTTAAGTGGGTTAGAAGAATGGGGTCTTTTATTTAATTAAAAGGGGACATGTTCTTTTAATCAAATAATGAACTTAGGATACCATAGTCAAACTATAGGTTATAATCAAATAAATTGATTATTAGCAATTTGGTCTAGGTAAATGATTAAATTAATTTAGCCAAAATGCTGAGAAGGGGGCTAATAGTCTAGATGACCATTTTTAGGTGATTACAGGTGCAAGGGATAAATTAATAAAGGTAGAGGTAGTTGTTAAGAAATTTTGGGAAAGTTTTGAAGAAGTTGCTAATGATGATGACATCATGCAAGCATTTAGAATGGAAGAAGCTTTATTAGAGTTGAATGTAAAACTTGGAGATTTTGCGAAGACTTGTATCGAGATGGGAAACTACAAGAAGAAAGTGAAAGAAAAATATGATGCCTTATATTTTCTAGATGTAGCTCAAGTCACTTAGATCATTGATAAATTCAAGGGCAAATAGCCAGACATAGCTCTATTATAAAGGGGTTTTCTATTTTGACACTGTCGAAAATGATTGAAAAGATCATGAATGAAGAGTAATGGAACTAGTAAAGAATGTTTTCAATCATTGTTTTGTCATTGATGTCAAACTTGCTACTTGCAAGAATGACAATTGCTTTAGTGATCCAAATACTATAAGTTGGTTGATTGACAAGGAGGTGGCAATAAATAAGATGTAACTAGAGTATCTAGAGAAAGGTTGAAGTTATGATGTTGTAATGAAGTATAAGGATTAGTTAAGCCATTGATGAAATAGTGTATTGATGACATACTCTAAGACATAGAGGATGGACACACTAAGACACATGATGTAAGGATTAACTAAGTTCTAGTTAGTGCCGAACAGATTCTCAATTGAAGCTGAGCAAGTTCAATTTTAGTGTGTGTCGAGTAAAGATCAAGTGCCGAGTAAAGATCAAGTGCCAAGTAAAGATCAAGTACCAAGTGAAGATCAGGTGTTGAGCAGTCTTCAGGTGCCAAGCAAGAAATAGGTGCCGAGTGAAGATACAAGTGTCGAGCAAGATACAAGTGCCGAGTAACATAGAAGAAGCTGGGCATCAAAAAACCAATAATGCTGAGTTGCTACATTATTTTGAAAATCAAAGATTCGCCAGATTTGAGCCGACATGGTAGTTATCTAGAATTTTGTAAATCAGATAGAAGATAAGAATGATGAGCTGGTCGCACAGAACACTATGTAAAACATTTTTGGCAAGTACAATTGGATTCTAGATGAAGTTTTATAGATAAGAACAAGATATGGGACAGATACATTGTATCCTACCTAATCTATTGAAACCTTAAAATTGGAGAGGGAAAATCGAGTAGGAAAGGTATCCCAGATTTCTATTTAAGGAGTCATAAGGTCACAAAGAAAAATGGTGATCAAGCATGAAAGCATGAACTGTTGAAGAAGGTGCTAAGGTGGAAGAGAGCACAGATACTCTACTTCGATAGGTGACCATAGATATGATTGCATTGGTATGATGAGTAAGAAGACTCAAGGTGACGAAGCTTGAGATGACAAGCTGATAGAGCTGAAGTCATTAAAGCCAAGCAAAGCATTGAACTGAAGTGTGATCTGTAATATACAAGATATGTTGTAAGTTGTATTAGATCAAAAGCCATTATTATTACTCTCTAGAAATTGTAACAGTTAAAATAAATCCTATGGACTTAGGTTGGTTTAATAGCCATGTTCTAAATCCTTTAACAGGGTGACATTCCAAGTGAATGTTCCAAAGTCCTTTAACCAGACCCATTCCTAACAGTATGGTGAAATCCTCTAACGAGGTCACATTTAATGATGTGTTGTAGCCTTTAACAGGGCACACCATCAGAAGTGGTTGAAATCAATTGCGCAGTTATTTTGTGGGTATCATCCCCACTCCAGTTTTACCTTCTTTTTCCTAGAGGGTTTTTGGGTTATCAAATCCTTAGTGTTATGGTGTGATGCATGTTTACTTTTCATGATTGTTTAATGTTCAATTGCATGCATGATAGTTTCAGTTATTTTCCATTAAGGATTTGTAGAAAAAGTTGCATTCGACATCATTGGACCTTGAATAACTAATTCACCCCCCCTCTCAGTTATTCTAAAGAATTATAACAGACACTTGGTGAAATTTTCTATTTTTTGAATTTTCTTCCATGTTATGCAAGTGCACCAAAGCGCAAGTGCAATTTTTCAGTGGTGTTTTAGAATATTTTGAAGAATTGAAAGGTACACTGACAGTCAATTGCTAGTTTTAAAATTAGGGCTTTCCATGCATTAGAAACACATTCTGACAACAGTTTAACTCCTACAAATGCCTAGTGAAGATGGAGTTTCTATTTTTGCCGCTTTCAAACACTCCATCATCTAATGGATTTCTTCTAATTTTTTCATGCTTCTTTGTTTTAAGACATGTAAAGGCCCATGCATCCAATTAATGATATAAATATGGATGGAATCCTACTAAGCACCAGTTATCGATTCAATTTGTACCTAAATAGATTTGTTTTATTAGTTTAGAAGCATATGTTTGCATAAAGATATCTCTCACTCTCAACACAAATTGAGGAGAAGATTTCTTATAAATTCAAGAATGTAATATATATTACAAGCCCTTATTTTGATGCAATAATATATGCTTTTGGTGCTTGCATTTGGACTGTAGTGATTCTTGCCTGAATGTATTATATTTTGTGAATGTATGTTCATGGAATGTAATTGAGCCAACAATTTTATTGTGTTATTTTGATTGTACAATCTTTTAATTCTAGTGTTTTCTACCAGTCTACAATTTCTACTGATGTACTTAGTTTGAGAAGAGATCATATTGTTCTTGCATAGCTTTTCATCTCGCATGAGCGCACTTTCCGTGGCCTTGTGATTTGATGAAAAGTGAAACATCTTACGGTTACTAAATTTCCCATTGATAATTACTTCAGTGGAATTAAGAAAGTGCTACTGCTAATTTCATTGGTTACCTACCAATCTTTTCAAAAGCTTAACTTGCAAACACATTGTTTCTATAGTTAATGTCCATTAGGAATTTACTTTTCATGTTATTTTCTTAAATTTCTTGTTACCCTATCTTCGTTATTTTCTTTTACAAACACTTGGTTAATTTAAGAATTCATATAGTTGCATTCATTAAAAAATAGAAAGATATATTTCTTTTTGTGTGTTTTACTCTTTTGAAGTAGCAAGAAGATTCTATATCTTATTCGAAGTGTTCAGAACCAAAAAAGGCCTCCTCATGAAAACTCACATTTATCTTATACTGAGCAGATTCTAGTAGTCACAAGATCACCCATAACCTTAGAGTTGATCCCCTAGACACTTTTCAAGAGAGGAGTTCAAAAGGATTCCTGTTGTTAAGCATCATGCAAAATGACAACTCAATAGTAACTATAGGAACCTTTAACCTATAAGACCCCTCCTATGCATTTAATAAAAGCTTAACTTTTTGAATGTGTTCCTTGTTAGAGGGATTGAAAGATTAAGTTTGTGAGATGAGATGTGGTAGGCTTTATTAAATTTAACAGATACAATCCTATAATTAGTAATTTGGACTTTTCAAAATTAATATGTAGAGTGGATAAAGTATTAAGTCCCTAATGACTTAATAACTTTTAAAAGGTAACACCCTAGAGTGTAAATTATTTGAGTAAACTCCACTTTAATGGGATGAAATATGTATTCAAATAGAAGGTTAATGTTAATTTATCTTTGTAAAATTTACTTTTTGTTGGAGATCATTATTTAAATCCTATACTTAATACATTTAAACTAACTTGTTTTGTTTCTTAATACATTTAAAATAACTTGTTTTGTTTGTGGAGATTTAATTGTATAGGGGCTATGAATATGTTATCTCATTAAATGAGTGTCATGATTCCAAGGATCTATATCTAAGTATTGTGTATAATGAAGATCTTTTAAAATTTAAAATTTGAATTACGAATTAGGTTTCTAATTAATTTAGTATTTGAGTAATAGGGAATTGACATTTATCACTAAAGTAAAAGCCTTGACCTTATTTCTTAAATTAGCATTATGAATTATTATTGATCAAATCAAATGTCCATAGGTGATTTTAAGTGTGACTAGTAATATGAGCCATACATCACTAAGTATATATGATAAACCCAACTATTTGGAGGAAAGTAAAGAGATGTTATATTTACAAACCTTAAGATAAAGTGGGTGTACTATAACCTTCATCGACTGATTAATTGTGGGAACCTATTAAATGCCGATATAGTATTTCACCTTTTTCCAGTAGATTGATGTGTTTAGACTGATTGCACAAAGGTTTGACATGTCATTATATTAGAGTATAACCTATATTGAGGGCTTTATGATACTTCATGTTTTATTAGAGGTTATTGAGGGTTAGTAGTGTAGATTTGTTTTGTGAAATGGTGATATGAGTTATATATTGAGGAGACATGAATGGTTGTGAGTGGACCTAATTCAATTGATATATGCTAAAATGATATTTGCTCCCATGTTATGCATGCATTATAAGTAGTTATTTAAAGTGATTTATCTCTATGTGAATTTTTTGAAAAATGACAATTGAATTTGTATTATGAAAGAAGCAACCTTGATTAGATATTAGATGCTCAAAAGTTATTTTGTGTTCATGTAAGCTCATGAGGGGGTTTTTTATAGAAAAGTGTTAATTTATTCTAGGGTGTGAGTTATGTATCGATAACATAGAGGGGGTAATCAATAATAAATGATGTTCTCCTTCATGTACATTGTATATGCATATGGTTTCTTGGGAATGCAAAAAACATCAAAAAATTGTAGAGGGATGTTGTATTAGGTGAAGAAGTTTTTCATGGTCAAAATTATATATGATGTGTCATTTTTCAAGTGAATCACTATGCTAGTAATGATATTAGGATAGTTGTTTTAGGATGTTAAGTTACAATGTTGATGATTAAGATAATAATGACAACATAAGATGTAATTCTTTTATCTAATAAATGATTAATAAACTTATGTTGACACCATTGCGCATAAATCCTAATTAGATAACGTAAGTGATTTTATGATATGCACCTTATTTTACTATGTTTTATCTCATGAGGATAATTGGATACTCAAAATTTTCATTTTGGTTAATGGATTCATATATAGATATTACGATGTGATGAATGTAGTCTAGATATGAAAGAATTATGGAATTGAGAAAACAAGTTTAGTTCATGTTATGTGAATATGGACATAATGAGAATTATTTAGTGAAAAATGTTGAAATGAATTAATTTAGTGAAATGAGGAATTGAATCATGTGTTGTTATTTCTATGTATTGTATATGTATAGAGTGTGTGTGTGTGTGTGAATATATATATATATATATACATATATATACATATATATATATATATATATATACATACATACATACATATATATATATATATATATAGATATATATATATATATATATATATATATATATATATATATATATATATATATATATATATATATATATATATATATATATGTATATATATGCATTTTTTTGGGATACTAATATTTGAGTTAAGATGTGTAGGAAAGTCCATAGAATCTATTTGAATAACTAAAACCAACTTACATGAAATAGTCAGCCAAGGTTGCATCTATTGAGAGGCAAAGCCTCATTTGTAACATTTTTTTATTCATAAATGTATTGTTGCATGAGTGTAAGTGTTATTTGTTAATTTTAAATGTGTAATTTCTAGATGGAAATTGTCATGTGTGTTGTGATGTGTAATTGTGGTGTCACTTGACACATGTAATGTGTAGATATGAAATGTCCACCTAGAAAACATGTGAACTCTACCTTGACTATAGTAACCTATTAGACTTCCCATGTGACCCACTTTGTTAGAGAGCCCTAAGATGCGTCAAATCTCTTGGAATACATATATAAATTTTAGGTGAGTTTTGGGAGGTCATATGAGCATTTATGGTTGAGTTAGGCCTCTTTTAGAAAGCCCACTTGGTATACATATGGGTAAGTGTGAATTTTAACCATAGGTATACCTCTTAGGAATATAAAATTTTGGAAGCATGACCTTGGGTAGGAAACCTTCCATTTTAGTGCAAAATAACTTTTTCATTTTCTAAAGACACCTTCTTAGTTGCCAAGTATGGAACTTGTAAGGGTTTGGGGAAAAGTGCCCAATGGGAGCTCATAGTTTTACCAAGAGGATTATGGGAAATATATAGATCCCTTTTAGTGGGATTCCTCTATTATGGGAGGTTCATTACCCACTCTTCAACATTGGAGACAAGTTTAAGAGTGAGAAATTTTGGAGGATTGGGAAATGATCTCTACATCAACTATCTTTCCATAGCTTGGACCAAGGTTGTTCTCCTTCTCATCTTGTCTATTTTATGTTCTTGTAGAAAATTGGTATTGTAGATGTTGATATTTTGCATATAGTGGGTATTTTAGTGGGCATTTTTTTCTTATTGTTTTACTTGTATGTTGTTATGGGTGTTCAATGAATCACTCACCCTTGGGAGAGAAGTAGTGGCCTTGTGGGTGAAGGGGTTAGTTTGGCCAACCCTTGAGTGTAGAGTCTCTTCCCTTGAAGGGAAGAGGGAAAAGAGCATGGAGTATGGAATCCATGTGACAAATCTTATTTTTAGACCTGGGGGTGATAAGGGAAGAATTTGTGAGAAGAATGGTATGTGCATCTTGAAGGCTTGTGGATCCATGATATAGTTAATATGGAGTTTGGATCCTTGTGAAGGAATGTCACTCAATTATTTGTATGGCTTATCCTCTTTGGTTTGGCACACCTTCACCCTCTTTAATGGGCCCTTGGATGGTCTATTGTGCAAGCTTGGAAAAAGGGTATTTTTAAATGTGTTTTGGCTTGAAAATGTGTGATTTCTAGTGTTTGTGTATTGTGTGTGAAATCCCAATTCGGTATCTAGTTCTCCTAGCTTGGGGGTTTCTTTTTAAATACCTTTTAAAGACCTAGGTTGGGAGGTGATCCTTCCATGGCATAGAGTATTCTTTATTTTATTGCAAGATTTTCTTGTGGAGTTTCTTATAAGCTTGTAGGAGAAGAATATAGTTTTCATTGTCTCCCCTTGTGTTATAACAATATCCTTATTGAAAATAAATGTGGAGAGTCTTCTTAACTAAATCCATATTCTATTTTATATTAACTCATTGGAAAGAAAATCAAATGTTAAAGTGGTTGTTGTAAAATCAATGTGGAAATGAATATTGTAAGAAAGTATTGAGAGAAAAGAAAAAGTACTTTCAGCCTTCTATATTAAAATGTGGGTTGCAATATTTTAGTATTTTCATTAGAAGAAATTTTCATGTCATGTAGTTGCATATTTTGTTATATCATTTGCACAAAGAAAAAGAAAAAAGAAACATGAGGATAATGCTGATGTTATTGTTTGCTGTTATTTATGAAAATGGAGTAGTTGTAGCTTTTCAGTTTAAGAGAAATTATATGTAAAAGATATTATGTGTATTGAAAAAGTTTTGTTTCTTTTGTTAAGAGAATATTAGAGATATGTCTTTCATCATTGCATAGTTGTTATTATTGTAATAAACCTAAAATTGAAATGTGAAAATTATTTTGGTTTAAAAAAAATTGAGTCAACTTTTTTTTTTTTTAAAGTGTTATAAATGTGGCATGAAAAGACCTTATTGGAAAGTTTTAGCCCAATCCTCCTTGAGAAAACCAATGAGCTCATTCTCTTTGACCCTATCAAATCTCTATTGAAAAAGACAGAGGGAAGCGATCGAGAAATTCATAACATGCCAACTAAAGCGTGTGCACACTTTGCATGTACTCTTTTTTATTTCTATGGTTTTGTCCCTAAGGAGAATAATCTCCTCCTTAAGGGACACAACTTCTTAAGAGAGCATGAAACAACATTTCAAGATTTTGTAGTCAATTGGATGTTGTATATATTATGTCCTTCCATATCCCCATCTTGATAGATGCAAAAGATGCAAGTAACTAAGTTATTATTTTGTGTGTGATTAGATCTCCAAATATGCTCTTCTCGTGTTCCATCCTTGGTCTCATTTAATAACCCATTTTGATCTACATTTTCCTCCTTGTCATCCATGTTTTTCCTAGGGATTCCTAGGGATTTTCTAGTCATTATACTCACTAGGCTAAACTAAAATGTTGGGTAGCCCCATTTTATGCCCCAATCACCACCTTTCTCAATGTGTTGTTTGGTTCCAACCCCATTTTTATTATATAGGCCAATTTAAAAATAGGAAGTGTTTTTGAGCACAAATCTAGAGAAGGAAGTTCTATGAATTTTTTTTTTCTCTATTAGTTTGGTAAATGTCAGTAGGATCTAGAATAATTGGGATAACAGGAGGATAGTAGTGTTTAGAAAGTAGGAAATGTTTTGGTGGTGGTGGACCCAGGCCTCGGGTCCTCTCCCAACCGTGTCAACACAAATGTGGGTTCTTTAGTAAATTTTGATTCACGTAAATGTCACAAGGATGACCTTCATCATGAAAGTTTTGGTGGGTAATCAAATGTTTTGGGTGATGGCTTGACACATGGTATTGGCTCATCATATAAGATAGACCCTAAGGAAGGATAGGTGGTTGGGCCTTGGTTTGGCCTTTTCAGGGCTAAACTATTAGGGAAATCATCATTCCCCTAGTTAAAAACATTTTGGATGTGCCTAATACGAAGCTTGTTATTTTTCTTATGAATGAACTTAAGTATCATTCAATTGGTACCTTAGATATTACCTTGATCACAAAGTTCATGGGTCCCAGACTCAATATTGATGTGGTAGTGGGATATGTTAACAAAAATAGAAACTCAAAGGACATATCAAAGTGTCCGCTATGTCTAAAGTTTTTTCCTCATTTCCTTCTTGAACAAGGTGGATCTAATAGTATTTTATGTGGAGGGCCATGGACAATGGACAAGTTCTTTCTAGCTCTAAAAAGGTGCACACCTAAAATGGAGATGAATGACTATATTCTTTTTGTTGCCTCTATTTGGATTTGTTTTCTAGGACATCCTTTGGAGTTTTGGAATAAGGATGTTTATAGAGGTATAGAGAGATCTTTTGGGGATATCTTATCTATTGATGCAATGGCTACAAATAACACTAGGCTTGTATATACCCAGTTATATGTTTGTGTGGGGCAACACATGGACATCCCTCTCTTTGTGGATATTATCTCTAATCTTGGGAACACAATGCATAAGATTGGGTATGAATATATCCCATTCATGGTTCACCTATAAGAAGGTAGGTCACTGGGAAAAAAAATGTTCCTTGAAAAGGGATAAATCTCAAAAATGGAAAGAAGAGAAAGCTACTATGAAATGGATGGAGAAGAACAATAAAGAGTTAGGGGAGAAAGATCTTAAAGAGAAGAGTACAATGCAGGATGACCCAAAAATATCTTCAATGGAAGGTGGATATTCTAATCAAATTCAAAATTCTCCTTCCCTAAAGATTGATGAGATAGAGGATGGAGATATTCATTAAGAGGGGGACTTATCTCCCACACTATCTATGGTCTCTAATACATAGTTTAAAAAAACATTTGAAGAGGCCTAACCTTGTATTTTCTTGGGTGGCATTGTTGATCTCAAGATGTCTATTAGTGACCTTTATTCCCCTACTCACACCAAATGGGGGGATGAGTCTATTTAGTAGACTAACTAGATGTTGGAGGCATATAATGATTGATGGACATAAGTGAAAATAAAAAGGAAGAAAAAATATAGGTAAGGCAACAAGATGATCACTAATTCTTGGGACAACAAGAATTGAATAAAGAGTTATTCTAAGAGGCAAGGGTAAATGGTCACTAGGAATTGCCAAAAAGATGATGTGGGATAGTTGAAGTCAATGGTAGTAAGACCATTGTGTGGAATTCCAAAAAATGCACAGGGAGATATTCTGCTCATTCGAGAAAATATGTTTTTCATCAGGTTCACACATATCTAGCTTGGTTTTCAATGAATTCTTACTAACATGTATGCCCCTAACTCTTTTTGTAAATCTAATAGGGAAAGTAATATGTTGAGGTGGGGAGGCGGGGGGGGGGGGGGTGTGAATCAATATCTATTAAACTTTAACAACTCCAACATAAACCACATCCACACTTAATTCACCACACACATTTCTACCTTAAACTTGAACTTTAACATGAAACATCATATATCAATATGTACTATCATCTAGCATCTAATAACATGATTAAAACTTGTAAACAATAAATTAACACATGAAACAAATATTTAGTAATATAGAAAAGCTCCAAGATGAAGGTAAAACTATGGAGGGGATGGAACCTACAAAATCTTCACTAGTGCAACAATAAGTGTACCTATTAAGGCTACAAATTTTGATCACTTCTAATGATATACTATGTGAAGGGTCTACCCTATTAAGAGCTTATAAGGCTTATTCAATCTATCATGATTAAAGGATTTTAACTACACAATTAAGTGATCACTTTGTTAGGAGATTTACATAGGCCTATTAGGACCAATCCATTGAGAGATTCTTTTTGAAACACCTGTTAAAATGTATCAATACCTTGATCCTTCAGTATGCACTTTGAATGTTGATAAAAAATATTCTCTTTACAATCTGATATCACCTTTCTATGATAGATATAGTTGATCTCATCTCTACACTTCTCAGTCATCTTACTAATCCTTAACACTTAACTTCATTGAATTTGACCTTAGTTTTGCAACCAAACCTCTAAAAAAGAAAAGAAAAGAGTATGTCTAAAACCCTCCTTAAATAGTTGTTTGGTGAATCTTCTAGATCTCAACCAATGATCTAAATTTGTCTTTTTTATTGCTTAGTTCTTCTAATTTACTGATTAGTTGATTTCCTTATATAGGGATTGATGATCCTTAATTACATGTGTAATTTAATCCTTGATTAACTCCTTGATATTTAGAACATACTTCTAGCTTAGCAAAAAGGTTTGTATCAATGTGTGAGCTATTTCAAACATTTATGCAAAACTGTGTTACTTTGCACTAATTGGTTTGTGATGCTCAATGCATACTAGTTCTTCTTGTTGTCCCTCAGCTCATACTGTTCTTAGATTTTACTATTATTCTTGGCCTCTATATCAATCATCTCATATGATTCCTTCTGAAAAACTCACTAACCAATAGATTAATCAGCGAAGTTAGTTTTCTTGGTAGTAGCTATTGCTCGGTAACAACTAATTATATATACTTCTCCTTTACATAGCACGACCAATATAGAGTAGTTCAGTCATAGTTATGACTAACCAAATCTTCCTTGTAAATGACTAAGTGTTTTGTAATAACAATACTAGATTTCCTTTAGGGTCAAAAAACTCGAAGAGTGCTAGGGACAGGTTTCCAAATGTTATTTCTATGGCTAAGTCAAACTTTAGTGATAATAACTGGTTTGTGATTGGAGATTTTATTGCTCCTCTTAAGGAGTTAAAAAAGTTGGGAGTTTCCTTGAGTCATAATAAGATTGATTTACATAATTTTATTAATGCTAATGGGTTGATTGACTTGGACCTTCAGTGGAAAAATTTCACTTGGAGCAACCAAAGAACGAGAGTTGACCTTATTCGGGTGAGGTTGGATCAAAGCCTTCTCTCTTGTGGTTGGTTCTCTATTTTATTTTTTCTCCTGGGGTCATTCTAAGGATTGGCTCAAACCATTATCCTATTTTATTTATTGTGGATCTCATCTGTGGTATACGAGACTTTCCTTTTACATTCGAGAAGACATGGATGTCTCACCCAAATTTTGAGAACTGTATTAGAAACTAGTGGGAGGTGGATGTTCAAGGGTCTATTATGTTCTAGGTGGATAGGAAGATTTAAAATGTTAAGATGAATGCCAAAATATGGAATAAAGAAGTTTTTGGTGACATCTTTGACTCCAAGAATAAGATTGTAAAGGATCTAGAAGAGATCCAAAATAGAATTCAAGTTGGGGGGGGGGGGGGTGGTTGTCATACTCATCCAAAAGGAGAAAGAGGTTATGTATCACAACATCATATTCAAGGAAGATATATTTTGGAGATAGAGATCAAGAGTGTTATGATGCAAGGAGGGCAAAAAAAATACAAGATTCTTTCGTACGAATACTATGGAACATAAATCTTCAAATCATATTTCCAATATTTTTTCTGATAGAGGTCCTCTAGTCAAGGATTTAGACATTGGTGATGAGGCTATGAGGTTCTTTTCTTCCCTCTTATCTAATGAAGGGCCTTTCCTAGGGGAAAAACAAAATATCTTGTTGGAGTCTATCCCAAAAATGATCTTTATATAAAAAAACAAAATTCTTATCACTATCCCTTCAGAAAGAGAAATGGATAATATTGTGTTTTCTTTTGAATATGACAAGGATTCTATACAAAATAGTTTCCTTGTGTTCTTCTTTCAAAATTTTTGGCAGATTATTAAAAAGGATGTGTTGGTGGTTGTCAAGGAATTCTTCGTTGTTGGATTTATTTTGAAGGAATTGAATGCAACATTTCTAGTTCTAATTCCAAAGGTCCCTAGTGGTGATGTATTGGAGAAATTTAGATCAATTAGCCTTTGAAACTCCTTTTACAAAATTATCTCTAAAGTGATGGATTCAAGGATTATTAGCATCCTCCCTATCCTAATTTCTTCATAACAAGATGGTTTTGTGCCAGGCAGGAAAATTTTGGATTCTATTATCACTGTGCATGAGAATATTCATTCTCTTTCACTGGCTAAAAAGGAAGGTTTCTTGCTAAAACTTGATATAGCTAAGGCATGTGACAGAGTTGATTGTAATTTTCTAACAAGGGCTTTGAAAGCTTTTGGGTTTGGTAGCAAGGCTATGAAATTGATATTTTATTTAAATCTAATATTTCTATTTTTTTGTTTGTGAACGGATCTCCCTCCCCTTTCTTTTTTCCTTGAAGAAGTCTTAGATAGGGTGACCCAATTTCTCCAATCCTTTTCATTATCATGGTAGAAAGTTTTAGAAGATATGTTCAAAATCTTATTAGATAAGGTCATCTAGAGGGGTTAAGGCCCTCATTATATAATATTATCTATTATCATGAATAATTTATGGATGAAACCATCATGACGGGTGTTGCTTCTATTTTGGAAGCTAAAAATATGAAAAAAAAATTTAAATCTTTATTATGAGGGTTCTAGTCAGTTGATTAATTGAAATAAAAGTCATGTCTTCTTTTTCAATACTCTAGACAACAAATAAAGGAGAATTGAGGGTATTCTGGGTCATGGGATTATTTTTCTTGCTTCCACCTATTTGGGGACCTCTTTTGGTCTAAGACATGATGATACTTTTTTGGAATTTCTTGATTGATAGATTTAATAAGAAACTGGCGGGTTGGAAAGGTACACTTCTAAGCTAGGATAGAAAATTGTAGTTGTTGAAGGATTGTATTTAGAATCTCCCTATCTATGTTATGAGCCTTATTAATATTCCTCTTAAATTTATGGATATTATTGAGAAATCTAGAAGAACTTCCTATAGACTAGTTCTGAATAGAAGAGGCGATTACCTTTGATTTCTTGGGACTTTGTATACAAACCTAAAAAGTTAGGAGTTTTTGATTTAAGAAGAATTGGGGACTTTAATTGAGCCCTCCTTGCCAAAAAAATTTGGAGGGTTTTTGATGATGGGAAAAAGTAATGGAATAGAATCTAGAAGGATAAGTATCTCTTTAACTTCCTTAGTTTGAAAAATCCCATTTCTTCAAATAATAGTATTAATGGCTCTATCACATAGTCCAATATTCAAGGTGCCAAGGAGTTGATATGAAAGGAGATTAGATGGAAATTTGGAAATGCGAGGAGAATTATGTCTCTTTGAAATTTAGGTGAGATCTTGCATAAATCATGTATTTATACAAAGAGAGAGTTGGTCACAATTTAAAAGACTATTGGTATTATTAGCATAGGAGGGGCATTGGAACCATGGGTGAGGGGTGTTTTCCTATTCAAAAAATTTTGAATCGGGTGATCCTCAAGGAGTCTCATCTTTATTTTGTGGTTTGGTTTGCCTCTTCCAATAGTCAATTTTCTATTTTTTATACTTTTCTCTTGATGTGTGAGGAGGCTCCCCCCCATTTTGGGCTAGGGTTTGGTTTAATATTCTTATGCCTAAGATTAGTATATTCTTCATTTTTACTTTTATTCAAAAAAAAACCTCACTATTGATAATCTTTGCAAGAGAGGTTTTATGATCCTGAGAAAATTGTTCCTCTACCTTGAGAATGAGGAATTTTCCTCACATCTTTTGTCCCAATTTAACTCTAAGGTGTAGAATATCTTATTTGATGGATGGAATTTATCTTGGATATGGTAGATGTATTATAGGGATTTTTGGATCAATGAGTTTGTCCATCTAATAACTTTATTTTTTGGGGGATCTAGAAAGAAAGGAATAATAGGCCTTTTAGAGATAAATATCTCCCACCTTTGATTGTTTCTCAAAAGATTATGTTCAATATTATAGATAATCTAAACCTATTATATCGTAGAAACCTTCACATGCATGGTTAGATTTCTTGTGAGGATCTAGAGATTTCTAGAAGGTGGAACCTTACTATTAATATATGTATCTTTGATAAACCTCATAAAAGGAAAATGGAATTTCTATGCTAGATGTATCCTTTGAACAATTGGGTGAAAATCAATTTTGGTGGGGCCACTAAGGGAAATCATGGGTCTACATGATGTGAGGGAGTGGTTAGAGATATGAATGACATTGTTATCTTTATAGTGGAACTCCCTTTGGGTACCTACACCAACCACCTTACAGAATCCATGCAAGCCTTTCAAGTTATTAATTTGGCTAAGGATATAAATGTGAATAACATTTGTACTAAAGATGACTCTCTTAATATAATTGATTTTTTGGGAGGGGAAAGTCCAACATCTTGGACTATAGATAATATTATAAATGAAGCTAAATATATAATAGGAGGATTTCAAAAAGCCCATATTTCCCATATCTATAGGGAATATAATAAGGTAGCAAACTATACGACATATTTGAAAATAATAAAAAATTATAAGAAAAAGTGGAGAGGCGAGGGAAGATTTAATATTTTTTTGACTAGCCTTAGTAATCATGATAGGATTAACACAAAGCAAGATAAGCTATGATAACATAGTAGAGCCTCAATTCTAGTGGTGTGCACAGTTTTATGGAAGGATGACAAGTGTGTTATTATATGAACCCTTCACACATTTTTTGGGTTGCATTTTGGCTTTGGGTTTTAAAATTTGCTCGCATTCGTCTTTGTATTTGGAAAGTAATTTAAGACAAAATTGGTAGGATGGGTGGTGATTTTAACAGGTTTGAATCCACTACTTCCAAGCATGTGCACAAAGACTTAGAGATATGGTACAAGTTGGTGAAGAGAGGGGTTACACTATTCATGTAAAAACTTAGAGGGTATGAAAGAAATGTCACAAATATTTTTTAAGGGAACTAGATAATGGTTATATCAACATTGAGGGTATGGCCTTTTTCATTAATGAGGAGCTAACTATGGAAGTCACAGGGCTATCAAATGATGAGAACACAATATTATAATGATGGAACTTTTTTGATAAGGCTTTCATTAAGTATTCCAAGACTCAAGAGGAGAGACTCTATCTGGAAAAATGTAATAATTCCTTCTATGAGCCAAATCAACTCAAACCCTTATGGAAGTAGATGTTTAGAGTTATCATGGAATTATTCACTCTATATGGAAGGTTCACTCACCTTTATCTTTTTTCATTTCATAATAAAAAGAACCCTAAGAAGATGGTCTTACATCAAGGACTTATTTTGGTTTTGTATAATCATATGAGAAGAAATAAGGTTGAAAACCCTAATTTGAGAATTAACGATGGTAAAGAAGAAAATGGTACCTCTAATGTGGATATAGAATATGGTAGTATGTGAATACTAGGCTTGCTCTACAAGGGGTATTATAGGGCTAAGAAAAATAAGATAAATTGGGAAAATGTTGAGGAAGGTACTAAAGATAGTGGTAATGACTTTTCCAAGAAAAAGAATCAGAAATTCCACCCCAAATCTATCTATATGAGTCCCACTTTTGAAGGGGAATAGGTAGATCACATGAGGACAATGAAAAAGTTCCCTCTACTAAAGGGTCCCTAGTATTTAGCCCTCCCCAAATATCTTATGTGATATATGAGAAGGATGATGCTGGGGGGACATCTATGAATACCATGCTTGCTCCATGAGAGATGTATATGGATCCTCTATTTTTAAGTCTACTAAAGAAGTCAAATTTAATGTTGGAACTTATGGTTAAGATAAGGATTTTTCTAGTAAAGGGAATAATATTCCACTCCTTAAGGATTTCACCAATAACCTTATCCATGTTGTTCCTATTTCTCCACCAAATTCTGATGAGGAGGATACAGTGAGACCCAAAGAAGTGGTTTTTGATTTCTGGTATATTGATTTCCAGGATAAGAAGGACCCTCCTTTTTGTTTGTTGTAGACCACAAGGTTTTTATATTTGAGTGCCTATAGGGTTAATATGTGGGTTTTCCATAAAATCAAGAGTCTAAGTCTAAAGCATAGGGCTCTTTTTGCCAAATTTGAAGAGAAGATGAATGTGGATGACAAGGCCACTAGGGATAGGGATAATACTAGGTGGACTACACATGAGAATAAATTGGTCCTTGATTTTTTGGAGGATGAGGGTAATGCAAGAGGAATGTTGGAGAAAATGATTGACACCCTCGCTATCTATGCTTAGAAAATAGAAGACACCCTAAGAAAGATTCTAGAGCATAGTTTGAAAATCATGAAATCTTTTGTGGGCAATATGAATCTACTTTTTTAGAACATGGAAAGAAATATGGAGAAGAGAGTTCTATTCATTGATGGTGACAAAGACCATGATGACTTCAAGGGCTTGGAAAGAGCACCAAATCTAGAAAAAGGAAGATGATGATCATGACTCCTACAAATGATTTAGATGTCCTCAGAAAGGTGGTCAAGAGGATGAATTATATGGGTGCAAAGCTGACTAACATCATTAAGGAGTTAGTCTAAATTGGGGTTACTTTTTGTTTTTCCTTTGGTTGGTAATTTTCTATTTCTATTGTAGTTTGATAACATGCATATGAATATTGATTAATATTGAATATCGTGCATAACTAGGGAATTAACTCCAAAACTCCAAGTTTGTTCTGGAATCACTCATTATTAAAATAGGCAAATATTTATTTAATATCTCCTCATCCTTCACAATATATTCGAATAGAGGGAAGGGGAAAACGAAGGATTCTGGAGAAGTATTACTTTATTGTTTCCATTTTGTATTTATTATACATTAATTGCATTAATCTAATCATTCATAAGATAGAGATTCAAATATTTTATGCACCTAAAAATTCATTTCGACCAATTGAACTTTCTAAAATTGTTTCTTTTTAAGAACCAGAAATATCTGTGCTGAAACGACAGATGCTAGAGCATAGTTTGAAAATCATGAAATCTTCTGTGGGCAATATGAATCTACTTTTTTAGAACATGGAAAGAAATATGGAGAAGAGAGTTCTATTCATTGATGGTGACAAAGACCATGATGACTTCAAGGGCTTGGAAAGAGCACCAAATCTAGAAAAAGGAAGATGATGATCATGACTCCTACAAATGATTTAGATGACCTCAGAAAGGTGGTCAAGATGATGAATTATATGGGTGCAAAGATGACTAACATCATTAAGGAGTTAGTCTAAATTGGGGTTACTTTTTGTTTTTTCTTTGGTTGGTAATTTTCTATTTCTATTGTAGTTTTGTGTTTGTGTCTTGTTTCTAGCTTGTTGGCCTTGTTTTGGTATTGGTTTTGTGTCTCTTCTAGCATAGATGGTCTATTTGGAACTTAATAATAATATGTTTGATATTGTTATGGGTTTTGGGTCCCTATAAAACCTAATTATACCTTAATAAAAAACAATAGAACAACCCATGCCTTGTGTCATCATTTTCATTCCCTTTCCAAAATTTCACTATCTATCCTACAACTTTTTGTGGTTGGATCCACTTCTTTTGACCTACCAATGCAACATCTCACATAATTGTATTTCTCTTTTCTAATTTGAGCCAAAATATTTTGAACAATTTTTTGACTATATGTATAATGTAATTTTGTATTGTCATTGTGAGATGCACCTAGTTACATTACATTGTTTTTCTCATACCAATGTCACCACTAATGTAGATGATAGATTGCAGTGATGAACATATAAGAACAATGACCCCAGAGTAATATAACACTATTATATTTGATGATATCCAATTTATGTTACATTTTAAGATATTTAGCCTTTTTGACTATGGACAAAAAAGTGTATTTTATTAGGGAAAAGGGGTTCTCTTTTACAACTAAGAATTTTAAAATTGGATTTTTCTTGCAAACCTCTTTCAGAGAGAAACTTGATTTTCTTCTTTGGTTTGAATCACTTCCCAAATATTTATGGATGACATCTTGTTGGATCCATACCATGATTTATTTTCTTTTCCATAAGGCTTGTTTGATTTTATTGAGTTCAGATGTTTCTTCATCCTTTTTTACCTTTACTTCTTTTTTAAGCAAGATTCCTCATTTTATCACTTGGTTCTTCATATATTGGCTTCTTGATTTTTTAATTTAGTTTGTGGGTTAAGATGTTAGTTATTCCTCACTTATTTGTTTCAATTGAATGTTCATTTGTGTAAATTTGATTTGGGTTTTTAAAATGATTCTTGAGATAATATTATGGTGGCTAATTTTATCTAGAATGGATGAATATTCCATGTGAGTGTGTTATTATTCATTTGTTCATGTGGGGATCCAAAGTATATTCTTTCTTTTTTAAATTTTGAATCTTTTTCATGGTCATGAATGGTGGAAATAGCTTGGGACTAGTTTTTGGTTCAAGTTGTTATTTGATAAAAGTTGGATTTTCATGGTGTTTATGATTTTATAATGTGGAATAGTGGACTTTACAAATGGGATTTTGTTTTTGGAGGGATTAAAAGTTGTCCTCTTGTAGTTATGGACAATTGAATTGTCTCTCATTCACAAGTTGATGCTTTTTCAATTCAATATTTGATATTGCATGTATGATCCTATTGATGCATGATGCTTGAAACCACATCCTTAGAATAATTGATTTATGCTTATTGATAGGATATTGGAAAGAATTTTTCTTTGTTTGAGAGAAACTAATATTACCATGCTTCATTATGGTTTTATGACTTTTGAGATTTGTATTTCTTTTTTTATTTGTTACATTGGTTTGCATAGTGCTTCATTGTTGTAACATGATGACTTGTTTGGTGCTTGAGTAGCACGGTGGAGTGGCTCATCACAAATAGCTTATGCATAAAGAAGTTTCCAAGGTAATTATATGGAGTTATTAATAGGATATTATAACTTAAGTAAATGAGTGGAAAAATATTTATTAACAAGAATTAATGAGACTATTTGGCCATCCAAGGATGTTGATTGAATTGTTGGAATTACAATAGGATAGGTAAACTTCTGAGAGGGTTGGGGTGGGGTTGAATTAGTAGTTTAAACTTGGACCCATAAAATTTTCACCACACATCCATCTCATGCATTCAATGAGTAAAATGAAATAACATGCAAAGCATATACATCTAAATCATGAAAACATGTAAGCATTCACACATAACACTAGATATGATTACCCAGAAACCCTCCAAGTGAGAAGGTAAAACTAGGGTGGAGATGACACTCAAAAATCTTTACTACTATAGTATAAAGTGTATCCAATGAAGGTTACAACATTTTGACCATGAAACATAATCCACCCTATGAAAGGTCTGCCCTGTTAAAGGCTTAAAAATACTATTAGGTCTCACATTGTTAGAGGATTTCAACACCCTATTAGAAGTCTACCTTATTAGAGGACTTCAACTTAGAACTAAGGAAGCACCCTGTTAAAGGCTTTCATATAGCTTTTTAGGACTACTCTGTTAAGAGATTTGACTGAAATCACCTGTTAAAATGTCTCTACATAGATCATGTGGTTAACACTTTCTTTCTTGATAACATATCACCTCTAAAAAATGTCTTTTTTATCCTTCTTGAAAGATCCTTCTCGATCAGATGTCTCAATGCTGTATCCTCTACTCTATCCTCTATTCTTCTCTAACTGATTCTGCAATTCACTCTTACTTCTAAGTCACCATGAATGCTTTGCATGTAAACTATCTTCTTCACTCCTTCAATTCCTTAGAAACTCATTAGATAGTTTAGGGTTTCATCCTCCTTAAGAAGACTTTGGTGGCTTAGGGTTAGGTATGAATCTGAGATTCATCCATTTTTCTGCTTATTCCTTCCCATCTTCTAATTGGTTGCATCTAATTGCATAGGGAATCCAAATAGAGATTCATCATTATCTCTAAAATATCAAAATATATTCTTAAGTCATCTAAAAAATGATTTACATAGTTGTTTGTGCCATTGTCAATAAATATGTCAAAACTATGTCACTTGACATATGAAGTCTCTAATGCTTGGCATATATTGTTCTTTATATTGTGACTTGGCACCTATATTTCTTGACATCCATTGTTTACTCAGCTCCTAAATCACTTGAGATGGTCTATCTACTCGACACTTAAGTGACTCAACACATGAGTGACTTGACACTCATTGTAACTCAGCATGGTCTAATATTTACATGTTGTGCTCTGCATGTATTACTAATTTGACATAAACTAAGTAAATAGCTTAAGTGTGTTGACACTCACTTGTCAAAACCAATCTAAGATCAACAATCTCTCCCTTTGACATGAGTGGCAAAAACACTTGAATATGCATTATTATCCTTAATCTCTCAAGCATAACATATCCATGACTCAACTTATATACAAAACTTCAAAATTTCAAAATTTTGTAATAACTTGTATACCTCAAAATTTGATAGCTCCCCCTTGAGTTGATATGTCTATTCTATGCTCCTTTCTGAGTAAATGTGTCTCTGCTAATACATTTTGACTTCAATGCTCTATTTTATTTCATGCTCTCCCTTAGTTGATATCTCATATCTCTGCTACTATGCTCCCTCTTTTTGATTCTTTCTTATTCTCCCCCTTTTCTTATACTCCCCCATATTATTTTTCTTCCTTCATAATATTCTCCCCCTTTTTGACACTTATGTCAACTAGGCTATACATTTATTGTGTGTTTTTCTAAAAAAGATTTATGCACATCCATTATGATCTTGAGGGCTACATCCCAATTATCACATGCAACATCAATTGACTTAATTTAGATTGTAAGCTCGGTAGCAAGGTGGACTAGACCATCTAGAGTAGACATATTGGGGTCTTTCTTCAATAGATTTTTAGCATAGTGTAGCTCCTTGTGCAATATTTCCATATGTGGGGTGAGGGTTTCTTGTATACTTGTCAATTTGGCTCTTATGTTAGCCTCATCTGCTATCAAAATAACTAACTGACTCTATGTTTGAAGTTGTGTTCTAAAATGCTTCCCACTTTGAGCTGGATTTGTAGGTAGTCTTGCACCTAATGCAGATATTTGGCTCTCCAAACTCAGAATGTGACTTCTAGTCTCTTGGGTGAAGAGCATATAATTGAATAGTTTTGTGTACGATGAGAATATATTTTGAAGTACCTTCTTCACATCCTCAACCTTAGTTGCCAATGCAACTTGTGTAAGTGCTATGTCACTAGATATTTTCTCATTCACCTTGTTTTGGAACTTCTTTTTTGACCATTCTAAAATTTTATCATTTGTATCAAGGTCTTCATTACTGACCTTCTCCACCCTGCCTATCAATTGTTCCATGAGTGGCTTGGTCTCTTCAGGAGTTGGTAGACTAAATGCATCTAGAAAGATGTCCTTGATGTCTTGAATTGCTTGCTTTTGAATATGTTCTCTCCTAAGCATTTCTTGATGTTTTTTCCTTTCTAATGCTTGTTGTAAAATGCCTATTTGTTCTAGTGTCATAGTATCATAATAATATTTTGGTATAATAATTTCTTCATCAAGGCTTATATCTCCATAGTGAATTACCTTTTTAACTTTTGATGAGCTTGGGCTTGGCACTAAGATCTGCAATGGAGTAGCATTTGTGCTCAACTTCTGAAGAGTTTGTGTAGAAGGAGTGCTAGATGCTGGTAAAGTTACTAGTGCTTGGATGAAAACTTGTTCCTTGAGCTTCAATGTTAGCTCACTCTCTTCAAGCTTGCCTCGGTCTACTACTATGACTTGACTAGCACCTTGTCCTTGTGTTGTAGGTGCAGATGAGTGTATCCAACCTATTTCTTTCTATTCTACAGTGGTGTCTTTCTCTTATGTTGTTTTCTTCTCAATTGTAACAACTTTAACTATTTTATCAACCTTGGTAGATGTAACTTTAGGCATTTGCACCAAAGGTTTTATATTAGTAACTGAAGGGATGATGGAAGGTGATTCTTGTGGATTCACCTTTTCCCTTGTAACATTAGTCACTACCTTTTGTAGTTCATCTACACTTACCAAAATAGGATTGTCACAATGTTTGGCCTACAATGTAGATTGATCTAAGATTTTCTTCAAGTCTTCTACAGTAAGATGATTGATTTTTAAGCTGATGGATCAGAGACATCCTTGACAGTTATAGTTTCAATAGTTTTGATTGTGTCATGGGGAGGACTGAGACTCAGAAATTGTGTGTCATGCACACTCTGTTCTTCTTGTTGCTCAAGATTTTCTGTTAACTTATCATCTTCTTTCACTTCTGTCTCTCCTCCAACTATGTTATCTTTGTCACCATCTTCTTTATCATCATCTTTAACCTCTAAAGGTTTGACTTCTCCTTTCTTGACTATGGTTAACCCATAAATGAGTTTCCATATTTGTGTTGACTTCTTAACAACATCCTCAATATTATTTTGGACATTGCTAAAGGCTATGTATTTAGGTGTGAACCTAACTACATATTTCTTTATAGCCTTAGCAATTTGTCCTTTTGTTCACTCAGGCATTACTTGGGCTAGTGTTGTCTATCTAATTTGCCATACCTCTTTTATTCTAGACTCCTCCAGTATTATTTTCAATCATCTCTTTGGAGTCACTTCTTAGTGCCTTAGGTTGATCTAGGGTTAGGTAGCAAATAACCTTATGAATTATTCTCTTGTAGGTGTAGTCGGCTTTGGCTGACATGGTTTGACAAGTTTCTTTGTCCTTTCCATAGCCTGTGCCTTGGCCTTGATTTTATTTTCTTCAATAGGAGTAGGTGCTTCCTTGATTTCTTCTCCCTTGGCACCTTTAGTCTCCTCCTCTTCTTTATCTTCTCCCATATCTTGTGTCAATGCTAGAGATTCTTGTGCTTGAATTTTTTCTTCCTCTTCATCTTCTTCTTCTTCTTCTTCATCCTCAACACCTTCTCCAAGTTTTGCTTTCAACTTCTTTACTAGCTTATCCTTGTTTTTAATAACTGATGCAATTTTTAGTTCCATGGTAATCTTGGACTTTACCATCTCATTTTTTACCTAAAACTATTGTAGTCTTGTCTACTTATTCTGCTAGTAGAGTTGTTATAGCTCTTGAGGCTTCATCTACATTTAACTCATACCCTAAGGGTCTCAACCATCTTACCCTTGGTGTGGCAACTTGTAAAAAAGTATAATCAACATCCATAAGAAAACATACATCATTATAATGTTTCTCAACTAAAGATACTAGTATTCCGAGTCTCTACTTCATTGACTTTTTGAAATCTCCAAAGTAACTAGTCATTAAGGATTCAAAATTTTTTCCTAGCTACTCAATATACTCATCAATTTGTACTAAAACTAATCTATCGGTCTTCCATCCTACTATTCCAAATGAGGGGAATGTGTTTTGTACATAAAAGAATATACAAATCAATATAGAACCAAACTTGCATTGTGCACTCTTGGTTTTCCTAATTTCTCCAAGGTTTTCCATCAGTTGTTGTAATTGTAGTTCTACTAGATCATATGCATGATTTTTCTTAACAACCTTGTAACCAACATCCACAACTATATAATGTACACTATTTAATCTACTAGATTGATAGAACTTGTGTGATATTACCCTTACAAAAAAGTTAATAAGAGGATCAATGATTGTATCTATAGTCGTACCTCTTTTATTCCAGACTACTCCAATATTATTTTCAATCATCTCTTTGGAGTCACTTCTTAGTGTCTTAGGTCAATCTAGGGTTGGGTACCCAATAACCTTATGAACTATTCTCTTAGTAATCTTGATAGGTCCACTCTAGCCATAAGGAACCATCATGAATTTAGCTCAACACTATTCATATCCACTCTGTCTTAAATACATTAGGAAAATCTAGGGCTCGTGTTAAACCCTTTTTATCAACAATCTTGAATTCTTCTTTCAAAACACCATTTTCACATAACCTATTGTATGAACCTCTAATTTCCATGTCACCAATGCTATCAATCTTGTAGTTATTGCATTTCCTCACATCTTGTACCATTATCACATTTGGCAGGATCATAGACAATGCACTACAAGGGTCTTGTTTATATGTGATGTCAAAAATGGCTTTATATATAGGCTACTTAAATTCATTACTAACTAATTGAACATTTAAAACTTCCTTCCCTTCAACATTTTTTGAACTTGATGCCATTATGTCAAACTAGGGTTTATGAAAATTTAAACTACGTAGCTTAGCTCTTGATAAATACCTTAGAAATCTAATGACCTAGCATGAGATTGCTGCTAAAATATCTTGCAACTACTTTGAATGGGTTTCTAGATTGCGTTCTACTTTTCTCACTCTTTATCTAATTTAAAATGATGAAAAATGAGAAAAAAATGATCATATACCCTTTGAAAACCTTACATTAAATGTTTAGTTCTTACACAACTGTAAGCTCAAAATTAACCAATTTTAGGTTCACTCAGCATCCTTTATCATTTCCATCACTTGGTAGCTATTAAAAAATTGACATCAACTACCTAGTCTGATAGCTCAGCATCTTGTTATATTCCACTCGGCATACATAGGAAACTTTTCATGCTCAACAACAACATGAAAAACTTAAAGATTTGTTTTGAATTTCAAACAACATCTTGCATCTTTATTCATGCCAATTTAGTCTTTTCAATACTAACTATTTTTGGAAATGATGCATGATATAGCCTTTAACGATCAGTCCCACATACCTCTTATTTTCTTAGTTTGATGAGGTGTGATCACTTGGCCCATTGGGTGAAGTGATCCCTTCTCCATTTGATGTGCTACAAACATATTTCTTTTTCCATATCTTATTCATCTCATCTCTGATGTGTTTAACATCTGTTGTGCGTTTACCTTTATAAAATTCACAAGTTGGTGCCTTTGACCTAGTTGGACAATATCTACTAATATGACTAGTCCTCAAATAGCTAAAATATGTAGTTTGACTTAACCACCTTTGGTAGTTACCTCTGAAGTGTGTCCTAATACAATTCTTAGGAACATGTCCATATTCTTGAAAATAATGATAGCTATATCTTGTATTATAAACCCAATTATAAGAGTTTTCATTGTTCCTTACCTTTGTTTGCCTATTTGATGACCACATGGATTTGGATCTGCATTCGAAAGCTCTATGTCCATACTTCTGATAATTGTAGCAATATCCTTCAAATATTTTTGTATGCATGGACTTGGTTCTACATTCATGTGCCTGGTGACCTTTCTTGTTGCACTTGTGATAATGAATCATGTTCTTAGGCTTGGCATTATGATTTGTAGTTTTTCTCTTGCATACATTAGCTGTATGTCCTTTCTTATGACAATTATGACAAGTAGGTTTGGAGTTCTTACCTTTGTTGTTTCTTTCTTCTGCACTTTTGGATGATTCTCCTTCTTTAGTGTGTGTGTATCCCAGTCCAAATATATCATTCTTGGATCTAGGGGATCTCAATAGTTACTCAAAGTATTTGATGGCTTCATTTGGTTTGTTGAAACTTTCAACAAATTCCTTTTCTCTCTTTAGGTCACTCTGCAATTGCTCATTTTGCAACTTCAATGTAGTTATCTCAATTTCTTTGACATTCAATTCATAGTTGGCATTCATCATTTAACTTAGAGTATCCAATTGCATGTTGGAAATTTTGGTTAGCTCTGTTGACTTCTCTTCTAGTCTATTGGCCAAAATTATTTTGTCTTCTTCAATCATGGCTTTGTCTTCCATAGGTTTCTTCTTTTGTTCAGTTACCTCACGTAGTAGTATAGCTTGTGATTCTTGTTCTAACTTGAGATTTTTGATTTCTTCAGCTTGGACTCTATTCTTTTCCATTAGATCTGCAATTGCTGCATCAAATTTCTTGGAGTCTCCATTTGCAAATAGCTTAGCAGTGTCTATCTCTTCATATTGTGTGTCATTCTCTACAATAGCAATCTCTTTCCTTCTCTTCAAAGATTTATTTAGTTCCTCTCTTGCGTTATTTAGTTGATGTAGTATGATATGTATTTCAATCTCCTAGTTCTCAATAGTCTTTCCCAACTTTTAGTAGACTTCCATTTCAAGATCTTTCCTCAAAGCTACAAAGCTTCTCTTTTAGAAAACAAAGCTCTGATACCAATTTTTGAAATTACAATAGGAAAGGTAAAATTCTAAGGGGGGAGGTGGGTGAATACGTAGTTTAAACTTGGACCCATAAAATTTTCACCACACATCCATCTCATGCATTCAATGAGTAAACTAAATTAACATGTAAAGCATATACATATAAATCATGAAAAAATGTAAGCATTCACACATAACACCAGATATGATTACCTAGAAACCCTCCAAGTGAGAAGGTAAAATTGGGGTGGGGATGACACCCACAAATCTTCAATACTATAGTAATAAAGTGTATCCAATGAAGGTTACAATGTTTTGACCATGAAACATGATCTACCTTGTGAAAGGTTTGTCTTGTTAAAGGCTTACAAAGACTGTTAGGTCTCACCTTGTTAGAGGATTTCAACACCCTGTTAGAAGTGTGCCTTGTTAGAGGACTTCAACTTACAACTAAGTAAGCACCCTATTAAAGAATTTCATATAGTCTATTAGGACTACTTTGTTAAGAGATTTGAATGAAATCACTTATTAAAATGTCTCAACATAGATCTTGTGGTTGGCACTTGCTTTCCTGATAACATATCACCTCTAAACACTTGATCCTTCTCAATTAGATGTCTGAATGTTCTATCCTTTACTCTATCCTTTGTTCTTCTCTAGTTGATTCTACAATTCACTCTTACTTCTAAGTCACCATGAATGCTCTACATGCGAACTATCTTCTTTACTCCTTCAATTCCTTACAGACTCATTAGATAGTTTAGGTTTTTGTCCTCCTTAATAATAATTTGGTGGCTTAGGGTTAGGTATGAATCTATGAATGAGGTTTGTTCATTTTTCCACCTAATCCTTCCTATTTTCTAATTGGCTACATGTAATTACATAGGGAATCCAAATAGAGATTCATCCTTATCTCCAAAATATCAAAATATATTCTTAAGTCAGCCAAAAAATGTTTTACATAGTTGTTTGTGCCATTACAAACAAATATTTCAAAACTGTGTCACTTGGCATATGAAGTCTCTGATGCGCGATATATAGTGTTCTTTATATTGTGACTCAACACCTTTATTTCTCAACATCCACTATTTACTTGGCTCCTAAATCACTCAAGATGGTCTATCTACTTAGCACTTGAGTGACTTGACTCATGAGTGACTCGACACTCATTGCAACTCGGCATGGTCTAATATTTACATGTGCTTGGCATGTATTACTAGTTTGACATGAAGTAAGTAAATAGCTTAAGTGTGTTGACACTCGTAAAGACCAATCTAAGATCAAAATGAAGATACATATTTACTTAGTTGTTTGAGGATATTGATCAAAGGAAAAACATCTACCTATTAATAAACATTGATCAAAGATACAACTTATCTTGGTCATCTATGAATGTTGATTAAAGGATTAGTAGTGTAATCACCTAAAAATGTTGGCCATATTGGAAAACTTCAGCATTATATGTTGGCCCATACAGTTCACTTGATTGCCAAGATAGACTCTTTGAAATATTTATTAAGTAGAGCTGCACTTACTGGTCGCCTTGCTAAATGGATGATGATTCTTTTCGAATTTGACATTCAGTATGTTGAACATAAGGCAATCAAAGGACAAGCCATAGCTGACCAGTTGGCTGACTTCCCACTTGAAGGTGTAGCACCTATGCAAATTGAGTTTCCAGATGCCTCAATCATGAACATTACTGACAGAACATGGAAAATGTTTTTTGATGGATCCCATACACAGAATGGAGCAGGAGCAGGGGTGTTGTTTGTTTCCCCTCATGGTTATACGATCCCAAAGTCCTACAAATTATTGTTCTCATGTACAAACAATATTGCAGAGTATGAAGCATTAACAAATGGGATCAAAATGGCCCTTGAATGGTGAATAACTGAGCTACACATCTATGGGGATTCTCAACTGGTTGTGAACCAAGTGAATAATGAATATCAAACAAAGGATGATAAGTTGATCCCTTATAAAAAGTTGATAGATGCTCTAAGGAATAATTTTACCTTTGTAAAATTCCAACAAACTCCTAGAGCAAAAAACAAGGTTGCTGATGCTATGGCCACCTTAGCATCTATCCTCCAATTACAAGAATATGAATCATGATTTGAGTTCCTGGTGGAAGAATTGCATCATCCAGCCTATGATTCTTCAGATAACTAGGTGATCTACACTGTTGTGGGTCACGATTCCTCCCGCTATGCGGCTATTTTCTCCTACCTACGTGATCAGGTTATTCTCAAAACCCTCACGCGCAACCAAAAATGCCAACTCCTTCGTAATGCCTCACACTACACTTTGGTCTCTAGTGACTTGTATAGGAGGGGTCTAGACGAAATGTTTCTTAGATGTTTAGAGCTAGAAGAGTCTGAGAAGGCACTTGCCGAAGTCCACGATGGCATTTGTGGGGCGCATTCTAATGGCCTTGCACTTTGCCCAAAAACTGCTTAGGATGGGTTATTACTGAGCCACCATGCAAGCTGATGCTGTGTGCTATGCAAAGTCCTGTCAGAAATGTTAGCTCCATGGTAACTTGATACATGCTCCTGGGCGAGAATTAATCCCTTCTGTGACATACTGGCCATTTCAGAAATGGGCCTTTGACTTGGTAGGAAAGATTCATCCAAGCTCATCCAGCAGTCATAAATTCATCATCATAGCAACAGAGTATTTCACTAAATGGGTTGAAGCTGTACAAGTCTGGGAAAGATTGGCACTTGCAAATAAATTCGGCACTTTGGGCCTATAGAACCTCTATTCGTACTCCTACAGGGGCTACACCCTTTTCTCTAGTCTATGGCTCTGAGGCTGTTTTCCCATTAGAAGTCAAGATACCTTCTTTGTGTGTCTCCTTACATGGGTTAATAACCGATGAAGATCATAGAGCTATGCGAGTACAGGAATTAGAGACTCTGGATGAACGGCGCAAGGATGCTATTGATCACATGAGAGATTATCAGAAGCGCATGTCTACACAATATAACAAAAAGGTTCACCCCCGTGAGTTCCAAGTTGGTGAACTCATGCTTAGAGAGAATCCCAAAAATCAGCAAAATTGAGAACATAAAGGGAAATTTGAACCTAACTAGTTAGGTCCTTACATTATCACAGCAACATTTGGGTCTGGTGCTTACCAGTTGTCTACTTCAGAGGGTGAAGAACTTGCAGAACCTATCAACATCCTACACTTGAAGAAGTTCTATACTTAGAGGCTTGCTACTTAGCTATCTTGTATATATGTATGAGCCTGAAAAAATCTTAAAAAATCAGAAAATGTCCTGAAAAAATGATCATCTTAGTGAAAACCTAGCAATAGGTGCTTTGATGTATCACCAAAAAAAATCAAAACTTCAAAAAATACAAAAAATTGAAAAAATTCCTGAAAAAAAAATCTATCAAGTGGTGAAAACCTGGAAATAGGCACTACTTGAGACCCTTGTACCTATGTCTATCAATCTCAATCACCTATTTTGCTACACATTTTCTAGCTTGGAATTGTTTCTTGTCCTCGTCTTGGGGGCATAGCTACTTAGCCTATTGAGGTATTCTTGTGCATTAGGGTTTCTTTGACAACTCACAAAATAGTGTCTCTCAACACTTCCCCCACTTTGACATCAAGTGTTTTTCAACACTTTACAGATAGTTTACCTACAGTCTCTGATGTCGTGATATTTCTCACTATCAGAATCAAGTCTGGAAGAAATGGCCAAGTGACTTACACACACGCACTTTAACACTTAAACGACTGAGCTATGCTGAAATTTATCTACTTTGTGTGCTGTCTATGATGATTTCTTTGCCATGTGTTCCCTCCCTAATAGTCTTTCGAGGATGTCATTGACTAGCAGACTGGGGGCATGGGGCATGTCTTCTTGATTTCTGCTTGTGGTTATACTTTGTTTGTCTATAGTGTTGTAAGCATTTATGCTGGTCCTATTCAACACGATGACTTACAAATGTATCATCCTTGACTGTTTTGCAAGACCGCACTCAGGGTTTATCCTGGCGCTTATGCCTTGATACAAGTGTAATCTTGCTAAATTAAACTTAGGGAATCTAATCATGTAGTTATCTTGACTTACATGTCTCTGATGCTTAGATTGGATTTCCACATACCTATCTAATATCGATCATATTCATATCCTCATAGTTATACTAGTGATGGTTGTATGATCTCATGATGTCCCTAATAAATGCTCAATGATGAAATTAAGAGTCTAAATGTTATGCGCTTCTTTCTGGTAAACCACTTTGCATATTAGCTTGCATTTTAGGTTCATTTTCTAGCTTAATCTTGCATTCTTGCATATGGGGAGAGCTCTCTCTTCATCTTTTCATGGACATATCGGCTAACTCCTTTCATATATTTCTTTACTTTCTTCTTGTTCATGTCTTTTCACCTTCTTAATCTTTCGCTTCATCTCTTTTCTATCTTGTCATCACATTGTATAAAGTTTTGACCTCTTAAATAATTTTGACGTCCTAGATTCATTTTCGAGATCAAAATCCAAATTCGAGTTCATCTTGATGGTCAAAATTGTCTTTTAAAATTCTACTTTCTTCTGAGTAGGTAGCTGACCTTTTGAGGTCTTATCTCTGAATCATCACTGGGGCATCTTCATTTCTTCATGTCTTCATCATTTCCATACTTCATATCTACTTAAATTCACTATTTCATGTCTAAAATCACCTTTCTGCTCATTTTGACCTAATTTTTATGCTATATCCTTCAAGGTCAACTCTAGTCAAACTGGGGCATTTTATCAGTTTCTTATAGTCATTCTTGGGTTCTAATCATCTATCTATCATCTTGGACATTGCTCTATTCTAATTTTCTCATGTCTAGCCAATTTTTGCATCCCCTTATCTCATTTCAATTTCGATCCCAAGGGGGCAGAAATACTCTATTGCTGATTGTTACAGCTATCTATTTCTTAGGAGCATTTGTTTGACCTTATCACTTGCTCTCGATCTATTCGCTTTTCTAGGTGTTAGAATTATTTTTGGATCCTAACATCATCTTCCTAGTGTTCAGTACTACCACTATCAGGCTGTGCATTTAGGACTTGCTATCTATTTTTGCATTTCAATCTTCGAAATCAGACATCTATATCTACCACTACCTACTTGGCTTCAATTTTCTTTGACATAATGTGTTCCCAGATTGATCACACATTAGTCAAAGAGGGGCAAATGTAATCACCTAAAAATGGTCATCTAGACTATTAGCCCCCTTTTCAACATTTTGGCTAAATTAATTTAATCACTTACCTAATCCAAATTGCTAATAATCAATTTATTTGATTATAACCTATAGTTTGACTATGCTATCCTAAGTTCATTATTTGATTAAAAGAACACGTCCCCTTTTAATTAAATAAAGCACCCCATTCTTCTAACCCACTTAAAGTGCACACATAAAGTCCTTTTTCTATTTTGCAATTAAAAGAAAAGGCTTTGTGACTTTTGTCCTATATGACAAGTGAACTTATATTCTATTGGTTGACTTGTGTGTGCACATGGATCACTCCTCTTTTTGAATTCCACCGTTGATCATCCACCATCTTCATCTTGATCTCTACTGTCCATACATCTTTAAAAGGGAGAGAGCTTTCCCCCTCAATCCATCCATCTTTTGAACATTGTTATGCTACAGGTTTTCTAACAAGTTTCTTTGGAGCTTTGTGGAGAACTTCTATTTCTTGTCTACATTCTCTCATCCATGGCATCTGGCATTCTAGCTTAGCTTAGCTTTCATTTTTACATGTAGCTTAAATCATATAGTCTAATAGTTGGATTGCAACACTCTCATACATGCTTAGCATAGCTACACTTTACATTTCATTCTAGCTTAATCTTTAGTTGCATTGCATTCTTGAGGAACTCCTTGGGACATTTGCATTCTTGCATCTTGTCTTTGGAACCTCCCATTGCATGGTTTACTAGCAAGAAGAGTATCTCTAAGGCTCATCTAAGAGCCTTCTTATTCTTGAAATATACTCTCTTGCACTCCGTGGATAGGGAGCTCTAAGCTGACATCCAAGCATTCCAAACTCATGGAATCGTTTGGATAGAAGGGTTTAGAGTGGGACACTTTCGAGTGTACAAGTAGAGCCTCTCCATTTGAGAAAGATTACTTGGTTCTTAAGGGTCACCTTTTTATATATGATGAAACTTCTACTCTTACATCATTTCATAAAACCACTATTAAGGATTGCGTAGTGGCCTTGTGTATATGTGAATTATTATCCTATAGTCTATGCAATTACATTAGGCTTGTTATACCAGTATTTGAATATATGCTCATGTATGACATGAGTTTCAGCCTTATACACTTGTGTACACTTTTCTTATTTAGGTCATCTGACTATCTGAACAAGAAGACTAGGGTGGATTTGACAGAACCACATGGTTGAGTGGTAACATGTCATTGTTGAGAACCAAAAAAAAAGTAATTTCTTGGATTCAATGACATCATATTGAGCATGTTATGCTCATTTTTATTCTTATGCTTTTAATTTTGGTTTTTTTTTTTGGAATTTTAATTGGGAAACTAAGATACTGAGGGGGAGATCTATAAAACTTTTATCCTTCAAAATAACTCTACTGCATTCACCATATTGACCATTTCATATCCAGTTTACATGTAATATAACTTGTAAAATTAAATTCTTTAATAAATAGATCTAATTATCAATCACATCTATGAAATGTAAACACAAAACACAAAAAATTTGGTTACCCAAAAACCCTCCAAGGTGAAGGTAAAACTAGGGTGGGGATGACACCCACAAATCTTTACTACTGTAGTAATAACATTAACCTGCTAGGGTTATAATTTTAAACACTTCTAATGATCTACCCTATGAGGGGTTTTCTCTACTAAAAATGTTTAAGACTATTAGGTCTTACCTTGTTAAAGGATTTTACACTTACAATTAAGTAAGAACTTTGTTAGGAGATTAACAAAGGTTTTTTAAAACCACTATGTTTAGAGATTTTCCTTGATTCAATTTATTAAAACTAACTTAGTACATGATCCTTTAGTCTGCACTATGATTACTGATTACATATCTCTGCTCTTCAATCTTTGATCTAATCTTCGATTTGATATGTCTTTACTTAGTCCTTCACTACTTCATCAAGTCATTAACTCTATTCTTCACAACTCTGCCATGCATGCAATATCTAAAACTTAACTTCTCAACATAATACTTTTCTTCCTTCACACACTTTACAATCTCTTCTACAATATCTCTCTTTGTATCTCAAAAATAGGGTTACGATCTACATATTTAAAGACATTTATAGAGTCTTCTAGATTCTTCCCTTTTTGCCTCTTCATCTAATTGGTTGTTGTTTCCTCAAAGGGATCAATGATCCATGTAAAAATGCATAAAAAAATCTATAACAAATTCTACAATCATTAAATGTCATTTCCATGTCAGCTTGAACTAGTTTACCTCAAAGTTTGTACCATTGTATACTTTTATGTTCTCTCTGTGTTACTCATGACTCATTATTTTTGATGCTCAATCATAACTATTCTTCATTATGTTTCTTGGCCTCAACTATACTTGAGTCCTTCTATAGAAATTGACATCAATGTGTTATGTCTGTTTGGTATTCTCTAGGCTCAACTTGTACTAAAAATGCTCGATGACCAAAGACTTGCTTGACTCCTATAGAGCTCAACATATACATGATTATTTGAAAGTCTTTACATCACTCATCCTATATAGAGTAGCTCAGTGGTAGTGATGATCGACTGACTTTGCTTTATATATGACTAAGTATTTGACATTAATAGACAACAAGACTTAGAGATATCAACAATCTTCCCCTTTGACATTAGTGTAAAAATAATTTTTTCATGATTACATATTTACAATAAAAGAATAAGAGTACTCCCCCTAAGCCTATGAGTTAGTTCATACAGAACTTCAAGACTTTTTCTTTACAAACAATATACTATACATACATGACTCAAAATATGTCTGATTCTAACCTTGTCATACCTTGTCTACTTTGTGTGAATTCTAAATATTCATTCCCCCTTGTATATATAAATCATTTTTCCCCTCTATTTTGTCATCTCATCTATCCCCTTTGATCATTTCACTTTATCTATCCCCCTTGCTTTTGATATTTATGTCTACTACTTTGGCTACTAGGGTTGTCAAGGTGGAATCAAACTATATTTGTCAAAGAATGGGTTGTAAATTTGATTGGTCATGAAAAGTGCATGATCCCATGTGGTTCTTTCTGATTCTAAAATATGAATCATTAATCCTATATTAGCTACTAAGTCAATTAAGTTTTCAACAATCGAAAGATTATGATCTCTTTGCACCAGATCCTTTTCTAAACTTAGCTCTTGTTGAATAGCCTCCAAATGAGGTATAGACATTGACTATATAGAGACCAATTTGGCCCTCATTTGGCTATCTTCTCTTTGTAGTTTAGCAAACCTCCATTGTGCAAACAACAATATGTCATAGTGCATTGATCTTGATTCAACTGACTGAGAGATAGATACTCTTGATTGCATCATGCCAACCTCAATCCTTTTTATGTTTTCTCAAAACTCACTTGTGAACTCTAGAACATCACAAAATATATTGTACAAATCTTGTACTTTCTGTACAAGTTCTTTTGTGTTCTGTACAAGTTCCTACAACTCCACTTTTTTAACTGCAATGTTAGTAGAAACTTTCTCCAATACTTTTTTCTCAAATTTCTTTTCAGATCAGGCCATTAGTTTCTCATTTGCATCAATATCTTTAGTGTTGACTTTCTCAATTTACATACCAACTAAGAAATAATGGGGTTTTTCTCATCAATGGTCTGAATATCAAAATCATCAACAAATATGTCTTCAATGTCATGCAACACTTGTTTTTTGTTGTTGTTCTCTTTTCATTTCTTCATTCTTCTTCTTCTTTGCTAATATATCTTGTAAGATGATAGTTTTCTCAAAAGTGAGATTGGATACATCCCATTTTAGCATATCAATTAATTCATCCAGACTAACAATATTATCTGGAGAACTATCATTTATCTTCTTGCCTTTATTTTCTTTTGGAGTTCTACTTCTCAAAATTGCTAGAGTAGAAGTAGGTGATGGGGTGTCACTACTCAGTCTTTCTTGAACTTCAGTACTTGAAACAATGATGGTAGTGCTCAACACAACATTCATCGTATCATCCTCTTCTTGTCTAGTCTCCTTTGCTCCCTCATCTTGAGGTACTAAGACATGTGGTCCTTGTAATCACCTAAAAATGGTCATCTAGACTATTAGCCCCCTTTTCAACATTTTGGCTAAATTAATTTAATCATTTACCTAGACCAAATTGCTAATAATCAATTAATTTGATTATAACCTGTAGTTTGACTATGCTATCCTAAGTTCATTATTTGATTAAAAGAGCATGTCCCCTTTTAATTAAATAAAAGACCCCATTCTTCTAACCCACTTAAAGTGCACACATAAAGTCCTTTTTCTATTTTGCAATTAAAAGAAAAGGCTTTGTGACTTTTGTCTTATATGACAAGTCAATTTATATTCTATTGGTTGACTTATGTGTGCACATGGATCACTCCTCTTTTCAAATTCCACCGTTGATCATCCACCATCTTCATCTTGATATCTACTGTCCATATTACATTAAAAGGGAGAGAGCTTTCCCCCTCAAAGGATCCATCCATCATTTGAATATTGTTATGCTGTAGGTTTTCTAATAGGTTTCTTTGGAGCTTTGTGGAGAACTTCTCTTTCTTGTCTACATTCTCTCATCCATGGCATTCTAGCTTAGCTTACCTTTCATTTTTACATGTAGCTTAAATCATATAGTCTAATAGTTGGATTGCAACACTCTCATACATGCTTAGAATAGTTGCACTTTACATTTTATTCTAGCTTAATCTTCATTTGCATTGCATCCTTGAGGAACTCCCTGAGAGATTTGCATTCTTGCATCTTGTCTTTGGAACCTCCCATTGCATGGTTTACTAGCAATAAGAGTATCTCTAAGGCTCATATGAGTGCTTTCTTATTCTTGAAATATACTCTCTTGCACTCCATGGATAGGGAGCTCTAAGCCAGCATCCAAGCATTCCAAACTCATGGAATCCTTTGGATAGAAGGGTTTAGAGTGTGACACAAATTAAGTGTACATTTTTGGCACCCACCGTGGGGCTAGACTGTACGTTTCGCTCTGCATTTTCTTATTTTTGCTTACATTTCCCTTATTACTCTGCATTTTTCTTTTTTTTATAGTCGTAGTGTTGGGCGACATTTTTCTAGTATCGCGCGACAGTTCACAGTACTGTTGTGCAACACTTTTTTTTGGAAATAGTATCGCACTTGAAGCCTGCATTCTGTCACTCTCTGTGCAAAAATCTATCGCACGGCTGAAGAAAAAGTATCGCCTGAACATAAACTGTCTCCCTGGTATACTATGAAGTATCGCGTGACATTTGTTCAGCAAAAAGTATCGCCTGAAAATTTTTTGCTCATTCCTTGAGGGATTTGATCAAATTTCTTCTTAGCTGGCTGACTGTTGTTTTTAAGCAGATTTCTAAGCTATTTTACAGAGGTCTAATTTGCAATTTTTGTGATTATTTCATGCTAACTCGTGGGCTAACAAGTTGTGATTGCAGGTTGCCCTCTTTGTGAACAAAAAATGAAACCTTGCATATAAAAGAATGCATGTCAAAGCTTCAAATGTGAAAGGGCTACTAACATTGTTTGTAGGGTTGCCCAAAGCATAAAAACCCAAACTTGCTTGATTTTTTTTTTTTTTTTTCCATGTGCGACGTTGAATAATTGTTCATTTTTATAGGCACATAAAACTTGTGATTGGAGTCTTTTGGTAATAGGAGAGTATGCTCTTCACCCTCATGGTGAATCAAAAATCTTGACTTGCCATTTGGTTTCAAAAGCAAGGGGTAACTGAATCTTCCTGACATGTTTGGGAGAAAATGATTGGAATAGGAGAGTATGCTCTTCACCTTTGTAGTGAACCAAAAATCTTGACTTTCGAAAGTTGATCCATGTTGTGTAGTTAGAATCCTTTAGAGGGCCTACTCTCGGACAACTTGAGAGGAATGACCCAAGTGGGGACAAGAAAATTACCTAGCTCTTCCAACCCACTATAAACTCAAGGCTATCAAGGACACAAAACCTTGGTAGACGTAGTGTTTGTCTTTTCCTAGTGTGATTGCTTATGGGATTTCAACCATAGGGAGATCACTAGGCAATAATGCTTAAGGTACTCTTGTGGTCATGAGATCGGTTACTCATCGCAAGGTGAGGTGTCCCATAATTGGGAGCAAGAAAAATACTATGAATGGAAGCCCTATCTAAACACCCTAAGTTAGTAACTACCCTTTTTTAGCTGCTCAACTTCTTGGTGCAAGGATCGATGCTAGTGGACTACCCAGATCACCCCAAGATTTTACACTCACCATATGTGTTCCCTTGGTTGTGCTTATGGCACTTCCATGAAAAGCTAATATCTCTTGTGGGAAACCACTTACTGTGAGGTGAAGGAGTATCAAGCATGGGCCAAGTTGTTGAGTAATGAACCATGTCCTTTAGGTAGATATTGCTTGATGTGTTTTTGAATGCTGTATACCTGTGAAAATCTTTTGAACATACACATGATGATAATTCTAGGGCTTTCTTTTGAGACCTCATATGTGCTTGTATCATGCAAGGTTGCTTTGTCCCTTGCTTGATTGTTTGAAGACTACTCCATGTGTCACTATCTTGCTTGGAAAGAAATTGCTTTTGAACATCAAACTTGCTATGCTATCAATTATTGTCAAACTTTGTCAACCAAGTCAAAACATTGAGTGCAAACATTTTCTTGTGTTGCTTGCTAAGGGGAGTCTCATCATTTGATTTTGATTTTCTATGTCTCTAGTTCTTGAACATGCTTAAAGTGGCTCTTTGGTCTTAGTGCTCTTGGTCTTTTTGTCTTCATGGTCTATGTCCTCTTGCTAGTTATCCTTTTGCTAAAATGGTTACCTTGATTTATTGACTACACTCTTTGGTTGGGAAAGTTGTTCACTTGTCACCCCACTTGCTCTATCTACTTGGATATTGGATTCTTGCCTAGCTCTTGACTTGAGTCACTAGTGTCATAAGTAACTTGGACACTTTCTTAACAAGTCACTTTACTCTATCTTTACTATATTGGCAAGTGAATAATCCACCTCTCTAGTTTGGACATCAAGTTATCTTGTGTCACCTTATTAGCTTCCTCTAGTCTCCTTCATGCTTGATTATCTATCTACCACTATGGAATTCAAAGCTTTTGCTACCAAACCTCAACCAAATCTAGATGATCATGATATCCTCCATGTCACTAAAGAGTTTCAAGATCTATACGTACAATACAAAGAACTAGAAGAGAAAAATGATCTTTCTTACCTTCATCTCTCTAAGCGCATGACAGAAATGAAGTCTAAACTTGAGAAAAGGTTAGAGGAGAAGATTGCATCATTACATGAATCTTCCTTAAGGTCTTTACATGCATGTGAGTCACCTTCTTTGAGGTCATCCTCTTCTTCTAGGTCTACATGCTCTACTTCAAGACATCAAATGTCTTCATCTTCTAGATCTAAAGACCTCTTTAGAGAACAAGCAAGTGATACCTCCTTTGAGCCTATGCTAAAATTTCATGATGGACCTATATTTGACCAAGATAATGATGAAGACATGGATGCATACCATTCACTGGAGAAACAACAAAAGGACTCTAGACATACTTCTAATAAAACTTTTGCTCCCTTGGAAGATTCTTATGATGACACTTTGCAAAAACTTCTTGGCAATAAGATCATCATGTTACCTAAGTCTAGGTCATATGGAAAGCCATTCTTGGATATCTATTGTGTTTATCATCAACATAATGAGCATAGTACTTCAAATTTCATTGAGCTAAAACATAAAATCCAAGATCTTATTGATAATGGAATTATTGATACCTCTAATGATTCATGTGATGAGGATACTTTTCTTGAGAAAGCTCATATTAATGAACCTATGTCTAGTGATGGTTTCCTTGATACCTCCACTTCTTTCAACACTTGTGTATCTCCCAACACTTCAAAGCTTTCCAACATGCCTCCATCAAATAAATAACCTAATGCTTTCCATATTGACTATGTGTATCCTCAAGGGCTACCTCTTAAAGAAACTCAAGCTAATCTTCACTTGGTGGCAAACCTTTTCCATGCTACTAATCCTAAACATCTTCAACCTTCATGCACTACTATTCCTAATCCAAGCACTACTCCATTCACTCTTCATTCTCCCTTGTCCTTAGAAGTGGCTCCATGTCAAGAGGACTCTCAAAACGAAAAAGCTATAAATGTTAAGAAAGATCAAGATCAAGCACCCTTTCATCTCTTTCAATATTTTTCCCCTCCATATCTTATATCTTGTCCACCTACTAAGTATGATGAAGATACCACTTCCATTATCTCCCTTGAGCTTTCTGAAAATTATGAGAAAAGTTCTCTTCATATTCTATCCAAGGCTACTTGTCAAGATCAAAGCATCCCCTCATGTTCTACTTCTCCACATCCACTTCAAAATTGTGCTCAAGCTTCAAGTGCTTCTATTAAAAATGTTGTTCCTATCAAAGGTACTTATGAGTCTATTGATGGCTTTGACCATGTTGTTCATTCTAAAGATGTTGATATCCCTTCCCACTATCCCTTTGCATCTTCTAAATCTATCCTTGGTCCTTATCCATCTAAGCTAAAGCAGTCAAACCTTCCATCCATATTGGGGCCTTATGTTCCTCCATCTCCTACATTCACTCATAGCTCATTCCCTAGCTCTCCTATAATTCCTCAAGATCAACAAAGACACTCATCCTTGATGACTTTTCACCAATCTATACATCTAAACCAGTCATATCATCCTTATTCATCCACAAATCCAAAGTCCTTTGGAAGTGAGAATAAACATAAGAATCCATTGAAAAAGAAAGATCACTATGTCCCATCTAATCGACATGTGAATGCTAAGAAGGAGAATGCACAAAAGAGACCGCAAAGGTCCACTACTCAAAGAGCTAAACCAAAGAAAATATGGGTTCCTAAATCCATCATTATACAAATGCACTCTCAAGCACCCAAAGAACGAGGAAAATCTAAAGCTATGTGGATTCCCAAGTCTCTTTTAAAAGACTTGAATATTGAAAATATTTCAAAGTTGACATTCAAGCTTCCAAAGGCTTCCATTCCATCTTCTTCCAAAAATCTTCCTAAAATTATTCCAAAGCCTTCCACTCCACTTTTTTCCAAATCTCTTCTACCACCTCATACATCTAAACCTCAAGCTACTTCATCCATGATTCCTCCATCATTCCAATACCCTTCAAGGTTTGTGTCAATGTTGATCTTGTACAATATTTCAACTACCCTCATGAAATCCTCTAAAGCTTACAATAATTTTCTATACATGAACTATTATCCTCCATATACTCTTCCTACTATCATTTCTCTTTCGTCACCCTATCAACATCTTTGAGCATACCTTTCTATGGTCTTGGCTTATCATGACTTACCTTTTCTATAGGAGCATTATCTACATTCAAACAGCTTCAGCTCTTTCTAAAAATTCAAAAAAAGAAGAAGAAGAAAAAATAGAAAAAATAAAAAAAATGAAAATGTGCCTTAGTGAAAACCACATCTTGTGGTACCTTGGTAGCAAAAGTAAAGAGAAATAAATTTATCCTATGGTGAAAACTACTTCTTGTAGCACCTTAGATAAGTACCATGATGAAAACCTGGCAAATAGGCATCATGCATAATTCTTCCATCATCCAGCTATCCCCTCTTCTCTCTTTGATCTTGACAATGTTGAGCTATCTTTGCATATTGGCTATCTTATCCACCAGATTTTCTATTGTGCTCTCCTATTCACTCATAGCCTCTATCTTGAGCTTTATTCTTATTGCTCTATCCCATTTCTATACTATCTAGTTGACCCCTTGGTCTTGATCATAATAAATGAAACATGGTTCTCATAGGTCTCTTGACATGGCTACTCTTTTGGACTATACACTTCATGCTATCTCACTTGTTGGCTTCATTGCTTATCCTACATGCTATCTTTCTCATTACTTCCATTGCTTATCCAAAATATGCTTCATATGACTATTTCACCTCTTTCCCTAGCTTGGGTACTCTTGAGGAGTCAGTCCTTGAGGATCACTTCCACTTGCTTCATACTCTTTTTTCATCCATCTTTGCTTATCCACTGGCTCGTTGCTCCATCATATCCTATACCTTGCTAGACATTGGGAGAAAATGATGTGATCTTGCTTGAGAACTAGTGATATCTAAAACCTTCTAAAAAATTCCAAAAAGAATCATATATGATGTGGAAAAAATCCTTTAAAAAATTAGAAAATGTCCTGAAAAGAATGATCATCTTAGTGAAAACCTAGCAATAGGAACTTTGATGTATCACCAAAAAAATTGAAAAATTCAAAGATACAAAAAAAATAAATCAGAAAATGTCCTGAATAAAATGATCATCTTAGTGAAAACCTAGCAATAGGCACTTTGATGTATGACCAAAAAAATTGAAAAATTCAAAAAAAATTGAAAAAGGTCTTGAAAAAATTTGTCAAGTGGTGAAAACCTGAAAACATGTGCTGCTTGAAACCCTCACACCTATGTCTATCAGTCTCAATCATCCACTTCGCTACACATTTCCTAGCTTGGACTTGTTTCTTGTCCTTGTCTCCAAGACATAGCTACTTAGCCTATTAAGGTATTCTTGTGCATTAGGGTTTCTTTGACAACTCACAAAATAGTGTTTCTCAACACTTCCCCCAACTTGAAATCTAGTGTTTTTCAACACTGTTTAGATAGTTTACCTACAGTCTCCAATGTCACGATATTTCTCACTCTCAGAATCAAGTCTTGAAGAAATGGCCAAGTGACTTACACACACACACTTTAACACATAAATGATTGAGCTATGCTGATCTTTATCTGCTTTCTGTGGTGTCTATGACGATTTCTTTACTATATGTTCCATCCCTAATAATCTTTCAAGCATGTCATTGACTAGAAGACTGGGGGCATGGGGCATGATTTCTTGATTTCTGCTTGTGGGTATACTTTGTTTGCCTATAGTGTTGTAAGAATTAATGCTTGACCTATTCAACATTTTGAATTACAAATGTATCATCCTTGACTGTTTCGCAAGACCGCACTTGGGGTCTATCCTGGTGCTTATGCCTTGATACAGGTGTAATCTTGCTAAATTAAACTTAGGGAATCTAATTGTGTAGTTATCTTGACTTACATGTCTCTGATGCTTAGATTGGATTTCTACATACCTATCTAATATCGATCATATTCATATCCCCATAGTTATACTAGTGATGGTTGTATGATCTCATGATGTCCCTAATAAATGCTCAATGATGAAATTAAGAGTCTAAATTATATACACTTCTTGTTGGTAAACCACTTTTCATATTAACTTGCATTTTAGGTTCATTTTCTAGCTTAGTCTTGCATTCTTGCATATGGGGAGAGCTCTCTCTTCATCTTTTTGTGGACATATCAGCTAACTCCTTTCATATATTTCTTTACTTTCTTCTTGTTCATGTCTTTTCACCTTCTTAATCTTTCACTTCATCTCTTTTCTATCTTATCATCACATTATATAAATTTTTGACCTCTTAAATAATTTCAACGTCCTAGATTAATTTTCGAGATTGAAATCCAAATTCGAGTTCATCTTGATGGTCAAAATTATCTTTTAAAATTCTACTTTCTTCTGAGCAGTTAGCTGACCTTTTGAGGTCTAATCTTTGAATCATCACTAGGGCATCTTCATTTCTTCATGTCTTCATCATTTCCATACTTCATATCTACTTTAATTCACTATTTCATGTCTAAAATCACCTTTCTACTCATTTTGACCTAATTTTTATGCTATATCCTTCAATGTCAACTCTAGTCAAACTGGGGCATTTTATCAATTTTTTTATATAGTCATTCTTGGGTTCTAATCATCTATCTATCATCTTGGACATTGCTATATTCTAATTTTCTCATGTCTAGCCAATTTTTGCATCCCCTTACCTCATTTCAATTTTGATCTCGAGGGGGCAAAAATACTCTATCACTAATTGCTACAACTATCTATTTCTTAGGAGCATTTGTTTGATCTTCTCACTTGTTCTCGATCTATCTACTTTGCTAAGTGTTAGCATTCTTCTTGAATTCTGACCTCATCTTTTCCTAGTGTTCAGTACTACCACTATCAAGCTGTACATTTAGGACTTGCTATCTTTTTCTACATTTTGTTCTTCAAAATCAGATATCTATATCTATCACCGCCTACTTGGATTTTTATTTTCTTTGACATAATGTGTTCCCAGATCAATCACACATTAGTCAAAGAGGGGCAAATGTAATCACCTAAAAATGGTCATCTAGACTATTAGCCCCCTTTTCAACATTTTGGCTAAATTAATTTAATCATTTACCTAGACCAAATTGCTAATAATCAATTAATTTGATTATAACCTGTAGTTTGACTATGCTATCCTAAGTTCATTATTTGATTAAAAGAGCATGTCCCCTTTTAATTAAATAAAAGACCCCATTCTTCTAACCCACTTAAAGTGCACACATAGAGTCCTTTTTCTATTTTGCAATTAAAAGAAAAGGCTTTGTGACTTTTGTCTTATATGACAAGTCAACTTATATTCTATTGGTTGACTTGTGTGTGCACTTGGATCACTCCTCTTTTCAAATTCCACCGTTGATCATACACCATCTTCATCTTGATCTCTACTATCCATATTACATTAAAAGGGAGAGAGCTTTCCCCCTCAAAGGATCCATCCATCGTTTGAATATTGTTATGCTGCAGGTTTTCTAACAGGTTTCTTTGGAGCTTTGTGGAGAACTTCTTTTTCTTGTCTACATTCTCTCATCCATGGCATTCTAGCTTAGCTTAGCTTTCATTTTTACATGTAGCTTAAATCATATAGTCTAATAGCTGGATTGCAACACTCTCGTACATGCTTAGCATAGCTACACTTTACATTTCATTCTAGCTTAATCTTCATTTGCATTGCATCCTTGAGGAAATCCTTGGGACATTTGCATTCTTGCATCTTGTCTTTGGAACCTCCCATTGCATGGTTTACTTGCAAGAAGAGTATCTCTAAGGCTCATATGAGTGCTTTCTTATTCTTGAAATATACTCTTGCACTCTGTGGATAGGGAGCTCTAAGCCGGCATCCAAGCATTCCAAACTCATGGAATCATTTGGATAGAAGGGTTTAGAGTGTGACACAAATCAAGTGTATAGTCCTTATTGACATGTAGTAGAAATTTCTAAATTTTTGTCCTTGATTGGTTCCTCTTGCTCTTTCTTTTCCCTTTGTTTTTCCTTGGCATCTGAGGTCTTCTTTTATTCATCATCAGGAGTGTTAGGTGTGGTGGCATGAATAGGGGATATGTTGCCTTGTCAGTTTGCCACACTTGAGCTTTCTTTATCACTTTGATCATATTTAATGGTCACTGTATCCATTGTTTCCCTTGTTCAACTCTTTTAGTGGTTAATCCAAAAATACTATTCTATAGAAACTCATTTTGTTGTACAACAACCTCAATTATGTTATATAGAATCATAAATGTCTTGAATTTAGGATAAATTGGTTCCTATGCTTCTCCAAAAAAAAATTCTTATGTTTATTGTTAATTCAAGCATATTTTTTCCTAATGTGCCTTCTCTTATTTTTTTATCTACTTTTGTTGCATGTTTCCATCTTCTATCTAGTCTCTTATACAAGTCATTTGGAATATTCTTTTCCAATTTAGTAGGAGCCAATTTATTTTTGGTCATCATATCTATCATGGCCTTTTCTACCTTAGATTTTTCATTTTTGCTCAATGTATCATACTTTACATATCTAAAACTTGATAGACCTATAGAGCTTCTGATACTGGCACATACCTTGTTAATATTTATTAGCTTGATAGGTATAATGACTCAACAATGTCCAAGTTCATTAGACTCAGTCTTCTCTGCATCTTCCTCTTCAATATCTTTCAAATTTACTAACCTTATTCTCTTTGTATGCCTCATAGTGGCTAATATTTTTCTCTTTTTTGCACTTGTGCAGCTAGGTTTGGTGATTCTAATAGCTCCTTTCATCACTGATGACTTGGCACTTACTATTGTTGTTTCTCTGGTCCTCAGTCTTTCTAGTGTAGGAGGAGAGAGGGGCTTGTGTGTTGCCTTCTTTGCAACCTTCTTCACCTCATGCTTTGCGATTTTCACTAATTTTTCCTTGTTTGATTTTCACTTTACCCTTTTTTCTTAGTACTTTCTTCCTCTTCCTCATCACCACTTTCATTTTCTTCATCCTCTTCAAGACCTTGTGTTAACAACAAAGGTTCTTTTCCTTGCCTTGTTTTCCTAGTTTACCTTCTAGGTCTTCAATCATCTTCTTTCACTTCTTCTATATAGATGCAATTTTCATATCAACTATGGTTCTAGTCTTTGCCTCTTCATACTTCCCAAAAGATTTGGCCTTAACATCAATTCCTTCCTTAAGCAGTACAACAATACTTGCACTCACATCATCAACTTTAATCTCATAACTCAAGGTCTTAAGCCATGCTTTCCTAGGCTTAATTGTAGTGCCTCTCATGTTTGTAGTCTATACCTTGATGTATTTTGATTCAAGAGATACTTGTACTCATGTTATGTTCTGCATTTGAGATGACTCGAGGGTTGGATGTTATACCTTAATTTTAGTATCATAGATGTTAGACTACTATGATGTTTAGTTTATCATATCTACATGATGATACCATTTTGAGATGATAGTATGTTATGATATGATATTTGGTTATCTGGTATTTGGACATATCTCTAATTTTGTTATGTGGTGGATTTAATACGATAGTTATTTACTTCATTCTTGTTTCATTATGCTTTATGCAAATGTGAGTGGCATAAATGAATTATTTTAGTATAATTTGAATAAATGGTTAAATTAGGTGATTTAATGCATTTATTGCTTCAGTTATGTTATTATATGCAATTGCACTTGATCATGTATTTTAGTGTGCAAGATTTATATCCCTAGTAGTGGTACATGGAGTTAGTGATTCAGTTGTTC